>CM031689.1:1898202-2213202 GCA_006182925.3 Reinhardtius hippoglossoides | reverse complement strand
CCTGCCCTGCACATCGTATACAACAGCTCTTATTAGGACGACCGGAGCCCTTTGAAGCCCAAGGCCTGCGTGTCTGTGTGTGTGTCTGTGTCTGTGTCTGTGTGTGTGTGTGTGTGTGTGTGTGTGTGAGAGAGAGAGAGAGAGTGAGTGCTTTATCTTGAAACATGGATGATGACACATGTCGAGCGTGTTGTATGATGGACGTGTGTGTGTGTGTGTGTGTTTGTGGCTCTCAGAGTAATAAAAATATGAGTTTTGCTTGGATACTACACCACACACACACACACACACACACACACACACACACACACACCACACACACACACACGGTCCAGAGTGATGGAGGCTCAATAGATGCAGTGTTGAGCTCTGATAAGGAACCAGTTATTGTTTTCATAAAGTGACAGTTGAGTCTCCTTCCTCACGAGATGTCGTCACTGTGCTTGTGATAATAACAACGTGTTATGCACAGAATCTGAAAGAAGCTATAAACTGTATTTAATGTCTCTCAGCTCATTGTTTTGGTTTCCTAGTTAATGGGTTAAGTTCCTGACACGTGAATATACACACAAACATATGAGTGTGTGTGTCGTCGTGTTGTTGTGTTGCAGGCAGGAGTGTAAGAAGCTACGCGAGGAGCTGAGAGAGGAGCACGGCGAGGACAAGGCCTCCGCTCTGGCTCATCTGGCCCAAAGCAAAGAGCAGGAGCTGGGCAGCGCCAGGGAGAGCTGGCAGAGGAAGGTGGAGGATCTGCTCGAACAGGTACGACCACGCACACACGCGTGTTTAAAACATGTCCCGCCTCCTTCTTCCTTTCTTCGTCTGCTGTGGTTTAATCTGGTGTTTGGAAGTTAAAAGTTTTTTTAGAAAATCCGGGGAAGGGATGAAAGAGAGAGAGACGTGAACGTTAGAATTCAGAGGTGGTTTTAATCTTCGGCCGCAGATTTGAACGCAAAACACCAGATGTCATCAGCTTGTAGTCGAATTTCCATGATTACGCCACGAGTAGAAAATCAATAGGCAGAGAAGGAGCACGAGAGGAGGCAATAAGCTTGTGTCTGACTGATTTCTCCCTCGCCCCACTGCACCAACTCACTCACACATTATGAAATACCGCGGCGAACACGCCGGAGCGCCTCCTGTTGTTAATGGCCGCCTGGTAACGTTAATGTAGCGTGACTTAGTTCTCCCGTGGTCATCACACTGACAGACAAACGGCTTCAACGGCTCTATTAATGTGCATTTCTGCATTCGGCGGGCATCAGCCGCCGGTGGTCGTCACGCCTGGTCCATCATCATCATCATCATCATCCCATACGGTGATTCATGTGTCTGCTCCTACGCTTCACAATCACCAGAACCGTTATTTATTCACTCCGATGTGAAACCCGAGCTGTGGTTTCCTCCTCCGATCCACGGAGAAGATGCTGTTTGGGATCTTTTTGAATTAGCCGTGTTTTCAACAGATTGATTCCTCAACACGTGGGACAATATGACTTATGTATGATTCCACTTCTGCTCGGCAACAAGATGCCTCTCAGACTTTTATGGATTTTTATCTTTGCATCACATTAACGACCGTTCCTTTACGGTTATACTTTCTTATTAAGCTTCTTAATCGATGTTGTGAATCTAAATGTATTCGTGGGCATCGCAATCTGTGGATATCAGGTGTGCACAAGGCGCTTTCTGTTTATCTCTACACTTACTCCAAATTATCCTTATCTTAAGTTGTCTAGACAGAATAATGTGGTGCATCGTGCTGCTCCCCCCCCCCCCCCCCCCCACGCCACCCGATAATGTATTCATGTCATTACAGCATTAGCTAGAGTTCATTATGTACTGCAGTGAGGTGCAGAAAAATGTATTTTGCAAAAAAAAGTGAAAATCTCTTTTTGCTGGAAGCTTTAAGAGGAACAAACATCTTAATGTGGCTTTATTTGTTTAAGCCTAATTGACTGCCACCCCTGCGTTTGCCCTCCGCTGTTCTGCTGCGCTGCACCAAACATGCTGCTCCCTGGAGACGGCAACACTTCCTCCTCCTCCTCCTCCTCCTCCTCCTCTCCTCCTCCTCCTCCTGCTGCTGCTTCCTTCATCCCTCACTTCTGTTCTCCTGCTAACATGCTAATGTGTAAGACTCGGCGCCTCGTTCCACTCATCTTTGAGTCCGTCGACATTTACCTGGTCTGTTCCCCCTTAGATCTCCTTGCTGAAGCAGAGTCTGGAGATGCAGCTGTCCCAGTCGCAGTCGTCGCTGCAGCAGCTGCAGCACCAGTTCACCCAGGAGAGGGAGCACCTGAGGATGCAGCTGGACGAGCTGCAGACGGAGCACCAGAGGCGACAGCACCGTCTGCAGGAGGTGCACTGCTGCGCCATGCAGGACCAGGAGCGCTCCAGGCAGCGTGACCTGAAGGTGGGTGGTGGGGAGCACACACACACACACACACACACAGGTACATTCACATTGGTTCATTACTATGTTTCCTGTTGTGTAATTCAATGGTTCAATCCGTCGTGACGAAGTTAGCAATGGCTGTTACTTTTAATTGTGACATCAAACCAATCAAGCAACTGGGAAAAAATCCGAAATCCTCAGCCCACTAAATTCCCCCATTAAGTCATTAAGTTTGCTAGGATCCATATTTTTGAAAAGCAAACAGGCGTCTTTCTGTAATTACACGCACTATTCATTTTTTGAAGACAGCAACGAATCAGGAGCCAGTTAGAGAAGCGACTCCGGAGAAGTCAGCCGTGACGTTTTAATCCAACAGAGTCTTGTCGGAGTCAAGGTCAGTCGGGCGGAGAGTCGTCGTCAGCGGCGCCGCTCGCCGACAGCAGACGGCTTCCGGAAGCCGAAGTGACAGCTCGTCGTTTCCTCTTTTTAATATCAAAATATGCACAAACACAACGTGCACGCTCCCTCAAGGTTCCAAGGAAACGTTCCTCAACGCTAATCCTTCTACTTTCACAGTCAAGGTCGATTTGGATCCGGCCGTACATCACATTTCCAAAATCCATTCTCCAAACTCGGACGCCGTAATTGCATTAACGCTCGAGGCAGGATGGAGGTCAGAGACGCCGTCCTCGTGATTTTGTGTTTTTTGGCAACGGGTTGAGCGTCGTCTGTGTGCCGGAGAAATATCACCTCAGTGTCACACGGCGCTCGAACAAACATGGTGCTCGCCGTTATCTCCCCTCGCCTCCTGCTCGGCCCTGATGCAAAACACTCACATTCGCTCGCTACAGCCATAAAAAAAAACACCAGCGTCTTCATCACTCGCTCAGAGTCTTCTGTCTTGTGTCACAGTTTCAGGTTTTTTTTTTTTTTTGTGGCAGGAGAAATAAAGTCTTTAAAAGCTTGACAGAGGCTGTTTCATGGCGGCGGGGGTGTTTATTTCTGTCAGCGGTGCGGGGGAGGAGGGGTGGGGGGGGGGGGGGGGGGGGGGAGAGAAAAAACTCAATTATCCAGAGTGGAGGCATTAGAGGGCTGATTTGTGTATGTGCGCTTTATGTGTTTGGGTGGAAGGGAGGAACGTTCACACTTCACAGACAGTGATATCCAGGGAGTAATAAAGTTGGTACAAATCCCTGCTACACACACACAATCACACACACACACACACACACACACACACACACACACACACACACACACATTCGGTTCACATTAGTTTACTTTTGGATTTGCTTCTACAAAAACGGAGGTGGTGTCTGTGCGCGAAGCCGTCGACAGACTATTGATTCTCTCCTCGTCTCGTTTCTACGACTCTTCTCGCCGAGTTTCTTTGAGCAACTTTTTGTCGCTGTGATAAATTTACACTTCAGACGATACGTGGATATTAATCAGAATCAACCACTTTCATCCAGACCAACGATGAAAAGATGGACGACGCATCTCCACTTTCTCCCACATGGACGTCTGCTCAGGGGTTCGTGCAGACATGGCTCCATGTTTACGATAAGAGAGGATTCACCTTCAGTTCGGTCCATGTCCCATCTGCTAACATGAAGGAGGCAGGGTTTATGACCACCAGGGGGCACTCAAGACACAATGGCTTTACTTCCGGGAGCTGACGTGTTGTCCATCGGTGTTTGGTCGCATCCCGGTGATTCCACTTGGGCCTGGTATCCGACCTCTACTCCGGAGCTTTCTTAAATTCAAGTGCATGTTCAACTGCAAAAGAATTTTGATAGATATATAAGTTTGTGAGTAAAAAGAGTTCAGAATTAAAATTGGACTTTTTGAATCTTTGAGTTTCGCAGATCTGGCCCCTGATCTGCGTTTTAAAGCCAGCATTAAAAAACATGACTTTTTCTTTGATCATAATTTGGAACTTGGTGAGCTGCCATTTCTCACAGTCGGACACACACTCAGATTCATCTCTTCTTCCTCTTTGATGAACCAAACATCGTTACGATGCACGAAGCCGCTCCAGTCGGTCCAGACTGGGAGACGCTGCCACACCTGTTTTAAAGTCTCTGCCGCGGCAGCAGGTCCGTGGCAGCGGTACGTCGCCGCTCTCAGGTTTTAAATCACCCGACGGCCGAGTGTCTGAACACAGACATGCTTTCAGGCTGCATCACTTTCAGACGCCTCGGCTCCTGCAGCTCGTGTCCTCGAAGTCGGGATTAAGACCTGAGCTGAAGCCGCGGGGTCGGAGGTGTGTGTGTGTGTGTGTGTGTGTCTCTGTGTGTGTGTGTGTGTGTGTGTGTTTGTGTGTCTGTTCAAGCCTCGCTCGTGTTCATCAGCATCAACACCCTTTTGCTCAGTGAAATAGATTCACACACCAGCTAAGTAACACATATTGACTGTCTGGTAATGGAATGGAAATTGAACAAGCATGTCTGCACACACAAACAGCACAGAGGAAGAGGAGGAGGAGGAGGAAGAGGAGGAGGAGGAGGAGGAGGACAATTTGTAATTATAGGATCCACTGTGATGAGGAGTGATTCATGTTCTGCCTATAAAAGGTATAGTTCTCTTCCTGACCCACTGTACAAAAGGACCAATGATCAGCTCAGCAGCCGCTTTCTGATTCTGTGACCAAACCTCCAGCTGCTGATGAGATTTAACGACTTTATTCTCCCTCCGCTCGCTCACATCTTTCCCACTAATGAGCTGTAACTCTGTTGTTTTGAATTTGTGACCATAAAAGCAGCACGAGTGCCGCGTCCGACACTGAGTCGGCCGCTCGGAGCCGCGCTCATTTGAATATTCAGCAGCTTGTTTCATTTCCCCCCGAATCGTTTCCCAGAGGCTTTCGCATATTGGAGCATTAAGACGCCGCAGATGTTCCCCGTCGACCTGCCGTGAATATCATTTTATTATCATCTTCTTTTTCCTCTTCTTGATGGTTTCTAGTTATAATTTGGCAAAATGGCATCGTAATATTTTTTTCCCCGGCGAAGAAAAACAAGTTAAACTCAGCGTGAGCGGCAATTTCCTCGTCCACGAAAGTGCGCTGTTAGTTCTTTGTGTAATTATGGAAATGAGATCTGAACCCTGTTGAATATTCTGAGACGGAAATAGCAGCTGTGTTTTCCCCCCTCGGATATTAAACATTTTCTTCATTTTAATGCATCATTTTTGAAAAAAGGGAAAATATATTAACTGTTAGTATCCTGAACTGAAGTTAAATTGCGTATATTTTTATACATGTACATTTTAGAACTTGGGTTATTTCACGGTTTGTTAATGAGGTGATAATTGAAAAATCAGATTTAGTCGGGGGTGGTGGGAATTAGCAAACACACAACGCCAGTTTTTTTTTTTGTGGTTCACGCTAATGCATAAAAAATAATCGCTGTGTGTGTGTGGTGTGTGTGTGTGTGTGTGTGTGTGTGTGTGTGTGTGTGTGTGTGGTGTGCGTGTGTGTGTGTGTGCGGAGGTTGAACATGAATCGATTAAAACCCTATCAATGATTTATGGAAATGTTTTTGATTGGCCTTCAAATTTTTACTTAAACTCGCTTTCTCAAAAACTTGGCTGCAGAAATGTGTTATTGTTTAATTTGTTTTTTTTAATGAATAAAATATATTTTTGACATTGCAGTTCGCTTAGAAAATAAATTTCCAGCGAAGTTTAGTTGTAGTCGAGGTCGTTCTGGAAAAAATGACTTTGTTGAAAACCTTTAAAACCAAAAAGTTTTTATGAAGCTATTTTCTGAATATCTGTAGAAATAAATAAATACCAGTGATTTATATTTTCCTCTCGGCTGATGAATCACCTCTCACACTGCTTCTCTTCTGTCTCCATTCCCGTCTACCCAAGTCTCGCCAAAAGCGAGCAGCGCACGCGGCTAGCACGCACACGCGCCTGATTGCAGAGCGCGAGAGATCAGACTAAGCAAAGCGAGAGCAGACAAGCGGAGCCGAGAGACGCACCTCACACCTACGCACCTCGCCTAACATCGACCCGACTATCTCTATTCTTCTCTCTACTGACTTCTCTCTCTCTCGTCCTCCTTCTCTTCTCTCTTCTCTCTCTCTCTCTCTCTCTCTCTCTCTCTCTGTTTCCCTGCCCTCTCTTTGCTCCTTCCCCCTCTCCCTGTCCTCCCCACCCACCCGGCTCATCTCCTCTCCCCCCCCCCCCTCCCCCACCAGGATTTGGAGGAGCGTCTCCGCCACCATCACCATGCGGAGCTGCAGTCGATCAGAGAGGCTCATCGCCACAGCCTCGAGACGCTCAAGCAGCAATCTGAGCAGGAGCTGCAGACGCTCCGCTTCGAGCTGGAGGACGAGGGCAAGGCCATGCTCGGTACGTGGGCGCTCATCTGTGAACAGAACTTTATTTAGATCCATTTGGGAAAATATCAACTTTATCCATGAGTCTGCATTTAGTAAAACATCATCTCGGCAGTAGGACTTGTATTTGGACTTTAGAGATGGTGCAACATCATCCTCATGAGTTCCTGCTGTTTCAAACTTTAGGTTTTACTCATTAATACGCAGCTCTAACAAATAACATATCAGGGTAAACAGCTTTAGACTTGGATGCTGTGGTGCCAGTGGGAGATTTCCCTTCATTTCATGTTATTCATGTCTTTATTTCAGATTTTCAGGTTCATAATTGACACCATAAATAAAGTGTTTAGTACATTATGGACCTAAGAGGAGAGGAATTAAAGCAAAGTGTTGAATCGAGATCTCATTGTCAAGTCACGGATATTAACTACCGCAAAAAATCCATTCAGAAAACTAGAATTATGGTTTTTATGCTGAATTAGTCCCTCAGACATGATGAAGGGTTTAATAGCGTTTCTATAAATAACTGTTACATCATTACATTTGGTTTTATTATTCTCTTCAACATCTTTTTCTTCTCAGTACAGTGAGAAATAAAAGATAATTGGATGTTTGATTTGCACAGAAATAAACTTTAAAGTCGATGCTTGGAAGTGTGTTGTCCAGTTAAACGAGGACATCAGCAGCACTTTAAAAGTTTAACATCCACCTGAACATCTTTAAAAGTGCCGGCGAGTCTCGGCCGGTCTCGCCCGGCTCTTCTGTGCTAACACACCAGACCTGCGCCGTGATAAATGCTCTTCCATTAACCTTCCTGTCACGGCCCTGACACCGGAGAGCCGCTTCCATCCATCGCTCACTGCCCACATCCTGACATCATTTCATTACTCTCTCTCTCTCTCTCTCTCTCTCGCTCTCTCTCTCTCTCTCCTACTTTCACCGTCCTCTCCCTGTGTGTGTGTTCGATGTGTTTTCATTCTCCGTGTTCACAACTGGAGAGCGGCGGAGAGACTCTCAGCTGTTTCCAGCTACATTTCTGTTATTGCACTCGAGCAGCAAGGTGATAACTGCTCCCTCTCTCCGACTGCTGCAGTAAAAGGTGTCTGCTGAAGTGAGGATAAAAGGCCACTCGGGTAAAGGCAGCGCAGGAGCTTTTCTTTATGTGCAAAGTTTAAAAAATACTTTATTTCTTTATTTTTCTTGTAAGAAAAATGCCTTTGTGGCTAATGAGGAGTCTCTGCTGGTGGAGTAAAGGTCGGACGAAGCTTTTCTCCACATCGGAAACTCGCAGGAAAAAGACTGTGTTTCCTCCCGCGTGTGATATTTTCTTTAAAAAGTGAAATGAGGTTAAATTTGCTCCCTTTTGCTTCCGTTTCCCGTTTTCTCCCCCCCCACCCCCCGTCAGCCTCTCTGCGCTCGGAGCTGAACCACATCCACGCGTCGGCCATCGAGCACCTGAGGCAAACCCACCAGCAGGAGGCCGCCGCTGCTAAACTGGAGCTGGAGAAGACGCTGGACAACAACCGGACACAGGTAGGGAAGTTAAACTGGTTTATCACTGGTGGACTTTCCCAGTTGTTTAAGTCTTTAAAGAACCACCGAGAAACATCTTTGCTTCTGGACTTTCTGTTTTTTCTGAGCATTAGTCTGAACTTCTAAAGAGGGTGTTTTACAATCAGCCAGAATTAGTGCTGAAGGGCTTAGTCGATTAGTCAACAGACACACACACACACACACACACACACACACACAAAGGGTCACCCTGTTTCCATATAAATCTTCCTAATTACCCCCGAGCACCAGTGGCTCCCTTCTCATCATCTTGTCATACAGATGTTCAGATGTTCTGGGCAGGAGATGCACATCTGCTTCTCTTTTCAACATCCGTCCGTCTCATCTTTAGTTGTCAAGGCGACGGCCACCAGCTTGTGCAGAGCGGATATTTCTCCCAGCGTTTGTGTCTCTCAGGACACAGACGAGTTGAACACACAGACAACACACACACACACACACACACAGACACACACAGCCATTACGTGGCATCGCTGACAGGCATCAACTGACAAGAGAAGTGGTTGAAGAAGTGGTTGGACGATGGATTCTTCTATTCTAAGCTCGAGTCGTGTTTTTTCAGTTTGCAGGGACGTGGTCACAAGCTCATCTCAAAGCATCTGTGTGTCTAAAGCTGGTGAAACCGATTAACTGAGGAAATTATAACCGTGAGTGACAGGCAAGGACAGGAAGTTAGACGACGTTATGCACGGATCCACCAGCAGGTCGTGTTGACACCGTCTGTGAGGAGAATCAGACGCCTCGATCACCATCACATTAGAGTGATGTACGTGTTCACTCACTCAGAACGACCCACGGAGGATGTTGTAAAAACTGAAATGGCCCTTGATAGGAAAAACGGTCCCCCCCCCCCCCGCCCCCGCCCCTGCTATAAAGACGAACATTCAAGTCGTAGCTTCCCGTCCGTCCGTCGCATCACGAGTCAGTCGAGCCTCGGGTGTCGGTCGACTCCTTTAGTGTCGTGCAGGTGCGTTCACTCGGCGCCACGGGGACGTTATTCACTTCATTTTGTCCTGGCTGCGCACGTCGGAGGACATTACTGCTTCAATTAGTAATGAACGACGGCGGTTTGTGGGTTTAATCGTCACATATTCTCTAATTGGGAATAAAGCCCAGTGATCTCAGTAGAGCTCGTGCCTCAGTCCCCCCGATCAGGCTGCACCGTCTCTCACTTCCACTCTCCAACATTCACTCCGGCTCGTGGACGGACTGATTCGATTCTGGATGATCGAAGGTCAAAGTCACAAATCATGTTTTCAGCCTCCTGAACATTGTATCTGGAGGAGTTTCTTCACCTTTCCACGGTCGTCCCCTCGACTCAAAGATGAGCTGATTAGATCTCAGTGGTCAAAGGTCACGGCGACCTCATATGAGACTAAACAAGTATGCAGACTGAACTTGCTCGGCAGAGGCAAACAACCACAGTGCAGTGTTTCTAGCGATGGCGCTGAATAAATACTTCTTCCCGACGTTACTGTCTGGAACATATTCTGTTTACTCGATAGAGGAAAGAATCAGAGACGGAATATGAGGGCGGACAACAAAGGATTTGGATCTGGAACGTGGCGTTGTGTGTCTTGGGCAGAACACATCCCTATTCAGCAGTTCTAATTCAGAAGGAGCGTCCTCCTCCCTGTTCCTCTCACATCCTCCCGCTCTGAGGTTGTTTGTCTCCCTTTGTGACTTGAAATAATCCGACAGATTTCATCGCACGGCCTCTAATTCCGCCCAGTTAATCAATAGTTCAACTTTAAAATCAAAAGGGATTCATTAACAGTCAGTGTGGAATTCACAGAGACTGAGACGTCGGGTGTTTGTGTGTTTGCGTAAAGTCTTTGTTTATCGTATCGGAGGCAGAACGACACACAGAAACTTCCCCGAGCTGAGTCATCAGGGTGGAAGAGCTCGGCGGCAGATTGTTCGTCACGCTGTGTTAAATAATGTTTTCCTTCCTCCAATTACTTAACAGACGGGAGGAAGAGGCTGACGAAGGAGCGCGGGGTTTGTGTTCGTGTTCACGTTGGGATCAGTCGTCTGATCGTCAGCGTCCATCTATCGGCTCTGTTTCTATAATAGTGTTTTATCAGTGCAGGGTTATTGGTTCATTTAATTTCACCTATTTCATCTTTAGCTTTTCTTATTTATTGAAACAAGCTTTAAAGATAAATGCGATGTCTTCATGAATGATTTAGAGAAGCTGATTAATTGGGGAAATAATAATCAATCAATCAATCAATCAATCAAAGACGTCATCGTTAAAAACATCACGATTGACAGATGAGAGAAGTGACTCGGCACAAGATGGCAGATTTAACGTCTTTATTTTCAGTCTATGATGACAGCCCATAAATTAAGTAAAGACCCAGTAAAGGAAAGACAATATGATAAAATCACGTTCATGTGAATGGTATTTTATAAACAACCGGTGTTATATAGATCTATTATATACTGTCAATCAAACTGAATGGATCACACTGACCCACTAATATCGTTTATAAAGAATAAAAGTCCTCTGTAGGAAATCCCCCCCCCCCCCCCTGCTCAGTCCAGAGTTTGCACCATGCTAATGCGTCGGCTCGATAAATATTTGAAAACCTGATTTATTATTTTCAACGACTTAAAAGTGGAAACAGAGAGGGTCTGGGGAAAAAAAGTTTAAAACCCGAGGTGCACGTCCTCACTGCTTATTCTAGAGAGCGACTGGATGAGAAGTGATGACAGGACACCGGGATGAGAGGAGGAATAACTCTCAGTGTCCTGAAACCCCCACAGTCGACAGCACTCACCTGCCACAAGCGTCAACATCCATCTGGAGAGAAAGACCCAGATAAATCACAACAGTTTTCAAATTCCCTGAAATGAAACCGATTCGAGTCCACGTCCTCTCGTCTCTTTATTCTCCTCCTCTCGTTCTCGTTCCCTCGTTTCTGTGCCTCCTCTCCCTCTCGACTTTGACGAGATGGAAAATGAGATTAATCCGCCTTGTGCCCGTTCAGAACCGGGTCAGAAATCAGCCAATTACGTTAAAGGAAGAATGTGAAGGAGACAGAGGCAGTGGGACAGCAGCTTGAGAAATTTCACATTTTAGGTCAAGTTAATTTGTTATATTCCTTAATACAAAATGAGAAAATGACCAAAATCTGCCGTTTAAACCAAATGGGAAGTTTATTATGTTCAACACAACTTCCGTCATCCAGAATAACCCATTTTAACAGCCCTTCAATAACAGCTTTTTAAATAGAAACCAGAGTTTATCTCCAATATTCAGCAGGAAACTTCTAAAATATGAAGAACTCTCAACAGAGTTCGGTGGATTTGTCACAGCAGCAGCTCTTCTGGTTCAGGAAGCAGAGGATCATGGGTAATATCCAGCGTTCGGTTGTGTTCTCAGTTCAGTGGGACGACTCAGTCAGTTCATCGAGGACAGCGAAACACCGCGGGGGACATCGACTCCTCAAAATGAACAGAATGACAATATTCTTCTGTCTTTCTTCTCAGGAGCGTGAGCTGCTGGGCCGGATCACCGAGCTGCAGGAGGAGGTGTCCAGGAGGAAGAGCCACATCGCTCAGCTGGACCACCAGATCCACACCCTCAACGAGAACATCAGCACTCTGACCAAAGAGCTGGAGCTCAAGGGCAAGGAGGTGCTCAAGATCCGCAGCGAGGCCAATCAGCAGATAAGGTGAGAGAACACATCTGCCTCCCCGACACATTCAAAACTCACCAATCAGCACATTACACCTTTTTTATTCAATATGTAAACAAACTAACAAAGTAAACAGCTCAGAAAACTAGTGCACAAGATAAACAGTAAATAAAGATGACGATGTTCCTCAAAAGTGAAGCCAAAGCATCTCAGTCGCCCCCTGGTGGCTGGCTGCAGTATTCTTAATAAACACCGCCTCCTCCATGTTAGTGGATGGGGGATGGACCAAATACTTTCCCAAGATGGTTTCTCTCTTGTTAGGGAGTTCTTATCACATCGTGTTTGATAAGTTTTGGTTTTAATGAATAAAAACGTATTTGATGAGGTGAAACATAGTGATTGACAGCTCAGACTGACTCCCGATTGGTCGGCGGGAGCTTGGCACTGCACGGACTCCAAGTGACGTCCGTGCCCCAAGATGGCAGCGTTTGTATCTTTGGCTCCACTCGAGTTGTGTGTCGTCCATCTTTGTTCTCCCGTCTGTCGTTGCAACACACTCACTCCCCCACTCGCCTCTGTCAGGAGAGGGGAGTTTGCTGAATTAGATTTTGCTGATTTCATTTGGGGAATGATCGTCTCTGCAGCTCTGCTCTCATCCAGTCAAACGGCAAATAGACCAAGATGAAACAAAGGGGGGGGGGGGGGGGAGAGACCGAACGAGGCAAATCAGCCTCTCTCTCTCTCTCACACACACACCACACACACACACACACACACACACACAGTCTCCCTCTCTCTGCCGGGTGTCAGGAGTCCGTTGATTCAGAGACGTGAAGGTTATTCGGGGTAAAATCAGAATGGAATCTATAATCACGTCGTTCCCTTCGGCAAGTTATGAATTTTTTTAAAAAGCTATACGGCTAATGTGGTCCAGCTGCTCTCTAGCATTCAAGAGTGTGTGCGCGCGCGCGTGTGTGTGTGTGTGTTGTGTGTGTGGTGTGTGGTGTGTGTGTGTGTGTGTGTTGTGTGGTGTGTGTGTGTGTGTGTGTGTGTGTGTGTGTGTGCTGTCAGTTTGACGGCTGCTCCCATGATGCTTTGCTCTCCAACATATATTCCTCCCTGTGTATGTATATCCGTTTCTCTCTCTCCACTGAAAGCCTCATGCGCAGCACATCTCTCCCTCCGTTACGTAACGCTCTCCTCTCTCTCTCCTCTCTCGTCTCTCTCTCTCTCTCTCTCCGCTCTCTCTCCCTCTCTCTCTCTCTCTCCCCCCTCCTCTCTCTCTCTCTCTCTCCTCTCCTCTCTCCTCTCTCTCTCTCTCTTCTCCCTCTCTCCCTTTCATCCACCCGTCCCCCCCCCCCCCTTGCTTCTCTATTATCATCTTTTATTCCCTGTATCCATCATCCCCCTCCACGTTCAGCTCATTTCCTCCCACAGCAAAAAACCTTCTATCCTGGTAAATTGAACACACGTCATTATATGAATAATTCATCGCATCATCTATACACTTTTACCAAATATGTTTTGCATAATGAATTCAACAAGTCGCACGTACTTGTCACATTTTGCACTTGGGTCAAACCACATCCACGTCTCGGCTCATTCATTTCATCTCAGTTATTTTTGCTCAGAACTATGAATCACGTTTGTCACATTAACATTCACAGTATGTTTTCATACCAGCATGTGTTCATGGAATTCATCCTGCCTCCGTTCTCTAATCTCAGCAGCGTTTCCCTCAGTGGCAGAATCCATTATGTCCGCTGCTCCTGCGGGAGGCTGCGGGTCCTGATTAAGACTTACAGGGAAATGTCAGCCGTTTAAAAAGATAAACAAATGAAACGCGAGTCACAAAGTGCATCGCTCTGTCCCCGAGCTTTAAATGTGATGTGTCCAGAAGTCTGACCCGTGCAAGTCAAGTCGAGGTGATTAAACATCATGTACCGAGCCCTGAGATAAGAAAAATAAAGCATTAAAAAAATAGAAGTAGAAGTAGAAGTAGAAGTAGAGCACATACCACCGCAAACTACTTTCAGAAACTTAAATGTCCGCTCTTCTCTCTCCTCAGGGTTCATGAACAAGAGCTGATGAAGAGGCACGAGCGGGAGCTGGGCGAGATGAACGCCGTCCACAGCCGGGAGACGCAGAACATGCTGTCAGACTTCAACAAGGCCCAGGAAGTGCTCAAAGACAAGATCTCCGCCCTCCAGATACTGTATGTACACACTGTAAACACTCTCTGTGTGTGATGTCTTCAAACAGCCGCGTGCGACACCGACGAAGAACGTTTGTCTGGCTCTAAACTCTAAACTGCCGCGATCACAGGTCAGCGTGCTCGTCCCAGATCAGATAATAAGCTGTCAGGTGTCGAGGGGAAGCAGAAAACAGCTGACACGTTTCCTCTGGGGAGAGAGAACCGTTCACACCTCCTCGAACTCTCCTGGTTCCTGTTTGCTCCTCCGCAGATTTAGCTTTTCATCCGAATCCTCCACCATAATGACGAGGGACCATGAAATGTCTAAAACCGGTGCTTCTCCTGTTTGTCACAGCACCGTAGACAATCGGGGCACATTCACACACACACACACACATTCAGTCGTTGTTCATACGGGACTATTTTTGTTTCCATGTGCGTCAGGTGGAGTATAAATAAGACGGGGGAGTGATGAATTATTTTCTTCTCAGATAATCATATTGCTTGTGTCACACGTTGTAAACAGCGTCACCGTGAAGCACGAAACAAAAAACTGGCTCGGCATGAAAAGCAGCAGCAGCAGCAGCAGCAGCAGCGAGAGCTTTGCCGCAGACCGAGGCCTCAATCTGCACCTGAGCCAAACTCCTCGGGAAAAATAATGTATTCCGTTTTCAAAACAAAGCACAAAGATAACACAACGCCGTGAAATCAGGGGTAAAAATAGAGACGCAACAATCCCAGCGTTGTCTCGTCAAGTCGGTTCTATTTATACAGCTTCCAAATCGTGAGAGGAGTTATCTCAGGACACTTTCCATACGGAGCAGGTCGATAACATGCTCTGTCTGATGGGAATTTAGTTTTTCACAGTGAGCAGAGCCCGACGACTTCATCTGAACTTCGTTGTTTTGTCTGTTATTCAGTTCAAACAGTGGAAACCGTCTGTTTGGTTCATTTCACCGAAGTAGAACAAGCGACACGTTTGAAAACTGAAGCCACAGTTTAAGCAGAAGTCTTCAAGTGGAGTAAAATGTAGGATATTGTCATGGCTGCAGTCAGGACCTTAAGAAACATATGAGACATATGATGCTCATGTTCAGGTTGAGGATTTGAAAAGGTTTTTTATGCTCTAATGTTCAGAAAACACATCACTTTCTATGATTATCATATATAATCACATATAGGCTGAAACATGGCTCCATGCCACTAATTCCAATCAAAAACACATTAGTTTAAATTATATTTAATTCATAATTAATGAAACCGTTATTTAATAAAAGACTGAGGCTCAGTACCATTAACATCAGTCCACATAGGAAGTCCTGAGCTGAAGAACTTCGTAGATAATGTACGGAGACGTTTCCCTTCACAGGAAGTGATATAGAATCTAATTAGTGGGAGGAAATGTGACTTTTACTGCTGCAGAGGAAGCAGAAGATGTATCTCAGTGGAAGCTGAACAGAGGTTGAGGTGTAAGTGATGCGTTCATCTCCAGAGAGAACAAAGGGAGGCGAGCACATGTTCAGGAGAAGATGGATGCAGCAGGGAAAGAGGACAGAGGTGTTTTCGGTTTGGCTGCCGAACCACCACAGAGAGTTCTGGAGTTAACGAGGAGGTGAAGGAAGAAAGAGACAAGAGGAAGCCTCAGTGCAGCACACGCTGAGATGTGTCTGTGCGTCAGAGACGTGCAGCGAGCGAGCATCCTCCTCACAGCTGACCTCCTTTCACTGTCACTCCGCTGAGAGCAGAGCGCCACCTGCTGCACGGGAGAGGGTCTGCAGGCAAAGAGACGTTCCTCAGCCACATTAATCATCTGACCTCCTCCGTCCAATCACTGCTCAGTCAACCTCTTCTTGACATGAGTCTGAACTCAAAGTGTAAAAGTATCTGGTCCCAGTTTGGAGGAAAGTTCAGTGAACGATGTTCCAGACTAAACATGACGTCATCGGACCGTGAGTTACTTTCACCAGGTTTCTGGGGCAGCTCACTTTTCATGGTCAGCAGTTTTTTGGACTTTATCCACTAAATTTAGATTTTCTGGGACTTTCCCCGGAGACGGTCCTCTTACCTAATTAATTAAGGCACAGATCTGTCTTAACCACCGGACTCGTTCTGCCTAATTAATCACCGTGGTGACGAAGCCACCCCCCCCCCCCCCCCCCCAACAAACATCTCTCCCTGAGCGGCCACTAAGAACATCTCACCATTTCAACTTTATGAATATATACATGTAAAAGTTTTGTCCTGAGTTTGGGTTTAACGACTCGTCCTCCGAGCAATGAAAGCTGTCTGTGTGGTTGTTCGGGTTTTAGTTGTCACGACAACTAGGGTTTCAATTTACAGTCACTTCAGTTTGTGTCTGTGTCAAACTTCTGGAAACCTGAAAGCTTTTTCAGTCGCCTCTTAAATATCAAATCAGTGCAAAAAGTGCATTAAACTACACATAACCTCAGCATTGATGTTCAGGCTGCAACTGAATATTATTACAACACTTTAATCTGAATTTAGCCCGTGTTTGAGACAGAGGCTGAACAGAGGAGCTGCAGCAATGGACGGTCTGAGGAAAGAGATGTTTTCCGAACATCAGAGCATGAAAACCTTTTACAGTAAGAACACTCATTTAAATAATGGAACAGAATATGTCTCCTTTAAGTCTCACCAGCTTAGAAAGGGCTGTGTGGACACGTGCTTCTTCAGAGCAGGTGCTGAAGCCCACGAGCCTCGATTCATCTGGGAGATGAAAGCGCAGGAACTTTGGGCGACGTTGAAGGAAATTTATGAAAGTGAACATCCCTCTGTTTTTCTCTTTGCCACACAAATCACAAAGCCCCTACAGGGAGGTAGCTGTCTCTGGCAGGTGTAGATAACGCTGTGCTGCTTTTACAGCCTTTTTCACAGACAGTAAGTTATTGTTTTAGGTGTGTTGTTGTTGTTGTTCTTGTTTTTATGGGATGGACAGTATCACCTGTAACAAGTCTCCTGGAAATCCGTTAAGTAGCTTTCGCGTAATCCTGCCGACAAACAAAGAAAACCCACCGACAATGGACATGAAAACCAAAACGTCCTTGGTGAAGGTAGAAAAACAAACGTGTTTTTGTCGTGAGTTTTCAGCAGCTTTGAGAGGAAGTGAGCGGAGCGGGGGGAAGTGAAGGTAACTGAGGCATTAACCCGACAGCTTCTCTTCACTGTCACTGTCACTGTCTTTAGCTCCATTAGATTCCAGCACTGTGAGAATCTAAAGCTGCTTTCAGACACAATCCAGACATTAGGACAGACGTGTGTTTGTGGGTTCAGCCAATCCCGATAAAAAAACACAACGTTACGTCTTATAGGCTCAAATATTCCTTTTTTCTTTGTTTTTACACGATATCAGTCGGTTTTCTTCAAACCCCAAAGATCCTCTGAAGCCTGAGCTGCAAAGAACCCGATGAATCCGCTGCCGGAGGAGCCGAGAAGGACCAGCACCGCAGCAGACACTGTGCAGATCAGGATGTGTTAGTGTCACCGAGCAGAGCTTCAGTGGCCGCTCCTGCACGTTCCCACTGTTTGAGACCGCAGATCATCAGGAAGACAAGCTGCTCGGGAGCTCTTTAAGGGAAGTCTGGTGTTCAAACTGTGGCATGAACGTCACAGCGGTGCCGCTCGGTGGTCTGCGCGCTGGTGCCGAGGGAAGCGAGAGGCTGTGTCAGCTCGCTGGCACACGAGGCCTCAGTTAAACCACAAACCGCTGAACGATGCGGCGACAACGTGTGAGATCAGAAGGAACCAGCGTAGTTTTCTGAGAGGACTCAACTCTGCAGCCAAAAGAAAACAAAGAGACTCCAAAAAACTTCTCAGGGTCAATATATCGATTTCAACCAATACCAGTGCAGTGCCTGAAACTAAAACTCTAAAAGTGACCTGCAGATATTGAGCAGCAGCGAATCAGGAGCTGCTGCTGGACTCAGATTCCTGAGGACACCGCTGCTTCGTAGATTTAAGATGATCGGCAGCAGCTGATGAGCTCCTCTGGTACAAACCTTTAAAAGAACATTTCTGCTTTCAACTTTTTAAAGTAGTTCTGTAAGATATCTAAATATCTCTATCCTATGCATATATATCCTACTGTGCTATTACAATGTCTAGAAATGAGTCATTTCCCAACCGTGTTATTTCTGATTGGTTGTTTTTTTGGCTCGGTGAGATTCAGCAAGTGTTGCATGAGAGAAAATGTCACCGGATGCGAAACGGCGATATCTTCGAGGCCAGTCGGGAAATAACAAAAATCCATTATAACGTTTTTGAAAGTGCTCATAACTCACAGAACCCCCCCCCCCCCCCCCCCCCCCCCCAAAAAAAAACAACAACAACAACCTCCGGAGTTCCGGCGCAGCTCGAGATTTTAAATTACAGCCTTTTAATAGTTCTGGCGATGAGAGGAGGAGGAGGAGGAGGAGGAGGAGAGGAGGAGGAGGAGGAGGAAGAGGAGGAGGAAAGGGGGAGGAGGGAGGAGGAGGAGGAGGAGGAGGAGGAGGAGGAGGAGGAGGAGGATCACTGCTTTTATTGATCACAATAATGAAACCGGAAAAGCCACTAAATCACTCAATGTTTTCTCCTTGCGGTGCAGACGTTTAATTTTCACAACTCTTCTTCCATCTGGTTCACATTTAATGAGTTTGCTCCCTTTACTTGTATTTACACACAAACACTGATACGGCTGCTCACACAAGCACGATGAGACTGTCTCCTCGTTAAGAGTACGTCAGGGTTTCTTAACTTTGCTTTTCTCGACACAAATCCTACATTATGGTCTGTGGAGCTTTATTCATGTGTTTGTATTTCTGTGTCTCCTCACACAGGCTGGAGGGATCAGAGGATAAGTTCAGGAACAGAGAGAGTCGTCCTGAAGACCTGCAGATCATCGCAGAGCTGAGAGACATGGTCTCAGAGAGGGAGTCTCTGGTGAAGAAGCTGGTGGTGTGTAGCCAAGCTAAGATAAACTTCATACAGGTTACAAGTGTTAACGAGAAATGCTCATTCTGCTGTTTATTTTCAGATCTCAGATGTCGTAGCACAAGATGATGTTGTTTTTCTTCAAGTTAATCAAACTTCACCTCTGGGTTGGTTGCAGAAGGTTAATTTGTTTATTGAAAAATCTGTTTTTTACTGGAGCGGCTTGTTGAAAATTGTCGGCAATATATGTTTGGAACGTGTGATGTATTTTGACAGCATGACATAAATGATAATCCGGAAAAAAGAATGCTAGTGAAACAAGACGGGACCCAGGATACAGCCCTGAGGTACACCCCTTGTGAGGAAGGTGTTTAATCATAACTCCACCTGAAAGACAGGATGAGGAAACACTCAAGGAGTTTTTAAATACATAATAAAGTAAGACACTACAGCTTAGTTTGCTATCTTCAGAAAAGTCTGTGGATTAGTTTAGTGTTGAAGGACAACGACGTATCTGAAGCTCGATTTAAAGACGATTTCCTCGTTTCACAAGGACGTGAACCGCCCGACTTTCTGTTTATGACCCAGTGAGCTTCACGTCATTAACACTGCAATTTCCACTGGGTTTGTCAGGGACACAGCCGACAGAAGCACAAGGCTACGCTGATCTAATCGTGTTTTAAAGGTGACTTCATGAATCAGCGTACATTTGTCACGGTGGAGTGGAGGTGCCATCAAGGTTTCTGACTCCCGAGCGCGTCTTTGCTTGAGGTAAAAAGTTGAAATTGAGCTTTTGAAAGTGACTTTAAGGGGATAAAACCCGATGGGAAGAATAACTTTGGACCACGGCGACAGTTATAATGAATGAAATGAATGTTTTGAAGCAGCTTCGTTTTTTAAACCCGCAGATGATTTTCAGACAGATTCTCTGATTGTACCGTGACTCTCCTCCTCCAGGATGATAAGAAGTTCTACCAACTGGAACTCGTCAACAGGGAGACCAACTTCAACAAAGTGTTCAACGCCAGCCCCAACGTAGGAGTCATCAACCCGCTCATCAAGGTAGGCCGGGACGTCCTGCGACACGCCACACACACACACACACACACACACACACACACACACACACACACACACACATTCTGATGACTCTACACAGATGATGTCCACTCCATCTCATCTCATATCCATCCGAGCCACGAATCCTCTTTTAACGATTCCCGTTGGTTGAAGTGAAACGGTCTTTTATTAAATACAAATATGGGACAGATTTTAAATTCACTGATTATATAAAACCAGCAAATGTCTGTGTCCCAAGTACAAATGTAGCTCAATGAATTTAAACTCAAAACTAAAGGGCAACTGCTGCTTTCTGTAAGTCAGTCGAATTTTAAAATTTGTTGAATTTAATAGTTTCACGAGCTTTAAAGCCCCTGAAGACGTCAGTATGTTTCTAATCTTTATGCGTATATCATTTAATAAATCATCGTACATTTTTTGGGGGGTAATTTGAACTGTGAATGTGATTTTATCGTCAGCGGCCAAAACTTCCAACAAATGTCCCACAAAATACAGAAATCTCTCTCGAAATAACCGAAAGTCCCTGTCGGATCTCATCACCTGGTCAGAAGCTGATCGATAAGAAAACCTTTCAGGGTCTTTAAAGCTCCCAGTGCATTATGGGTAACACGATGTTTCAACCCTCACCGTGTGTCTGAGTCGAATGGTGCATGGTCAGTATCTCACTGTTGACGCCACCTCTCCTGTTCTATAACTTCCTGTATTTTGGTTCTTGCCGTCACATGTATTCTTTCCACATATGTGTATATGTGTGTTCACCGCATTTTATTGTGTGCGTTAATGTGGCGTGATTCTTCCTCTGACGTGTTTCCCTCCTGCTTTCCTTTGCTTTCCAAGCCATTTGTTGGTGTGAGATGTTTCCTGCTGTGACACATCTCTTCTCATCTGAGTTTCCATTCTGCTCAGGTGCTTAAAGACCGAGCGGCGCCGGCGTTCAGCCGCTCACTCGGCTCTGATCCACATAGAAACCAAGTTAGCTCGCCGCTCGTTTCCTGTCTCACGCCGTCTGGACTGTTCCGACCTCTCGAGCTCTCCCTCTTCTCCATTTGCCCTTTACTTCCTCCATTTCTTCTTATCCTTTGTTATTATTTTTATTTTAAAACTTCCCCTTTTTCTCCTTTTTTTGACCCTCGTGCCCCTCCCTCCTTTTCTGTTTTGTTCCTGTGTAGCAAAAGAAAAAGAATGAGAAAACCGCAGCCAGCAGATTGAGCAGCTCTCCTAATCTCAGGGCTCTGGAGGCGGCGGGCATGGGCGTGGGCGTGGTGGGCACCGGGAGCGGGCTGCCCCCCCAGCCCCCGCATCCCCCGCCCCCGCCCCCGGCCCAGCCCGGCCGTCTAGAGCCCATCCCCAACTCCCCCCTCCACCACCTTGAGTTCAACTCCAACAAACCTCTTCCCCCGCCGACCCCTCCCACCGAACCCAAGAAGTTCATGAGGTGAGACCTTTTCCGGCCCGACGGGCAGCGAGCGGGTCGATCCATGCATCAATCATCCAGTTAGAATCCTGCGGGTTAGAGCGCTGAGAGCACTTTCATGAATTCGCTTTTATCATCGGAGTCAAACCTTGATCGTGGCAGTTTTATACTCGGGCCTCAAAGCAACAACAACAACAACTTCTGACTGAAAGAAATAACATCTGATGTTTAACCTTTTTATCTTCCTGCCTAGTCGGGCGCCGTCAGAAACCATAAGGAGCTTGAGTTCACGATCATCAGGAGCCGACGAGTCTTCAGACGCTCTCACATGTTGTAAACGAACATGAACAAACACACTCTGGGGTTTCACCTCAAACTCTGCGTCCTCACACACGAGAGCAGCTTCTCACTATAGGAAGACAAACCGTCTGAAATCACAATTATCAAAAATCAGATTCATCAGCTAGCTAAGTAACTAATTAAGTAAAATGTTATCTTCCTGGGTTGGTCAGACATATTGTCTCTGACTGGCTGTTTTATGTTTAACATAAGAATCTTGTAAAAGGGTAAAATACACATGATGGCAACATGTATAATAAGATTCAGGGTAAAGCTAAATGTCGTATTCGAAAAACTATTCTTCACTTGCAGTGTGAAAAAAGAAAATACTAACTGATGATTATTAAATATCTCACATTTCAAACGTGAGAACAGGAAAAGTAATTTAATCAGTTTATATCTTTTGCACCTATATTTATTTTGGATTTTAAAAAATGTCCAGCATCCCAAACATACTTTTATGAGCTTCAACTTCCACATCTCACGAGTCATCGCGGCTCTGTCATGATAAATATGTCGAAGCTGAACATTAACACGAGAGTTTCATGAAGCTCCAAACAATGGCCTTGGAATACAAAAGGGGCATGATTTTATTTTTCCGTTCTTCCTCTGTCGGTTCTGACCGTGTTCCGTGCTTCGCATGCTGTTTCCCCCTTTTTCTGTTCAGGACGTTGTTGTTTGTATTCGTCGTAACTTTGTTGTTGTCATTTGTGAATCTGTTGTTGTTGCTTTTTTGTTGTCATCCTCATCCTCATCTGAATTTCAGCATGTTGCACACGCTGCACTCTTCCTCCTCGAGGCCAAACGGGATTTATCATTTATCAAAGTAAATAAAGGTTGTTTTTTTATCGTGACAACTTCCAGTGACGTGGAAATCGTCTCTTGCTTTCCAGTCCTCTCTTTGTGTGGTGGTGTTTTATTTTGAAACCTCAACAGCTGCTCCTCTGATTGGTCCCCGTGCTCTGAAGTGATGGGATGAGGAATTATCTAACATGCTTCTCACATGAATACATGCAGTGTGTGTGTATTTGCATGCAGGGAAGTGTGTTTTTTAAAAGCACTGTTCTTTACAGCATGTCTGAGTGTGTGAGTGTGTGTGTGCGTGTGTGTGTGTGTGTGAGAGCATGTTCTGGATATTTTTTAATCCATTGTGCTGCATGTGAGACGGGACGGCTGCTCTGTTGTGGTGGGACCTGCTTTTTACACCACGACACACACAGACACACACATTAATACACAACAGTGACGGGATGAGGGTGTCACAGTTCTGCTCCGACCAACGTTTCCAGTCAGAACGATTCTGTTTCTGCTGAGTCGTCAGCATTTTGTAAATCGGATCCTTTCAAAAATGTTTAAACTGGAAAAAGCTTTAATTTGATGACGGTTTTTCGTAGAGAAATATTAGATTTAAGGCCCAGATTGTGTGAAACTGTAAGTAAACTGTCCAAAAACTAAGCCAAAATATCCAGAATACAACCGCAGCATATTAGAGACTAATCTGATTCACTAATACACAGTAAACTGGTTCATATTAAGGTCATAAAAACACCTACTCGTCTAATTTTACTTGTTTTTCAGTGAATCTGATCAAAACCTAGAATATCAGCACTTTTAAAAATGCAGTATTGTTATTGAATAGCAAATAAAAGCAGCAGATGTGCTGTGGTGTAGAAATGTTGTATTAAAGTAGTGAATATATCACAGTTAATGTCTTATAGACTAAAAACAGTGACCGTGTTCAGCGTAAACATCGTTTATCAGACGGAACATATAGAAGAGAAGCATTCTGGGAAATAAAGAGCAGAACATAACACTAAAGACGGTAAATATTACCCTGAGGTTAAGGGACTGTTTGTATGGGAAGGGGCCAATTAGGGAAGTGGTTCCAGTGGTTGTTTGTTGTGATGGATGCTCACGCTCAAACTAATTAGTTTATAAAGTTTGGGAAGATGCTTCTTTCCTCCCGCTGAGGATTCGAGTCCGTTAAAGCTGCAGCTTCATGTCAGGTTCCTCTGGTTATGAGAGAGAAACATTGTGTTTATTGATGATGCTGCTGCTGTTTATGAGATAAAGCATGAATGTAAAATACAAAATGAACGAGTGCAAACATTCACATCAAATCTTCTCGTTAGAAACAAACTTTGGGAAAAGCTCAGGTTCTTTTCTTTCATTTAATCACACCTCAGGGTTTGAACTCTGCAGATGAAGTTTGCTCGGACCATGAAAAGTAATGGAAATCGATATAGAAATCAAACATCACTATCCGTCACCGCTCTAATAAACAAAACGACCAAACAGGTGAAGACTAAATGAAAGAGTCGACTCCTGCTGACGATCAGATATAAAACCACGAGCCAACGGGTTTAAAGAACTAAACGATGACGTCGCAGGTTTGGAAACAAACAATAACTGTTTTTTATTGTCAGAAAACGTTTGAATCCAAACATGAGTGTAAACGTGTGACTCGGTGTTTGTGCTCTAATCTGCCGTGTGACTCTGCTGCCCCCGTGTGGACAGACAGCTCCACCACATTTGAAATTCCTGTTCATCTTCAGGAATCTGTTAAAGACTGAACTTTAACTAAATCCAAATATAAAAGTGGACTGTGTTAAAGCAAACTTTACTTCTACAGAACTTTACGACAAATCAAAAGCAGCTCACAGAGTTTTACACGTGATCGAGGAAACAAAGGATCTGAACATGAATAAATATTTGTTAAACATTTGGATTTAATAACCAAGAAGCACTGGAACCTGATCTTTGTGACGGAAGCATAAAAACACACAGATGAGATAAAAGATAAAACTAGAAATACACAGTGTAAAGATCCTCGGATACAAGTCCTTCAAATTATTACTTAAATAAATACATCGCTGTTTAAGTATCAAAAGTAAAATTACGTATTGTGTAGGATAATCGCCTTTAATTGAAAATAAACAATATATAAAGTGCAAGAGCTTCAATATTATATTTCGGTACATCGCTTGATTACCAAGTTTCTTTTTACTGCTGCATAATATTCATCTTATCTTTCAGTTATATGTGAAATGAAACTGTGGATTATTCCCTGACTTTTCTTTCCCTTCCTTTATTTCTCGACTTGTTTTCCCCCCCGCTGCGCTCCCGTCCCCGAAGCCCTCCTGAAACCAAGGACGCCACCATCGACTCCCCGGACGCTCAGCGCCAGGAGTGGTTCGCTCAATACTTTTCCTTTTGATTGACCACGAACCTGCAAAACACGAGGATTCAGCATGTCGACCCAACTTAAGAAAAAAAGAGAATTTAAAAACAGAAAAAAAAAATGAGAAAAACTGTTAAAACTATTTGTTCTTTATTGTCATTGGTTTGGGATCAATTCACTTTGGATTCAGTCAAACGGAAGCTGTGAGAGGAGGAGTGATTACTGACCGTCGATCTGTCAATGACACGCTCAGAACCGGATGTCATTCGTTTTCACGCTGGTAGAAATGAGGATTCCACTTCCTGTGGTTGGCTGAGGTGAAGGTGAATTGAACCTGACGTCATCACTGATCTGATTCAACTGCTTGATTCTATCTGATTGTTTCACTGTGGACGAGTTTCTCTCTTAGTTACAGTGACATCAGTACGTTCGATGTTTATTTCATTTCTTTACTTCTCAACTTATTTTGCAGTTTCTTTTGGACTAGAGAATAAAACGAGTGGTGCATCATCATGCTGCTAATTGCCATTGTTGGACTACAGTAAGAAGTATATATATATAAATATATATATATATATAAAAAGAAATCTATGGTAGGTTATTGTGCTCTCTTCGTACGTGGGCCAACTGCATACAGCCTGTCAGAGCTGGACGGCTGATCCAGGACCAGCTCGCCTCCTCATTCACGGCGACATTTCACACGGGGCCTGACCCCGGATCAGCTGCGGAGCTCTGACCCGCTCCATGAGTTAGGACGAAACCATCATGGCCAGTTTGTTACAGCTGCATAGAAGTTTCAGCAGATTTTGGTAGAATATTAAAACCTGTTTGTATGGTTGTCTGTCTCAACACAGATATAATGATGTCTCACCAATTTTAAAAACAAAAATAGCATATTTTATATTTATATTATAATGTGTATGCTTAATAAATAATTATTGTGACATTTTCCCGTGTTCGCTCGTCATTTATTGGGATGAAAGCGACAAATATTTATCTGGAGCTACAATGATTATTCAATTAATGTCATTTACTCAATTATCAAGAAACAGTAACAATTGTTTGTGCCAGAGGAAATATGATGATCAGGTGATTTACTTTTTCATATCTGATTGTAAATTTATGTTTTTTTAACTGTTGGTCAAATAAATGAAGCGATTTGAATTTCTCCAACTTTGGGGAAGTTATAGCAGAAACTACTCGTTGTCCCACATCTGTGAAACTATGGTCTGGAATCTGAAAGGAGGGTTATTACATGTTTATATCTGTGTGTTTCTGCAGCTTCACTTTTATTCTGTTGAAATTAAAAAGTACAGATTGTTCCTTTGCCTGAGTTTGACCTGCAGTTATATAAGTGACCGGTAGAGGGCGGTGTGATTTCTCCATGCGGCTGAACCGGAAGAGAAACAAAGTCTCTTCCTGTCGGGAACATGGCGGCGTCAGGAGCCGGCTCCCCGGCTCGTCTGGTCCAGTACGTCGTGGTGCGGTCGGACCTGGTCCACGCGCTGTCGTGGCCCCTGGGGGCCGTGATCACTCAGGCGTGTCACGCCGCCACCGCCGCGCTGCACGTGTTCCGCTCGGACCCGGACACGGCCCGGTACCTGGAGGAGCTGGACTCCATGCACAAGGTGGTGCTGGGGGTGAGACCCGCTCCGCTCGGCTGTTAGTTCCCTGCAGGAGACTCTGTTCCCGCAGCTGCACGCGCTGGGTCCGAGTCCAGAGGACCGGTCCTCGTGTCCGCTGCTCACTGCTGGTGTTCGGCTTCAGAACCTGTCAGAGACAGTTCGTCACAGCAGCTTCACACCTTTGTTTTTAGCCAATGAGCTAACTGTTAGCTAAAGAGCTAACTGTTAGCTAAAGAGCTAACTCTTATTAACCGAATCACAAGGGGTTTAGTTTTTAAACTTGATGTCACTTAAAGGTTCAATGTGTGAGATCCATGTGAAAAGATCTGTTGTTAGAAACTGAATATAAAATAGTCCCAGTGCTGTTTTCACTTGTTTCATCTAAATCCCCCTTACTGGTGAAGAGGGCCTCACTCCCAGTGGCCCCACTGTGACTGTGCAGCTCCACCAGTAGGATCCAGGAGCGGTTGCAGAGCAGTGGGAAGCCGGACTCTGGTAGAAGTCTCTGAAACGAGTGAGTCAGCCTGAGGTTTCCTCTCAAATCATAACATCCATCGTCTCGAGGCTCTTTACGTTATAGAGAAACAGTTCCCACAATGAGCAGCTCTTTGGCGACTGTGGGGAGAATTACTTCCTCATTCACTGGAGAAACCTCTAGAACCAGACTCTAGAACAGGGGCGGGCAAACTTTTTGACTCGCGGGCCACAATGGGTTGAAAAATTTGACAGAGGGGCCGGGCCAGGAACAGATGGATGGAGTGTTTGTGTGAACTAACATAAATGACATGTCAAAATCATTACTTGAAAGGATTTGGCCTTTAACAGGTAGCAAAGCATTTATTTGCAAGGCAATTCAGTGGGGCGGGGCGGTGGCTCACCTGTGTGCGCGCGCGCACGTGTCAGTGTGTGTGTGCGCGCGCACGTGTCAGTGTGTGTGCGCGCGCGCACGTGTCAGCGTGTGTGTGCGCGCGCGCATCGGGATGGAACTCCGCCGTGCGCGATACAGAGAGCAGAGGAGAAATCTAAACGCGCGACCATGTAGAGCAGGGGTGGGGGGGGTGCCCACACTTAGGCTTGTGAGCTACTCTTGAAATGACCAGCTCAACAAGATCTACCGGCCGAATACTGTTGGTATCCACCGCCGCCACGCCCCCCCGCCCTGTACAAGAATTTACTGGTAGATCGCGATCGTATTTATTTAATTTAATAATAATAATATTTGGACAAGTTTGGTGGGCCGGATTAAAAAGCCCAACGGGCCGTATACGGCCCGGGGGCCGTACTTTGCCCATGTCTGCTCTAGAACCTTTAGAACCTTTAGAACCAGACTCTAGAACCTTTAGAACCAGACTCTAGAACCTCTAGAACCAGACTCAATGTGGACGAAGTGATTCTACACTATAAGAAAACAACAATTAGAACGATTTAGATGAAACACACCAGTGAAAACATCACTAGGATTATTTTATATATTCAGTTTCTGTCAATAGATCCTTTCACCTGAATCTCACACACTGATCCTCTGAGATCCGCTTGTATTCATCATAGATCTACATCATCACGTGTCTTGGATCTAAGAGTGTGTGTCTGTGTGTAGGTTCCAGACGAGGCCGCCCTCACAGCTCTGTCCGAGACCCTGACTCAGGCCGGTGTTTCCCACAAGCTGTGGATGGAGCAGCCGGAGAACATCCCCACGTGTCTGGCTCTGAAGCCGTATCCCAAGGAGACGGTGCAGCCGCTGCTGCGCAAGTTCAAGCTCTTCAAGTGACGTGATGCCCCGTCAGAAGACTCTTCCTCCCACCGCAGGCCTCAGAGGCTCCTCTTCCTCCCACCGCAGGCCTCGGAGGCTCCTCTTCATCACACCGCCGGCCTCAGGGGCTCCTCTTCCTCCCACCGCAGGCCTCGGAGGCTCCTCTTCATCACACCGCCGGCCTCAGAGGCTCCTCTTCCTCCCACCGCAGGCCTCGGAGGCTCGTCTTCATCACACCGCAGGCCTCAGAGGCTCCTCTTCCTCCCACCGCAGGCCTCAGAGGCTCCTCTTCATCACACCTGTTTACAACATGACCTGAGAGCGTCGCATGGCTTCTCTGTAAGAGAACAGCTGGAATCCATAAGGGAAAATTCAAATTGTGTGAAACTGCATCAATTTGTTCAGATTTTACAAACACAAAATATACCTTGTGTCTCTTGTAGCTTATTATGATCATGATTAATTATTAATGTGCCGCAGCGCTTTAATAAATTGTGTTGACACGTACGTCACACACACAAAACTACCATCTAATAAAGTCTTAAATCAATGTCAATATTTTGAATTCAAATTTGTTATCGCCATTTTAATTCTTTAATTTGAACATGGAACATTTCTGCCTTGTGCTGTGGTATGAAAGCAAACAAAGTTACGATCTTGTTATTTACTCTTCATATAGAAATACAAAGTGCGTCTTAGAGTAAAGTGTCTTTGTTAAAACTCTACGATATAATAACGATGTGTTTATTGTACCTGGATCTTTGAGCTGACGGGTTGTTGCGTCTCTGCTGTTCAGCTGGAGGCGTTTGACCTTTCCCACAGTGACGGGCTTCAGCTGCTGACCCTTCACACTTCACCTGATTCTCTGAGGGGCCCCGTCTGACCTGTGACCTGGTGTAAATACACACGTTACGTTACCTCAGTGACGCCCCCTGTTGGTCAGATCGGATTCAGACCAACGCTCAGTGACAAAAACACAAAGACTTTCATAAGTGTCGTGAAAGTGAGTGTCTTTATATCTGTACGACAAAAAACACAACTATAATAACAAACTTTATTAATTTTGCATCTATGTGTGGGTGTGTAGTCAGCAGATAACTCCGAGGAGTAATTACCGATTGGTCGTTTGTTTCTTCGCCGCCTGTAGTTTGACCCGACTCCTCGTGTGACTCATGAACTCGTGGGAGTTTCAGCAGATTCCTCGTTGTTTGGTTTGTTGTTGAGTTGTGATGATTGTTGGTGAGCGAGCCTGAGGAGGGCGGTGGAGTCTGAGTCACTCAGAGTGTGTCTCACTCTAAAAACATCCGTAAACGTGGCCATGTTTACTGTACGTGCACTGCAGCGGGCACGTGTTCACTCTATGCCTCTGGGCCGTCGCTGGCTCGATTCCCAGATGATTTCATGAATGAAGGCTGTGACACCTGTCAATCACAGAAAGGGACTGGAAATCAAAGTCACTGAGTTTTAACATTTTCTCTGAGAAACAATCATTTAAAGAGAAATGCAACAGAAAGAGTGAAATCTAAGGTAAACAACTTTCTATAAACCGAACAATCCACAAACCAGTGAATTTAAATAACATGCATCATCCAGCTAGAAAACACATCTGTTACTTATTTAGTTATTTATATGAATACATCTGTTTGACTCTGTGTGTGTGTGTGTGTGTGTGTGTGTGGAGATCTGGTTGTGCATCACTTTACTTCAACTGTTAATTGACTGGAAATCGATCAGCAATCATGTTGTTTGATGAGTTAATGAGGTCAAAGCTGTGTCAGTTTGTGTGTTTGTTAGTTTGTTTGTTTCTTAGTCAGTTTGTGTGTTTGTTTGCAGGATAACACAAAAACTACTAGACTGATTTCCACCAGACGTGCTGGAGGAAAGGAACTGGGGCCTGAGAGGAAACCAGTATGATTTGGTGCAGAGGCTGATCGACATGTGGATCCAGAAACTTTGTTTTTAACGATGTTTCACGATTAATAAATCATTCAGGTTGTCTGCAGATAAACTGTGGCCCTGATAGTTTCATATTCTGTGTGCATTGACTCCAGCGCCCCCTGGTGACCCTCAAAGGAAAAGTGTCATCCATAATGAACAGAAATAAAAGAAGTTTAGAGTAAAATCTACGTTAAATTGGTTTTCATGGTCTTCATTGGTCTTCTTCACCCCCGTCTGTTTGTGTGTTTGTTTGTTTGTAGCAAGGTTACACAAAAATAACACAATTCAACAAAAAAACTAATTGTGATTCTTGATTTTCATGAATTTCTCACAGAATAATTCATGACTCTTGATAAAAGAACACGTTGGGAGGACTCGTGTGTTAAACGTTGGTTTTATAATGTGTCTGCTGGGGAATCGCACACTCTCCCAGTTTTAAATAACGTTCTTCATTAATTGTCTTGTGTTGTTTCGGTGAAGACAAAGACGTTTCCTCACGTTGTCCTGAATGTACCAGAGCCTCATGAATAATGGAGCTGCAGCGCATGAGACAGGAAGCAACACCAGACACTATGGATTCAGTACACACACACAGACACACACACACACACATCTACACAGACACACATCTTCACAGCTCCACACGTTGTGTTGTGTGTCTTGTCATGAGGGACCATGTGACTGCATCATTTGTCATTTGCTGGGTAATTGTTTTGTTTGTGCTCTTTTTGTGTCTCTCTGTTGTCCTCAGGGTTCTCTCGCTCCATGGTCACGTGGCGACAACACAGACACACAAAGCAAATGACAACTGCACTGTTGCTCTGTTCGTTGTGTGTCTTAGTTTTATACTGTTTTATCATGTGTGATGACAATCATCGTCATCACACGTGTTCTTCTTTATCGTTACACATTATCTTCATCAACACAAACGTTCTTAATCATCACACGCATTCTTCTTCATCACAAATATCTTCTTCTTCATCACACATCTTCTTCTTCATCATACATGTTCATCATCACACATGTTCTTCATCATACATGTTCTTCTTCATCACACATGTTCTTCTTCATCACACATGTTGTTCTTCTTCATCATCATCACACATGATCTTCATCACACATGTTCTTCTTCTTCACACATGTTCTTCTTCATCATCATCACACATGTTCTTCATCACACATGATCTTCATCACACATGTTCTTCATCACACATGATCTTCATCACACATGTTCTTCTTCTTCATCATACATGTTCTTCGTCACACATGTTCTTCTTCTTCTTACATGATCTTCTTCTTCATCACACATGATCTTCTTCTTCATCACACATGATCTTCATCACACATGTTCTTCTTCTTCTTCTTACATGATCTTCATCACATGTTCTTCTTCTTCATCATACATGTTCTTCGTCATCACACATGTTCTTCATCACACATGTTCTACTTCTTCATCACACATGATCTTCATCACACATGTTCTTCTTCTTCATCACACGGAGTCTTCTGCCCGCTGCCCTCCCCGGGGGCGCGCATGGACGCTCCTCGTGCACGAGCAGCCCTGTTTGTTTGTGTTGAGAGCTTGGAAATGGCGGAGAGCGGAGAACGAAGCGATAACTTGGGTTTGCAGACGCGAGTGCGCCGACATTGAGACACGGAAACCGACCGCGAGCGACCCACGGAGCCGACGAGGATCCCCCTCAGCCGATGGGACTCGAGTCGCACTCGGCCAGAGGCGGATCTGTGGAGCGGGGTCTGGGTTTCGCGAGGTGGTTAGCCAGCTAAGCTAACCGCGCTAGCAGCTCGTCGTTAGCTCCGCCGAGTCGCGCTGGTTCTTTCCACGCAGCCGCTTGTTTGTCAACAGAAGCCGGACGTTCGAGCAGCCGCGAGCCCGCTGGCGAACCCGCTGCCCCCGCCGCCCCGTCGAGCTCGTCCCGGGGTCGAGCTCCGGGAACCTCACGGTGAAGTGCGAGTGGATATTTAAAAAAAAAAATTAAAAATTAAAAAAAGAGAAAAGTCCAGACATCGGACAGTCCTGCAAGTTTAGCTGGTTAGCAGGTTAGCAAGGTTAGCTGGGGTTAGCTGGTTAGCAGGGGCGAGCTAACCGCTGCTGTCTGGTTCCGAGCCGCCGTTCACATGGGAATAACCCGCCCGGGGTGACGGGCTGCGGGCACAGCTCCGCCGGCAGGATCCCGCATCAGCAGCTGGGACGGGACGAGCAGAACCAGGTAAGAGACCCGAGAGACACCCCCACACCCCCCGGTGACACATGACAGCATGTCAGACACCCCCCCCCCCCAGAGCCCGGGACCGTGGAGGACGCGCTGCGGGGCCTCCACGCGCCGGACCCGGGGCTGGTTCCCCCCCCCCCACCCCACGTAACGTAGCTGCAGCGGCACCGACACCATCTTCTGCAGCGCGCGGTGCTCGGCGGGACATTTCGCTTCCCTCGCCACCTGCGAAGAAGCACATCGGGGCTGCTGTTATGTAAAGATGTCCACAGCCGCGGTCCGCCTCCAGGGGGCGCTGCGCCGCGTTTCGGGTTCACCTGCGGCTCTCGGCTCCCGAGGGGACGGGTTGACCTCATGAGTCCTGCTCCTGGGCCCCGTTTAACCTCCACGTGCACGAGAGAGATGAGAGGATCTATCCATAATCAGATCCTCTGCTCTTCAATCACCTGATACCTCAAACATCTGCACTGTCATATCTCCATTAGCACTTCCTGCTGGTTCTGGATCCATTCACATACTTTTTAATATCAGTACAACAGATCTGGCGTCAGATATTGATGATCAGCAGCCTTAACCAGTGAATGAATGAATGAGCGTTGCAGCTTATGATTGTTATCATTTCATTGGCAGGTTATGTTTAAACCAGAATTCTAAGATTTATTATGCTTGAGTCCAAATCTTCCTTCAAATATCTAGTTTATGATGATATGTGACAGAGAATCAGCATGAATCTGAATACTTTGCATATTGTTCAGCTTGAAAATAATCAACTATTCTTTTTTAAATCTTAATATCTGAACAGACCCCTGCACATCTTGAATAATCCAGTTAACTGCAACTTCCTAAAGACCGTATCCTGACATGCCACCCCCCCCCCCCCCCCCCCCCCCCCTAAACATGAGCTGTTATTGTTAGCATCAGATGCGGCGACATTTTGTGAATTGAGTCGAAGTAACGAACACGGACGACGTCTTTTCTTGTCTTCGTCGCGTTTCCATAAGAAAGGTGATCGCTCCTCAGCGTCTAACGGCTTCGACTCCGACTCGATCCACTTAGTGACACTCGCTGTTGTTCTGAAGTAAACAGAGACGCCAGAGAAGTTGTAAACATGTGGACCAGAAACCAGAAGAAGACTCCAGCATAGAAACTCTACGTTCACGTTCCCCCTATGCACAGCTACGACCTGTTACCTACAGCTTGGCTTCAAGAGGTCATTAAGGTAATAAAAACTCTACATAAACACAGTCTGTTATCAGGAGAAGATGTTGAACTGGTGAGCCTGACTTTGGAAATCCCTCCTACACCTTAGGCCTCAGTGGTTCAGCTGAAGCTCAGGTATGTGCCTCTGCTGCAGAGAGCGAAGTACAACCTGCCCGTCAACAACAAAACAAAAACACCGTAGTAAGAAACGGGAAGTGGACGTTGAGAGCTGTTTTTTGTATTGCTTCTTCAAAACATAAAAACAATGACTCACTAGTTTCACCTTGTAGCAATACACCGATACATGTACACACATACAGTACATGATATCATTTATAGAAGATGCAGATCTCTCTGACTCTCTGACTCTGGAGAAGAGATGAAGACCCTTAACTAGATCTTGTCGCTACACGGCGACGTGGTAAAGTGCTGTAGTTACCTTCGGGTAAAAGACGAAGCATGTGCATAGTAATTGGTTGGAGGAGTCGCACGAGGAAGGAAAGTGTTCTAGACGCACGTTGTACGTCTGTCATCAGAGTACAATGGTAAGAGTTTGATTCCCATGTTATTACCCACATGCTGCAGAGCCCACCTAAGGATGAGACATGTTTTTAGGCATATTGTTGGGAGTGGGAGTCTCCCTCTTCTTCTTCCTCCTTCTCCTCCTCCTCCTCCTCCTCCTCCCAGCTAAGCTCTGTGTCTGTATGGAGAATGAGCAGCCATTTTAGCACTCAGCACCGCTGCAGCCTGCCTGCCACTGTCACAGCATTCTTCCACCGGAGCTGTAGGAGGTGTTTGAGCTGTTTGTTTTGACCCCCCCCCCGCCTTCACCTGCAGCCAACCTGTGGAAACGTCCCTCTGATGCTTTTATAGAGAATGAAATGAACATCCAGCACGAACCCGAGCACTGGTTAGCGTCGCCTGCGGCGGCCGACGGATCAGCGAGGGTCAACCTACCACAACTTTGTTTTTGGAGACAATTGCACTCGAATGTCTCAGTTGTCTGTGTTTTCCTGGTTGTGTAAATCTGTTTTTGATTGTGGAATAAAAAGTTTCATATTCATGTCGAACTCACTTTTAACTAGGCCAAGGCGATACGGCTGAAAATGCTGTCAAGATAAAAAAAATGTCCTATCAGTTGCTACCGGTAATCATCACGATGAATATCACGTTGTTATTTCTGTTAAGATTAAAGACTTCTTAATCTTGTGACTGTGATTTCACTACACATAAGCAATATATCGATAAATATTTAACCCTTGGATTGCTATCACGAGTCGCCGTTGCTATGGTTATGTCTGCCGTCTGCAGATGTTTGGGAACGCTGCTGATCCCGTTTAGTTCCCAAACCCCGGGGCTGCGTTATTCGTCTGGATCAGCAAAGACAGACATTTGGATACGATCACGCGGTCGTTTTGTATTGTAAACATTTGCGGTCCCACCTCGTCGTTGGTCCAAGAAAAGAAATCCCTGCTCGTACTTTTTACTTATTTCTGCTTCTCGTTGGTAGTATTTTCTGTTACTAAGCAACCGGCTGCGGAGTAGACAGTCTGCTTCCTGTTTACATCAGCTCAATAACGCGATGTGCCTTTGCAGGTAGACGCTCGCGTGGCTTTAAATATGAAATTTAATATTTAGCTGTGGAACCTAAATGACCCTGGATTTTGAGGCCAATGCACATATTGCTATTTGAGTTTTAAAATAATCAAAATATCGGCTGATACTGATATTTGATGAGGATTCTTTTGAATGTGAACATGCATTTCTATACTGACATGTCATGGCTCCTTCATCTGCCAACGCACGCACAGTATTTTATATATATATATGTATCAACGATGTCCATTCAAATGTTTTCGATCTGCACAATAGTCCCTGTTCCTATTATTTTGGCTTGACCTTCAAGAACCTTCGTCCTTCTGACCCGACGACATCGAGCTGCTTTGCTTGTTTTTATAATTTCGTTTTTTAGAAATGTACATATATCTCTAAGCTGGATAGTAGTGGTGGATTAACCGTTTTGGAGGTGAAGCATAAAGTCATCTGGATTTAAGTGTCATCGACCCACATCTTGTGGTTTTCTGTTTGTTTACTTAAGGGATATGAGGGGAAAATGATCTTTTTATATGTTTTTGTAATCAACCAGCGACGTCTACATTTCTGGTGCAGTGTCAGCATGCGACCAGCGTGGGGGGGGGGGGGGGGGTTTACACAGTCCAGACAGATCAGTGTTCTCACAAATCCGAGCGTGCAGTAGAACACTGGTGCAGATCATCTTTGATACTATGCAGTGGGACGTGCAGGAGCTCTTGTTTCTACTAAGTTGAAACAGATTTGGCTGTTGCTGTTGCCTGCGTAGCACAGGCTGCTGTGTGCTGCGGTTTGTCCCTCAACTCGGTGCTCTGACTCAGTCTAAGACAGCAAACACACACACACACACACACACCACACACACACACACACACACATACTGTCTTCAGCTGCTGTGCACGAGCAGAATGCTGGGAAGAAGAGAAGAGCGGTGCTGCTTCAACTCCGCGCTGCCTTCCCTGCTGTCAGAGCGATGGCCTACATTCTCGCCTGGAAAAAAAAAAAAAGGCTTGTGCAGCAGACTGTGTGAATGTGTGAGGGTTGGGAGGAAATGGAGGGAAGGAGAGAGGTAAAGGCGAAGAATGAGAGAAACAGAGAGACTGTGTACAGGAAGGAACTGAAAGGGCAAGCGAGAAAGCAGAGAATGGGGAGTAGTAGTTGTTGTTGTGTTGTGAGTTAACCGTTTGAACAAGGTCAGGCCTCAATCGGAAGATTTGCACAATAGTTTTCATTCCAGTGTGGATGTGAGTTGGTGTTTTCTAAGGATGTGTGTGTCAGAATGATAATACAGAGAATAGAGAAGGCATACGAGGTGGAGAACCTTTTTTCCTACGTGTATGATTCTCTGCCGACGTGACGTGGATGTATGTCAGTGGCCCGAGGACGCTGTCAGGTGACTTAGAGGAAGTTTGACAGTTATCCTCTGATCCACATCTTTTGTGAAGTGGAGCGTGAAGGGGGTTTGTAACCGGGTTTTTAAATATGTGGGCGGATAGAGACTTCCAGTTTCACCGATATGTTGCTGAACAAGGTGCAGTCAACACCTACATTTTTCTTTGGTATTTGTCAGGGCGGACGGCGCTGTGGTGCAGTGGTCGCCTCACAGCAGATTTATTTGGGTATTTTGGTATCTCTCAAAGTGGATCGCAATTGTTTCATCTACCCAAACAGCAGGAAAACTGGAAATGCAACCACATTATTGCCTCATCTAATTATATGGCCGTAACCAGTGGCAGGTGACTGTCGGAGAAAAGGCCCGACTGGAGTCCTGCTCACGTTGTGGCCGACCCAGCCCAACGTGGGCATCTGTGCAGTCGCAAGTGTGCAACGTCTTTGAGAAAATAACGATTTCGCTTTCGATTCCTGTTTCACTGGCCACTTCAGACTGGCTCCTGACTCGGGGCTCGAGGATAAGTGAGGCAAGGTGAAGTTGTAGAGACGTGAGTGAGTGCAGGTAACGGAGAGAGCAGTCGTAAGGACACTGAAACTCTGTCCTCTAAATGACATCGTTAGAAACTTCACTGTTGTGGGTGGAGGAGCTTTTATCTGTTTCGGGACTCGCGGGATAAACGTACTGATTTATTGCACAGTAGCACGGTTGCAACGCGCTGCGCCAGTGATCAACATCGACAGAGTGAAACTGAGCATTCACAGGAAGGAAGTGGCTTGTTTGTGGTGAACGCAGGCTGTTAAATTACAACCGAGGTTTTCATAATAGTGTGGTTGTTTGTTATCTTTCCACCCACTCATTGTATTGAGGAAAAACACATTGGAATTGAATCTTCTGCCAAACAGGTTAAGCTTTCACCCGTTTGTTTGTTTGTGTGTTTGTTTGTTTGTTGCTTGGCGTGTTTGTTTGTCAACAGGACTAAACAAACAACTACTGAGTGCACTTTTGCCAAAACTTGAGGGGAGTGTTTTGACATAGTGGCTGCAGACTCCAGCATGTGAGGCCTTTTTGAATTGAATGGTTGAATGCTGTTCACATGCTGCGAGCGCGACACACGGTGCAGCCTCTTTACCTGAAGCGCTGTGCAGCAGCAGCAGTTATCGATTATGGCTTTTTACTGGGAAGAAGCTGATTGGCTTGGTTGACGTGATCATCCAGTAAACATCATGTGACACGTTGTCAGGTCAGGGACGGTGGAGATGCTAATAAGAGGTGTAAGGAACATCCTCCGCAGTTCTTAATGTTTCGGACTAGTTACGCTAACACTCTAAACTAAGCTGTTGAACTTGATCAAGTTTATACCTGCTGAATATTAGTGTGTTAGCGTTGTGAGCTCAAAGCACAGCTGGGACTCTGCTTAGAGCAGAAGTTTAAGTTATTTCTCCATCTTGTTTGCCTCTTATTTGTTTATTAGCTTTCAAAAGGGAAATCCCGCTGAATCACCGATGAAGCATCTTACTCTGTTAGCAAAGACTGAATATTACACGCATTTATAATTACTATAATTATAATAACCTTCCATTACTATGAAATGTATGATGGTCCCCTAGTCACGCTCATATCTGAAGGTATTTATGGCCTCTGTTAATTATTAGGTCTGTGTTTATTCTTCTCTCTTGTAGTTCCTCCTAAAGTTTGACTTATCCTAACCCTGTTTCACGAGGGGAGTCGGTCGTCCGAAGCGTCTCATCTTTCCCTGATATCGGCTAAAGAGACGTCCGCCCAGCTTCTCTTACTTCCTCTCTCCCACCGTTTCCCCGCTCGTCCCGTTTCGGCCGAGACGCAGGTTCCCCCCGAGGTGTGGTTTTCATCTCGGGTCGTCCTGCCAGCGCTGCACCGCGTCTTTACAGCTGCACTTGAGATATAAGTATGTGTGAAGGAAAAAACAGGTTTGGTGACCATGCTAGTGGTGACTGCGGTGACTGCACAGAAGGTGTCGTGTCGCTGACTACACAGCAGATAGCACCTCACTGTGCCAAATCAGGTTAAGGAGAGCTACTGTGTTTACATGCGTGCGGCGACGCTGTGTTTACTGCGAAACCACAGTGAACAGGCAGACGGTGAGTTGTTCTCTGCTTCGTCGTTTTGGTCTTACCACCAATCTGACCTTGATTTACGTTATTATATTGTGTTATCATATATCAGGGATGGTATACAGCAGGGGTCTTCAACTAAAACTGCAAGAGGTCCAGACATCAACCCTCCTCCCCTTCTGGGGTCCGGATAATTAGAGACGTACAATATGGGCTCTGACTAAATCAGTTTAATGAGCATTTTTATTGCACAGGGTTGATTTTGCTTTTGAAACAAAGTGCAATAAACATTTTTGTCTTGGAATTTGCATTTAGGCCTACATTCCTTTTAACCATAAAGATGTAACTTCCTCAAAGACAAACATATAAAGTGCTTTAGGTTGAACTGAGCTTAACAACAACACTTAAAGATTGAAGCAAAAAATTCTTAGAAAAAGTAACAAGAAATTATTTTCATTGTTGTCTTTATGCCTACTTCCATAATTCAGTGGGAGAAATTGGCTTTAGCTTTCTCTGCTAGTGTTTTGAACCTTGGGAGGAATGGGGTCAGGGCCATTCTCAAACAGGCATGTAAATGTTCATTAGTCATTCTTGAACGGTATTTGGTCTCAATAATGTTAAGTGTTGAGAATGCTGATTCGCAACTTTATGTGGAGCCATTCATTGTCAAGGTGTGTACGGCCACTTTAGTGAGACCAGGGGAAACTCTCTCAGGTACAGTCCTTAGCCAGAAGCTGGGAGCATCACTGACTCCACGCTGCTCTTTCAGGACTACCTTTGCTTGCAGATCAACAAGTTCCATCAGTAGAGATGCCATATCTACCCACTTGAAGGTATTTTAGCCTCCTGTGAAAATGTGGTCACATTTTGACCAGAAACGGGTTCTGAATGAAAGGAGGACCTGTTCTCCCGGGCTGAAGTCAACAAAACCATCGCTGAAGTTTCCGATCAGTTTTTGTATGAACGTAACACGAGAAGAAATATCTCTCTCACCCTGAATTTGCTTCATTGCTGGAAGATCCACTTTGAAAATCTCCAACTTCCGCTGGAGAGACTGGACAGCTGCTACCAAATCACACCCAGAGTTGTTCTTGCCCTGCAGTTTTAAGTTGAGGTCGTTTAGGTGTGAGGTTATGTCAACTAAGAAGGCCATAAAATCTTTTTTTTCTCTCATCTTCCAAAAACTGAGCAAACTGTCTGGCCTTATGATTCTTCTGTTGTTCCAGGAACATTTTATTTCATTTCTAACGGCCCAAAGGCGTGCTAGAACTCTGCCTTTGCTCAACCATCTCACATTGCAGTACAGCAGTAGGTCATTTGAATTTGCATCAACTTCCGCCAGTTGGTGACCCTTGGTATACAGGTTCAAGGGCTGCTCCATATGTTCATATTCAGATTGCTAAATGTCTAAATCAAACACTGAATGTATTACCAACAGTTTGCACAGGAACATTTTACTCTTTTTTAAAATGTGTCCGATCATCATTAACTTCACCAGCTGAGGTTGAGGAAAGTAGAGTTGACGATAAACTGCCTCCGTCACGGACAGATTTCATTCTTTTAGTCTCCGAGGGACATTCCTGACTCTGCTTGTGTTTGTGTCCACACTTTGTTTTTAAATGTTTCCTGAAGATCCAGTGTCGAGCACCACACTTACACAAAGGACGAGGAAACTCGCCACGGGTTGTGGCGAGAAAAAAGAAAGCACCGTGATTACGGGACACGCAGCTGTAATTATTGATCTTATCAGCTGTGATTTGCCAGTTAGCCGAAACCAGTTCACCAGATTGTGGGGAAAATGATATCACACTTCCTCTTTCCTGTTTTCAGCAGTAAACAGCCGCCACAGAATAGTAACATGGACTTAGGATAAGGATAAGTAATTGAATTATTTGAATTAGTAGTAAATGTTGGGAACTTTTGTGATAATATCCGCATATTTGATTATTCTAACTCTGATTTAAAGATTCCTCTTTAAGAGAGTTAAACCACAACCCCCCCTCCAGTTGTTGTTTACAGGTAAATCCTGCTGCTGCCCTCTTTATCACACACTGGCATTTTATTAGGTGCACATAGCTAAAACTAGTGCAGCCGTCCTGCAGTAAATCCAACCTTCATGAAGGGTTTATTGCTTCAGATAGTGCCGATGCCACTTTAGGAGGCTGCGGTTAGTGGTGCTGTTGAAACGTGCGGCCTTATATGCAGTTCCACTCAACGAGGGCTGAGTGAGTAACAGAACCGCCTCTCTGTGTAATTCACATCCTCCAACGGGATCAAACGGTCGGATCAAAATCTCTCTGCAGCAGATGTGGTCAAATCTGAGCAGCACAACCGTCACGAGGGAAAGATTGATTCCATCTGACTGCAGGGGTTTCAGCGAGGTGTTTCAGTGTTGCATAACAAGGTGTTGTACTCCGAGTGCCGCGGCATGCGGTGCATTTCCTCCATTAACTGCATATCTAATTGGATTATTTAAAAGAGAGCCGACGTCTGATCGTGGAGTCCTCGATTGACCTTCTTTCCAATAGCATGAGCTTGTGTGAGCCAGCAGATAATTTCCACATCTGCGCCGCTTGTCACGTAGACCTTGTCCTTGCGCTGGCTTTGATAGAAGAGGCGTAGAGACAGTCGGGCCGTTCCAAAACAAGTCTGTTTGGGCTGGGTCCCCCAAGCTGAGACTATAGTTGGGACCAAATCTGGTGAAAGACACATCCAGCTTCCTCTCAAACTCCGTGAAATCAAGGACAATGTGAATACAGGCTTTTGTCGTATTGCAGACGAGCACGGCTACAGTTAACGACGAGTTGTGGGTGTGAGGTTCCGGAGTATGAGGCCGAGCTGGTATTCGTTTCTCTGTGTATGTTTAGAATATATACGTTGGCCGGATCCTTTTACCATCCGCTGCAAGAAAGGCGACACTGCTTTCCTGAGCCACACCTGGAGCGAGTCCAGATCTTTATTAAATATGCTTGATATTTTTTGACTCGCTGATGTGTCACTCTTGAGCCGATGAAGCTCCAGCTTTGCATGTCACCACCGGTACCTGAAACCTCAGTGCGCTCACTTTCTGAAAAGATTCATCTGCTATATTTAATTCAAGACAGAAATGAGAGTTAATGTTGTTGCTCCATTGTTCCTGATGCCTTTTGTCAGATTTTTGACAAATTTGTCAAAAGCAGGGATGGAAATTGTCAAATACTTTTTGTTTGTGTTGTGTATCGGATAGAAAGCTGGTGCTCATTGGAAAACACACATTTTCACCTGTACCTGTTAACTCATAAACCCAGGTTCATGTCTCCGATCATTTTGTTTGATATTTTGATGATCGTGATTGACAGCCAAGAGGTAGAAGACCTCCATACCTTTGCTGTGCACACTCAGCGTTTTGTAAACAGGATGTTTTGGCTTCAAGAAAGTGGGAGGAAGACGAGACGGTTGTCCATCTTTATATATTGTGTATATATAGTTTATGGTTTTGACCTGCAGGTTTTTGATTTCATGTTTTCAAAACCAGAGGCAACAGCCAAACGAAGATGTCCTGGCAGCTCCGACTGTCGACCGGTCGTGTTTCGCAAAAATCGAGATGAGTTGTTTCCCACAGAACAAGGAAAGTGTTCCAACGTTTTACAACCATCACACGTACTTATCCCCCTTTTTCATGCGGAGCCATGATGCAGCAGTGACTGGCTGCAGATTGAAAACTGCACTGTGGCGCACAGCTGCAACTTTCTCCAGACGCAGTGACTGATGTGCACGTTGCACCGGGGTCAGCTCTGTGTCAGCAGAACAGATGGAAGCAGTAACCGTGGAGGGGACGCAGATCCAGTCCGACATTTACAACCAGCTAATAATGACAGGAGCTCAGACTCGTCCAAACACGAGGCTCAGGACGACCACGGTGATTTGTTAGGAGACCGGGGAGCTGTGTGTTAACGGTGTTTGCATTTTTTAACCCTAACCCTACGTCTTCACTTTAAGGTTTTATTGACATAAATATATGAACTAGAGGAAGCTATGAAATAAGATTCGGTGTCGGTGACCCTGTTGTCTTCAGGGTCGGTCGTCATGATGAAACATTTGTTTGTGCTTTGGCGTGTGGATCTCATGATATTGACTGAATTTGTTGGATAATTAAAAAAACCTACAGAATTTAATTCTCATATTGTTTCTCTGTCTTTCCAGTCTGAGGCCAACAGGCTTCTCCCCCCCCCCCCCCCTGCACCTGGGATGGTGCCATGCGACAGAGTGGCTGTGGAGCCATAACCCCACCACCACCACAGCAGCAGCAGCAGCACAGCAGCTCCATCATCTCGACTCTGAGACCACCACTGACCTCCCCCCCCTCTCCAGGCTCCCCTTCCTCTTTTAAGCTTTGCTCAGAGCCCTGGACAAGGCCACCACAGACACCACATGACTCACCCACTGGAGCCCTAGATCAAGTGAGTGCAGCTGCTCAGCGTTGTGTGTGTGCTGTGTGTGTGTGTGTGTGTGTGGTGTGTTGTGTGTGTGTGTGTGTGTGTGTGTGTGTGTGAGTGCTGCAGTACGTCTCCCAGGTGAATACAGTGTCGCAGCCTGTGGCACATTCTAGCAAGTAACCCTGTTTTATTATTCACGATCGATTCCCACTGAATATCCTGGAATATTCTGTCATATCGATTTGGAATGTGTGTAAATGAAGTGTCTAACTGAGGCTGAAGGCCGTGTCGGTGGATGGAGGTGAGCAGAGGTCAATATTCAATATTCATATTCTGAGAAGTACAAGCAAGTATAGACACGGAGCTGGTTTTTCTTTGTTGTATCGAGCTGAGAACGAGCCTCACACCTCACGTGCACACATGCACCATGTGGCCGGAGGGGGTTCATGTTGTTGTGTAATATTACTGCTGAGCTAATGTAATTACCTAATATTCTGTCAATCATATTACAGTTTAGCTGTCACGTTTACAAATGACGTGCCGGTGAATACATTGATTTATAAAACAAATTGTTGATACAAAACCAAACCCTTTCTTTTACTTTGTGCGTTTTTTTTAAGATCAACGGTAACTTTGAATAATTATAATAACAACATGTTCCTGCCTCTAAAGCCTGAGAGAGAAACCGTGTGTGTTCTCGTTTACACTGCATGTTCGGTTGGCTGCATGTTTGAAAGGCACTGTCTCCGTGCAGACTTCCCCCGGCACGTCAGCTTAATTATAGAGAGGCCGGTTAGTTCACGCTTAAAAGATAGTTTGGAGAAAAAGCACCAGGAAGATAACAACCCCCCCCCCCCCCCCCCCCCCCCTCTCTCTCTCTCTCTCTCTCTCTCACTTTCTCCTCCTCACTCCTCATCTCACTCCATCACTCTGTAGTTGAAATGAGGACACACACACACACGCTCACAGATTACACACACACACACACACACACACACACGCTCACAGATTATACACACACACACACACACACACACACGCTCACAGATTACACACACACACACACACGCGCGCTCACAGATTACACAGAGGCAAATTACGCAGCGGAGACCTGTGGCGTTCAATAAGCGATGAATATTCACGTGCAGTTATCTGTCTGGCAGAGGACACGTTTGGAGGAGGATGTTATTCTAATAAATGTGGATCTTTTTTTAATTACATATCAAAGTATTGTTATTGCCATTTTAAGGATTTAGAATGGAATTTAAATGTTTCATGTGCATAGAAGGGGGGGCGGCTCCCTTTTCATGGCCTATAATAGAATTTTTTTTTTTTTACATTTGGGTTTATGCATATTGTATGATTTGCTCGTACCATTTCCCTCGTGCATCCTTACGCTAGATCTCGGTTTTCTGCTCCCGTTGTTGCACGGATGAGAGAAGTGTGTTTGTGCAGCGTGCGGTCCTCCGGCGGCACCGCGGCGCCGCGGCACTGCAGACGGCTCCACGCTATGTATTCTATACACTCAGGAGTCCGGCGCGCTGTAGTAGCGTCTGTGGAATTGAGCCGAGTCCAAGGTTATTTCTCACTCTCGGTAAACATCCTGGATCTGGGTCCACGCAGATGGTGGGAAACAATGGACTGAGACTTAACAGGGCATTCAGTCGAGGAGCGGGCGCTCTTAAAGGACCACAGCCTGTTTCTGGCATGTTTACCACAAATCATGCACACGTTACTTTGTTAGAATAGTGTTTCTCATCTTTCACGCTTCGGTGGTTGTTTTCTTTTAATTCCAGTAAACCAGAACGGCACTTGGAGATGTCATATCTCCGCCAAGCCCACCAACTGAGATCAGATCCGTCCAGATCCTTATCCAGTTCTGCACCATCTTTCATCTGCTCATAGATATGTCAGATTTTTCATTCTTGATAAATTCACACTGTTGAGATTTCTCCAAAAGTGAGTTAGTTCTTCCTCGGCCCATTCCCCATAAACATAACCTCCCTGGTGGAGGGAAGTTTAGAGGCTTCAGAGATGGTTTTATTGAAAATCATGTGAAGCGCTGAATCTATGAATTCATTTTTAAGCGAAGACTGGATGGAAACCAGCTTCTTAAATGTGAATCCCTGCAACAAGGAGGTTGGGTTTTCATTTGTTTGTTTGTGTTATTTAGCAGCATTACACACAAACTACTGTTCACCAGTCTCTTTAAGTTGGTGACTTTAGTTTGATTGTTTGTGTGTGTCGCAGTTGACTGAACGTAACTTTTCATACAGCACTTTTCTCGTATGAAAGATGCTATACATATAAAGTTTATTATTGTACGACACAATATAAATAATCGTAGCCAAACCTTATAATCATAACAAGTGAAACAGATCCGGGCGAACCCGACGGAACAAAGGGAAGCTCCAACAGAAGATAACTAAGCCCTCAGGTGATGATTAACATCAAATGATATGAGGAATGATTATGAGTAATTAAAGGTATAAACATCTACATGACCTCCCACACGCTTAATTGACGAATCGACCGACCAGGAAACCATCTGTCATTGTCAGGAAATTGTCGAGGTATTTTAAAAGCTTTTTACTTTTGTCAGTTGCGTTGTTGTTGTTGTTGTTGTTGTTGTTTTTCCGTGCAGCAGATTTCCGTGCAGCTCGTCTCTCAGATGAAGCCTTCTTCATGTGCAATGTGATAAAGTTAGTTGGGGATGATGATGATGCTGATGCTTGCAGGCCGGGTAATATTTATTAGTTTTTGGAAAGTAATATTGCAGCAGTCTCTAAAAATGTTGCTAATTAAATCACTGTGCTCGGCTCAAAGTGAAGGTCACGACATTTGTTTCAGAACCAAATCACATCTCTGCCTCTCGACACATAATCAATAATCAGACTGTATTTTGGTAAAGAACATTTTTTTGTGTAAACAATTATTGCGATTGCTTTGTTGATTTGTGGAGTAAAGTGACACGAGCCGTTTTCCAGACATAAACATGTTCGGACAATCGCAGTGACGATAAAGTCTTTGTGTCCTAAGTTCAGGAGAAAGTTAAGCAGCTGCCTGTAAGAGTTTATTTACTGATCAACAATGGAATCTGTTTGTGTTTTTGATTGAATTCTGAGCGAACTGATCCTGAACCTGCCCTCATGTGGAAGAAATGTCCTCCGTGCAGATGTGTCTTCACGGAAACACACGCGGCAGCTCGGGAAACGTGCTGCAGCGAACACGCGCCCGTGCACACGCCTCATGCAGCACACGAGAGAATCGGTGCAGCGTGGCCCCGTTTGACAGAAGCTGTATACATTCCCTGGTCATGTCCTATATTCCGGGGGGGGGGGGGGGGGGGGCCTTAGCAACAGTGACTGAGCAGCTTCTCATGGGCTGTACCAAGTCAGTGGAGAACGGGGGGGGACATCACGTCTCTGCTGCTTTAATCGTAATCGAGTAGAAACCCAACACTCCAGTATTTTTAGGGAAACGTTTGAGGTTTATATTTTTTTATATTTATGGAGAATCTAATAAAACTAGCTAAATATTTTTGATGGATGCTCTGACGCCATTTTCCTTCGACTGCCATAGATTCGGAAATTAGCTTAAATAATAAAGTATGATCTGGTTAAAGGTTGTATTTACCTTAGGCGTATTAATAATGGATCATAATGAATTGTCAGTCTTGCTCTCTTTTCTCTCCTCACATTTACACTGTCCTGCCTCCACCCCCCCCCCCCCCCCCTCTGTAATCTACATTATTCATCCCCTGCTCTCTACCTGGTGGTCTCTTCCTCTCTTCCTCTCTTCCTCTCTTCCTCTCTCCTCTCTTCCTCTTCCTCTCTTCCTCTCGTCCTAAGGAGGATCACACCGGGGCTCGTTCTTCTCCCATATGTTTTTGTTTACCGCCCCGCTCGTACGTGTGACAGTGGGACGGAGGCTCTGTTCTCCACGCAGCTGTAGCAGTTCTAATTATAGAATTATAGAATATAATTATAGTTTGAGTCACATGTAGAACGGCTCAGATGTTATAATAAGAGCAAACCGTGAACGCTGTCATCTGGTAAACATTGAGTCGTCATGCGAAAAGGTTCATTTCAGGCCAATTTAACAACAGGGATTTGTTTATTTATGAAGCGTGTTGTGTTACCGCGCTACCTGGCCGAAGATGCCGTTAGTTACCTCCGACAATTGTGTGTTTTCGTCGAGCTTTGTTTGAGTGCGGGAAATTTGGTGCAGATCCAAATAAGCTATTGTCAGGGTTGACTTTATGAACTTCCTTGAGATAATATATGTTGTGATTTATCGCTATGCAAATAAATAATAAATCAAAGTGAATGAAGCTGGAAACATAGACCTATTATTATTATTATTGACTTTTACGATGGCAGGCATTTTCTTTGAATATCCCTTTTCCACTGTTTTCCAACATCTTATAGGCAAAAAGATTGATCTAGAAAACAATGAAGCAGATTGATAATTAGAATAATCAGTTGCTCAAATGATATTATAGCAAAGATGTTCGAGCAGCAACAAACCAGATGAGCAGAGAAGTGAACCGGTGCATCAGAATAAAAAGGGAACCTGCTGGAACGACCAGGAATATGACCGCGGCTGTTGATGGCCTGTTGACTGATGACCACACACATCAGGCTTCCCTCGGCGCTTCGGCTGTTTGTTAGACAGCGTGTTGTCATCAGTGTGAATGTGCAGCCAGAGCGTGTTCGAGTGTTGGAGTTAATATAAATAAAATCATCTGTGTAGAGCCTCAGGAGTGCAGGGTGTCCACTGGGCTCTCGGTAAATCATTAAATGTAACTGCGTTGTAGTTTATGTTCATGCCCGCCAATAAATTACACCCGTGTTGACTTATTGCCAAGAATATAAAGGAATATAAAGTGCACGCATTACTCGGGCTTGTCAACAATCATAAATGATCACGCCTACGGGCGCCAAGGTCATCGTGAAGAGATGGCGCCTCTCTCCTCGGCGCACGAGTGTCACGTCACGTTAGAGCGGAAACAATTAGTTGATCTCGAGGTTTCTTGACTTTTGAAATAACACTTTTCTATTCTCTGAAATAAAATAACTTGGCTAAACATGTTAAAAATAGATTTAAAATAGAATTAATATTACCTTTATTCATGGTTTGCATCTTAAAGCTCTTCAGATGCTTCTGTTTCCTTCAGTTTCATCTTCTGCAGCTCCGAGTGTTTGTTTGATTTATTCCTTTGGTTTTGAACCCTGATGCATTAAAAGGGTTTTTACTTTAATGTTTGGCTAAATCGATCGTGCAGGTTCACTGATAAATGTGGCCTGCGCACGGTTTGCCTCATCAAGTGTTGCAGCGTTCTCTGTTGCCATGGTTACACCCCTGAATCTGCAGGAGGGAGTGAATTCAAAATTTAGACTGAAGAGGCAAGTCCAAGATCTACAAGACAAAATATTAGGGAAGTTTATACATATAATGCTGTAGATCTATATCACATAAAGAATATAATGAATCTGAGAAACATAAACAGGACGTTGATTCTTTTCTGAGCAGGGGTTCAAAACCCAAAGATTTTTATTATCGTCGTTATTGATGACAAATGGCCGACTTGTCATTTTATCTCTACGTTCTTCAGACATCCGCTTTCCTTATTCATGTGGATGCTTGTTTGTTTGTGTTGTTTTGGAGAAAGACCATATGCAAATATCTCTGCCTGTCATCTTGTTTTTCCTCTGCTGTTCTAAAAACACACTGAACTGTGACCCGAAGCTGAAGTTCATGCGAGCCGTTCACTGTGTGAACCTTACCACCGGCATATGCCACGACAATATGCAAATGTAACGTGTGTATGGCCGTAACAGCTCTTGTGTAACCGATGATTGTGTCTGCAAACAACACCCTGCGGTTTCTCCGAAGGTACTCGAAGAAAAACACAGATTTACACTCGAAATAACAGAGATTATCCTGAAAGGAAAAAAAAACAAGATCGAGGGTCGTTATGGTTTTTCATTTTATTTTGTTTCTGACCCGTCTCTTTCTCGTGTGTTTCCTCTTTCTTAGGTCAGTTGAAGCTGAAAATGAGTGCAGTAGGGGAAAGCCCCCTGGACCCTGCCACGCCGGAGTCACGCAAGAGGAAGGGCTCGCCATGCGACACATCAGGGCAAAGGTAAAGACACAGCCACGTCTTTGTGTTTAGGTCGGTGCAATGCAGTGCAAATTAAATTCCTAACAGGAGGGATGTGCTTTGATATTAATGGACCATGGGTACCCTGCGAACGAGAGGCAAGTGTCTTCCTGCGTCTTCTCTGCGCTGAGAGAGACGAAGCTGCTTTCACTTTTCTTAACTTCACCTGGAGGAATCGTGTGGTGAAGGCAAATGTCCGATTTAGTTAAACTAGATATAAATCTGACTTATACAAAGTCTGTGTAATGTCTCGTTGAGCCGACGTGCAAACAGGTATAGATCTGAAACTGGCCGAGGATGCAAATTGGATGCGATGACGTCATTTACATATTCATCAGGTTATTTCAGTTCCACAGTTTCAGCTACAATCCTCAGTTTTGACTCTGTTCAGTCAGATGTTAGGTTTTGACCTCGTCTTGTTACCTTGTCTGAATTTCCCCCGTGGATCAATAAGTTTAATCTTATCTTATCTCTCATCTTATCTGGTCTGACACAACAGTGTCAAAGAAAGAAAAAGCCTGATGACGAACTAACAAACTATGAACATTTTAAAGTATTTAATCAGGAATCGAATCCAGTTTGTCCCGTCAGATTCTTTTAGCAGTCGGGGAAGGCAGGTCTGTCTTGATCAAGCCCATGTGAGTAAACACCAGGAATATGTCCAGAGAATTCACAGTTGAAGACATTCTAACACGCAACAGGCGCAAAACTGGAAAAAAACTAAAACAAACTACACGTAGGAGACGGAGAAGAAGATGTCAACTTGTGGTGATAAGATCCGAAGGTGTCGATGTGTTCCTGGGAACGAGTCCGACTCGGACAATCTCCTGGATAATATGTGAAAGACAGAAACTCCGGAGAATGTCCAGACCCACTTTCCAGTCCGTTCCGTCGGGAGGCTTTTTGAACGTGCGAGGCCCTGGATCGATTAAAGAAGAGGAGCAAGAGTCAGAAAGTCGTTTTTCTTTGTCAATGGTTACGAGAAGGTGGAACACGCTGTGCGGTGAAGGTTGGGACTCGGCTGTAGTTTGGGCTAAAGGTCAGGACAGGACATGCGGTGACTAAACGGTGAATGTACTCACTGTCCTGTGTGTGTTTGTGAGTCAAAAAGTGGCAAATATCTGCTGTGAGCTGATGTAACAGGCCAGTTAGCATTTCTACAGCGGCTACACGCAGCCACTGACCAGCGCATTCACACACAGCAGCGTCCTCACCCCTCCCTCCTCCCCCGCTCCCTCCCTCCCTCGCTCGCTCGGTTACCACGCCTGTGTGTTCTGGCCGGCCAATGCACTGACCTACTTTTGCTGTTGTCGTTCTCACACACACACACACTCCCACACACACTCGCATATACACACACACTTCTTTTTCTTTTTTCCCCCATGTTTACCACATACCTTGCTGCAACTCGTCGGTCTGAGAGTATATTATTGCAACTGGAGAACAAGGATAAGCACAAGGCCGCGCAAAGAGGCTTGAGTTAAGGACGGATTTAACTTATTTTTGCACCAGCGTTCAACTCTACTAATGTGCGATAGTTCTGCATAACATGAAAACAAATAACAGGCGGTTTGGCAGCGACCGGGGGGGGGGGGGGGGAGAGGCTACAGCAACAATATGCATTTCACAAACCACCTGTTTGTTTGCATCGGGGTCATACTTTTCTTATTGTAAATATATTGTTCTCTTATATGTTTATGTTAAAAATGACTTTTAGTTAGTTGATGATTATTTATTAGTTGATAATTATTGAATTAAAGCTAAATCCAGTGTAGTTTGATGTTTAACTTAGTATCATAGAAGAAATATAAACACAATATACTCAGGTTTTGAAGCGGGATTCAACAATTCTGATTAGTGCGTCGCTTTGAGAACAACAGACCACGTTCAGTCAGTCTGCTCGTTCTCTCTCTTTGCCTCCATGGCCGTGTTCACACCTGCACAGTCATCCATCCACAAGTGGACAGCTGTAAGTACTTCATCTGAATGCACCCGAGACGCTTTGAGGACGGACTGAGATCCAAACCGTGCACGACCACCTCCGCACATTACGTCCTCTGCACAGGCAGAAGTACGAAGCCCTTCAGTCTCATTCAGTTGCTTCTCAAATCGCTTTATTCTTTTATTATTCACTTCCTTTCTGTGTGAAATTTTCTTTTTTTTAAAAACCCACAGAGAAGAATTAAGAGTTTGTCAAACATGTTGAAACTCATGTCGACTCCTCTCGTGGGTCTTGTGTGTGCAGCCTGGAGAAGAGGAGACGGGAGCTGGAGTGCCGCTACATCGAGGAGCTGGCGGAGCTGCTGTCGTCCAACATGGGCGACATCACCAGCCTCAGTGTCAAACCCGACAAGTGCCACATACTCAAGAGCACCGTGGACCAAATCCAGCAGATCAAACGGCGTGAGCAGGGTGAGCGAAGACACACACACACACACACACACACACAGACACACACACACACGCACACATACACACACACTAGTTACAACCATGTACCGTGTGAGTTGGCACACTTGAGTTTTTTAATGAATATTTGTTTATAGTTTTTATTACGTTGAAACTAATAAGATTAAAAAGTAGACCGTGTATCTTTCCCACCGACGTCTCCTCCGCCACCTCCTGACATAAACAAACATTCATATATATCGAAATGTCATTTCTTGTGCTCATCAAATCTTATTGCCTGGATGTTATCTATTAATATAAAGAATTGAGTCTCACTGAATACACAGAATATATATATAACACAATATATATATGGATAAACATGTACCTTGTTTGGAGGGTACATATTGAAAACAAAGTTTTAAAAGTGACTGAAAGACTTAGAGCTGCAGCTTCAGATGTTTGTGTCTTATTTGTGTTTTGTTTTTTTCTTCCCGGCAGAGAAAGCAGCTCTTCTGTCCCCAGATGACGAGGTGCAGAAGAGCGACATCTCCTCCAGTAGCCAGGGGCTGGTGGAGAAGGAGGCACTGGGGCCCATGCTGCTAGAGGTGAATAGCAAACACACACACACACACACACACACACACACACACACAGCAAATCATCCTCGCTACTGCTGCTGAGACTTTCTTACTCCAGCTCAACCCACAGACTCTAACTTTCTTCTTCTCTCTCTCTCCTCATTCAGGCCCTTGATGGGTTTTTCTTCGTGGTCAACCGGGAGGGCCGCATCGTCTTTGTCTCTGAGAACGTGACGAGCTACCTCGGATACACCCAGGAGGAGCTGATGACATCGAGTGTCTACAACATCCTCCACGTGGGAGACCACAATGAATTTGTGCGGAATCTGCTGCCCAAGAGCCTCGGTGAGCGAGCGGGGGGGCCGCGGGTTTCTAACGCAATCCGCTGTGTAACGCCACACGTCCCTTTGGCTGCGGATGCCAGCAGCTATTATTTTTTAAAACATACTCGGCAATTACATTTTCGGTATCCTCAAATTTGACAGTTTCCATGCCAATGAAACCCATTAAAGAGGCTGTAAAGCTGAGGAGAAGGGCTTTGGCAGCTAAATCTGTGTAAAGTCCCTAATGCAGATAATTAACTGAGTTTATTGATGGAAAATACTGTCGCTAAGGAGAGTTTGAATAGCTGTGAGGAAAGGTAGGAGGATGAACCATGAACATTTTTAATCAACCAGGTTTTAAGTGGTCCACGCGACGCTGGAAAATGTGCTCGGAGAGGAAAGAAGCGGTGAAGTAAGAGCGGAGAGGCGGCGCTTCGTGCGTGCGTGAGTTTGAGGAGCGAGGGAAGAGTGAAACAATGAAACAATGACTTTGTTCACCGCAATAATGTTGATTTAATTTGTGTGGCTCCAACCTTGAGGAGAGATTATAGTAAAAAAAAAAACGGAGGGCGGGGGGGTGGAGGGGTGGGGGGGGGTCGGATAAGGACAAACGATAACGGCGTGCAGCAGGCGACAAGGTTGCGCTGTTGTGCTTTCTGTTGATCTTGTAATCCCTTTTAATTCTGCACCAGTCGCTACAGCTGTCCTTTGTCCCCCCCCCCGCCCCCCGCCCCCTCTGAAATCTGCACTCACACAGAAACTTGAAAACAAATTGATTTCTGCCACATCAGTGAACTTCACACAGATTACTCCTCCGGGGGGGGTTCCTGCAGTCACATTATTTAAGGTGCTTACCGAGAGTTTGTTATTATGTTTGTATTGTTTGATTCACTCGGCCTCTACTTGTGATTGTTGGTGACTGGAAAGTGAGAAAGAAGTCCCTTTGTGTTTGTTCTGAACACTCGTATACTCTTATGAGCATGAATCCAGGTTCATACTGGTTATTAAAGAGTCTTTTCTCAATTTGCTTCCAATTTAAATGAGGAATGGAGAAAATCAAGGTCGGTTTCTGAACCGGTAGAAACTCAATACTTGCCTTCTAATGCTTCGTTCTTTTGTTTCTTGCCCTCCAGTGAACGGCGTGCCGTGGCCACAGGAAACTGGCCGAAGGAACAGCCACACCTTCAACTGTCGCATGCTGAAGAGGCCACCGGACGAGGTGGACTCGGAGAACCTGGAGGCGCGGCAGCAGTACGAGATCATGCAGTGTTTCACCGTTTCCCAGCCGCAGGCCAAGCAGCAGGAGGAGGGAGATGGTACGAGTTCACTCTTCTTCCACGACGTCTCATTAACCTCATCGGAAACGTTCTCTCTGCGGTTCTGATTCCTTTTGACCACTCGTGTCGTTTCTTTCTTTGCACAGACCTGCAGAGCTGCTTGATCTGTATCGCCTGTCGAATACCTCGAGCTCAGCCCGTCAACAGTGAGTCCTTCATCACGAAGCAGGACCCCACAGGTACACACACACACACACACACACACACACACACACACATTCAGTATATATTCCAACACTATTTGCACCTTTACACTATTGAAAACGACGCATTTTGACTTGTTTATAGTTTTTGTTCAGTGTTGCTTATAGGAAATATAGATATACCTTTACTTATAAGAAAATGTACTCAAGTAGAAGTAAGAAGTGAAACTAACGCTAGAAGGGAACATCACAGTCCCTTGTTCCTGCATCACATCAGGTGTGTTTGATTTGTAACACTGTCCGAAGGAAACAGAAGAACAACCCAAAAATCGGACTTCTTGGGTTTGACTTTTTTTGTGTTTGTGGTGTGCGTCACCTCCAGGGAAGATCATCTCCATAGAAACGAGTGCTTTGCGAGCGACGGGCCGGCCCGGCTGGGAGGACCTGGTCAGGAAGTGCATCTACGCTTTCTTTCAGCCGCAGGGCAAAGAGCCCTCCCACGCCAAGAAGCTGCTGCATGAGGGTGAGTAGCCACGATTGATTGTTCAAACAACCGCTCTCAGAAATCACTGGCACCGTCTCTGCCTGCTTCGCCATGGTTACCGGAGCTTCGGCTTCAATACCATTAGAATAGATTAAATGCAATGATGCACTTCAATAACATTTCTCCACTTGAAGTCAGGAAACTGAATATTCAGGTGCTTTGTGTCAGAGGAGGAATTTAAATAGGGAGAGTGAAGAACTTATTTTTTTTATTGTTGCTTCATCTGCTGCCTATGTTTTTAAAGTAATCAGTCAATCGTTTCGATAAAACATCTTGAAAAAATGTTTTGTTTGGCCTCTAAACTGAAACCCTCCACCAACAGCCCCACATTTAAATTCCCTACATCTGGATTTTGATTTGGATCTGCACCAAAATGCTCACACTCATGGATCGGTCTAACCCTGAACCCCCCCCCCCCCCCCCCCCCCCGCGATCCAAACCAGAACTTAATGGGTTCTTCGTGCTCCATCCCTCCACAGACTAACCAACAAACAAACTTAGACAAAACATAACCTCTTCAGCAGAGGGAATTTATTATGGAGCATCTGCAACGACTTGACGCTGAAGAGTCGGAGCTCTGAAAGTCTGGCATGAAAACAAACGGGAGGCAAAGCGAATGTCTAAACACTGTGTGTGTGTGTGTGTGTCTGTCTTTGTGTGTCTGTGTTCCCAACAGTGATGACCCACGGCAGCGCCATCAGCCCGCTGTACCATTTCTCGTTAAGTGACGGAACCCCACTCAGCGCTCAGACTCGCTGCAAGTTCTTCTGCCCCCCCAACCCTGACGTTCAGCCTTTCATCATGGGCTTTCACACTATTGACAGGTACGTTACTGCGAAACGCAGACGCACGGGCTTGTGTTTTAAGAACCATAGAACGATATCTCTGCCACTTGTGTAAAATTCAGACTCTAAATCAAACCACTAATTGTCATGAAGACAGACACAGGATCACATTTTCCCCTTTAGAGTTTGACAGTGTTTGTTCCTCTTCTGTCACGTGGTCACCTTTTATTTTCCTGGTTTCTCCCAGGGAACACAACACTGCTAGCTCTCAGGAAAACACTACACCGACCCTTGGCAGCCTTGCCCAGACCCCCTCCCGCTCCCCGACCCTTCCTCCCGGCAGCAACTCAACCCAAGGTTCCGGCCTCGCCTCCTCAGGCCTTCACCCCAACAACAGCAACGCCTCCTCCCACGGACACAACCCCGCCACGTCCACGGGCTACGTGACGCCCTGTCGGACGTGTCCCCAGCAGGTCAACAGTCCCTCTCCCTTGAGCAGCCCACTCACAGCCGCCCCTACCTCGTTTATGTCGCCCAGGATGCCACGGGCCAGCCCTGGGTTGGGGGGAAGCCCTCGGGTACCAGGGAACCCCTTCTCTCCCTCCACGCCAGGCCTCCATTCCCCGACCGGGGCGCTGAGCAGCGGGGGCAGCCTCAACCGACAGCAGTCTGGTGGTGACGGCGGCACCAGCTGCGGGTCAACAGGGTCTTTCTCCCTGTCCTCCCCTGTCCCCCAGAGACAAGCCAGTACACCCACCGGCTCCTCCACTCAGCCTCCGTCAGTAAAACACCCAGAAGGGGGAGAAGGAGGGGGAGAGGACTCTGTTAAAGCCCCCCTTCCTTCCGCCTCACAGCTGGGAACCCCCAGACTCAACCTGCTCCTGGATATCCACGGGACAACAGTTGGATCTAACAACAACAACAACAGCAACAGAACCCACTGCACCTCATCACCTCATCCTCCAAACCCCGCTCCTGCCCCACAGTGCCCTGCCTCACACAGTACTCTCACGGAGCGACACAAGATCCTCCACCGGCTGCTCCAGGACAGTAGTCCCAACGACGCCTCCGCCGAGGACGGACTAAACAGAAACGAAGGCGACATCAAGAAGGAGCTGCCCGCCTGTCCAGCACTCACCGCATCGTCCAAATCCAGCTCCAGCTCCAGGGAGCCGCAGGACCACCAGTTACTCCGCTTTCTCCTGGATACAGACGAGAAGGTGACCAGTGCATCCACCCTGTTCGTTTGTTGTTCTCTGATGAGACATGATTTTTTAGATATTTTGAAAAAGCAGAAAAAACTGTTTGGTGACAGTAAGGGGACTAAAATTATTAAATACCAGCCTCTGCCCTGTAAAATCAATATTATTTAACCCTTGAGTTATGTCGTCCTGAGAACTAATAACCGCTGTGTTGTTTTTTTGAAGGACTTGGGGGACCTGCCTCCTCCCTCCGCCCTCAGCCTGCAGACCGTCAGGGTCAAGGTGGAGAAGAGAGTGAGCGTTGATGGACCGCCGCTCTGCACGGGCTCGTCTGCCGCAGCATCCAAACCTGCAGCCGTGTCCAGCAGCCCGGCCTGCGTCAGCCCCAAGCCCAGTCCCGTCGGGGAGAACCGGCGAGACAGCCGCAGGGACAGCAGAGACTCCACGGTATTAACACGGCACTTTACAGGATTGTTTTTAGTTGACCAAGGTTTTACAGAAAATCAAGAAACCGGTGTGAAGTTGATCTTTAATGTGCGTATTGTCCCTATAATCGATAAACCAGCAGCTATGAAAGACCAGTAGACGGGACACGCCCTCCTCCGACTTAAAACTGTCCCAGTCACACAGACACGAAACCAAAACCTTAAGTGTAACGGCCCAGTAATCACAACATGTGTCCACCCACATGTTATCGATCATGTGTGCATGCCACTGTTGCTTTCAGAATTCACACAAGCCCGGTGTCAAAAGGGATATTTCACAATCGAACCCAGGACTTCTCCTGCGCACAGCTTTGTTTCCTGCCTTGGCAGTTGCCCGACAGCCGTTGTAAATCAAGTTGAATGTTTATTTTCTTGGACTTTGTCTCCACTGTGGACTCAGCTACCAGCTGCAGCCTTTGAAGCTCACTGGCCTTTGACCTTTTGTCTCTCCCCGTCTCTCTTTCACTGATTGTCTCGTCACGCTCCCCCCCCCCCCCCCCCCCCCCCCGTTATTCTTTAATTCTTCACTCTTTCATTCCATTACACCATTCATCCTCCAATCCCCCTCTTCTCGCCCGGCCTCCCCGTCTCCATCTACGTTCATTTGTTTTTGCTCTATTCTCTGTTTCCTGCACTCAGATGTCCGACGGCCCTATTGACATGGACTCTCTCGCCCAGCTGCTGCCTGGCCTGAGAGGCCCGAGTGGGGCCAAGCAGGGCAGCGAGGATCCAGCAACCCCCGGAAGCCCCCAACTCCAGTCTCCGGGCCCCCAGGCCCAGCTCCATTCTCCTATGCCTCAGCTCCAGTCCCCACTGTCCCAGCCCCAGTCTATTCCCCAGTTGCAGTCGCCGTCACCTCAGCTCCACTCCCCCTCACCCCAGCTCAAACTGCAGTCGCCCACCCAGCTCCAGCCCGGCGAGGCCAGCACTCCCCGCAACCTAAATGTGAAGAGAGAGCCTCCCGGCACTCCGAACAGAGGTGAAGGTCCCGTAGAGATGGAAATACGTTGTGTGGAAGCTGTGGTTTTGAAGTGCAGAGACAGTATTTAAATAAAAGTCATATTTTATATTAATAAAAAAATACTACATAATTTTTCTATTTATCTTAATTGTTTTTTGTTATTATAATTGTTGTAACAGTTGAATCTAGAGGCTCTTTCTCTTTTTATTCATCCATTTGCCTTCACATTGTTTGTCTGGATGCCCCCTAGTGGCTGTTAGGGGGTGTTGCAATGTAAACAAACCCTACATGGAACCAGCCTCATTTCTATATTTTGGGTTTTGTTATTTTAATCCATAGTTTAGTGCATCAGTGTTTTATTCTTTGTGCTTGTGACTGTTTCCTCAGGGCTCAGCGATGGCGGACCGCCCTCTGGCTGCAGCCTCCAGAGCAGTCGTCCTTCGATTTCTGCAGCCCCCCCACTCCAAGCAAGATACCCACCCAGGGACCGGGGGACCCCTTCCAGACCCCCAAGGACAGCAGCCCCTTCCCAGAGGCAGAAGTCCTCAACCCCTTCAGCTCAAGCACTGGTACACGACACCATAAAGAGTCACATTTTCAAAACACCTCCTGGTAAATGATCTCAGGACGTCTGTGGGAAACGTGTTCGGTCACAAGACAATAAGACACAAGGAATCGGGCTGAAAATGTCTGCCGAGCTTTTAAACAGTAACCTGACGCTGCATCTTGTGTGGCAGTAAAGCTTTGTTGCGTTGACCTCTGCAGTTTCAACCCTTTGCCACACCTGACCATATACCAGGGGGCTTCTGGGTGTGTTCAGCCTGTGTTGTGTTACGAGTCGTTCGGCTGCAGACGAGAGCGGCACAGCGACCAAAGTCACTGCAGCGAGCCGGACGTCTTAATCAGCGGCGTCACAAGTCGCGTTTTAAGTTGATTTCATGTGAAATATTGTACTTATGTTATTTTTAATTCCAGTAAACTATATCATATATTTTAAACCTGTATTAAATTGTTTTTTCAGGCCTCAGCAAGATGGACGTGGGAGACTCTCAGTTCCAGCCTCTGGCTCTGTCGGACACTTTGTCCTTCGATGGTCTCGGAACTCTTCTGCAGGCTCCGTTAGCGTCACCGCAAGAGTAAATATCGGTTTCTTTTGTGTGTTGTATAGTTTTTTTGTGAAAGTTGTGTCTGAAAACACGTTGTCAGATACTTATTACATCACATTCACATTAAGGCCATTATTAGAGGAAGACAACACGAGTCTAAATGTGTGAAAACATGTTTTAATTCTTCCAAATACACTCGATCTTCGAGTCTCTCATCTTCGGTGGATGTGTTCGTAGAGAACTTGAGAATCTTCTTAGTACCTCGGGGTTTATAGACACGTCGCTGCTGATTGGCCGACGCCTCTGACACACCCACCACACGAGTAAAAACATACCCTGAAGCCTGTTGCACCTCGTATACAGCAAACATGAATATGAGCATTTTTGTAGTTGTCCTGTGATGATGCCTACTTGTGTGTGTCTGTGTGAGCAGGCAGTGTGTCCCCTGCACGCTGGATGAAGTGCTCGGCCCTCTGACGGCACCCGAGGGCCGAAACGACGAGAAGGCTCTGCTGGAGCAGCTCGTCTCCTTCCTCAGTGGAACCGACGAGAGTGAACTGGCTGAGCTGGACAAGGCCCTGGGTATCGACAAGCTCGTACAGGTGTGTGTTGTGCAGCCGGGCGGGGGGGGCGTGCACGTGAAGTGAAGAATGCAGTGGGCACACGTGCAGTTGCAGAACACTTCGCGTGTTTATTTTTAGCATCAGTGAGTCATCGTTAATTGTACGTTGTTGCTAAAATTAATCCAAACACATTAAACAGTTTCTCAGCTGAAACGTTGGCAGCTTCTTGGATTTGACAAACAAAACACTGTCAGGGCCTCAAATGACTCAGAAATGAGAGTTTTATATTTATATTAAAGATTAATATCATTTATTCTCTTCCTCCTCTCTCCTCTCTTCTCAGGGTGGCTGCTTTGACCCTCTGCCTCAAACCTTCCCCTCCCAGCAACCCACTGCCACCCCGGTCTCCCTGGACCCCAAACTCCCCAGCTACCCCTCCCAGTTCCCACCAGCTCCACAGGGCCAGTTCCCTCCAGAGCTGGCCACCGTGGGGCCACAGGGTCTGGGCTTCGGGGCCCCTCGGGGGGCTTTCCCCGGGGGGGCGGGCATGGGCCCGAGGCCAGGCGTGCCGCGACCCCAGGGGATGGGCGCTCAGCTCCGGCTGCCACCCAACCAGCTCCGCCTGCAGCTGCAGCAGAGGCTCCAGGGCCCGCAGCAGGTGAGGAGGCCCGAGGATCGAGTCTGTCATTATTTTTGATTCATCAACACCATAACATATTCAATATGGGAGATTTTAATACTTGTTGATGCTTTTGCGACAGTTTCAGGGAGAACTATTTATGTTTTGGTGCGTTGTCTCTGCTCTGCAGTGAAATATCCAGTCTGATCAGAAGCTTTACGACTTATTTGAAAAGGAACCGTGAACATTTATCAACATTTATATAAATACACCAGATAAAAGCTGAAAGACTGGTTTTCATTATGATTTTTTTTTATTGTTGGCTCATTTTAAACACTTATTTCCCACATTCTTTTCTCGGTTGTCTTTCACTTTCACTTCTCAACATTTTCTTTCACAAAGTATTGACCTGTACTTCTCTGTGTTAGTCTGAATCAATATGCCTGATGAATCCTCTGATTTCATTTTGCCGCACTGATTGATCGTTTCCTCCCTCATCACTAATATCCAACCCTTGTTTTCGCTCTTCTCTTCTTTCTGCATCCATCCAATATTATATTTGTTTTTCATTAATCTAATTAATTCCCCCCCGTCTTCCCTCCACTCTGTCATCGTCTCCTTATTCATTCGATTGTTCTTGTGGTTGTGTCTCAGCTGCAGAACCGGCTGGCGGCCATTAATCCGTTTCCTGCAGGACATGTGAACATGGTTGTCCGTCAGGGCGTTCCACAACCTCAGATTCCCTCACAGGTGAGTCACAGCAGCGGCAGACGGAGCCTCGTTCACTTCACATCGCTGCTGGATTTATCATAACCATAACAATTCGTTCATTAAAAGGATTTCCTGTATCTTAATCTGTTTTGCCTCAGCAGCCTCCACTGAATGCCCAGATGTTGGCCCAGCGTCAGAGGGAACTCTACAGCATCCAGCACCGCCAGCGACAGCTTTTCCAGCAGAAGGTCATGCTGATGAGACAGAACCTGGCAGGCGCTCCGACTGCAGCCGTGGGGCCCGTCGGCACTGCCAGGGTCTCGAAAGGTCCCCCCACGTCGCCTCAGCAGCAGCAGCAGCAGTTCAACTTCCCACCAGGGTTCAACCCGATGACGGGAAACCCCCCTACCTCACCGAGTCACTTCAGCCCCATGTCAGGGGCCCCTCTGGACAACAAGCTGTCCGCCAGAGTTCCTCTGAATAACCCGGCGCTGATGGGCGGCGTGCAGGGCCAGTTCAGCGGCACGTCAACTCCTCATTGCAGCAGAGTCTGTTTCAGCAGTTTGGAGGGTCTGGTGAGTTCCACTGCTGCACGGCATCTTTGCATTTAGCTTTTTACTGCTCTATCTAAACCGTTCCTTTCTTTCCAAAGCCTTGGTCCAGCAAGATCCATCCTTCCCTCCTGACATGAGCCCGACCAGCCCGTTGCTATCACCTCAAAACTCAACCTCCCAGAGTCCTCTGCTTCAGCAAGCCCCTCCTCCTGGCTACCAGTCACCAGACATGAAGAGCTGGCAACAGACGGGGATTGGCAGCAACAGGTGAGGAAGTGCGCGCCGTGACCCGAGGCCGAGGCAAGCGCCGCATCGTGTAACCATTCACCGACTGAACGTTTCCCTCCGCAGCCTGTTCAGTCAGTCAGGACAGAGTGCAGGGCAGGCGTTTGGCCAGCAGGGGGTTTACAACAACATGAGCATCACCGTCTCCATGGCCGGAGGCTCGGGTGGTGTGGGCTCATTACCTCCCATGGGGCAGCCGGTCGGCATGAGCAACAGTAACCTCAGCAGCGTCGGCTCCGTGTGCAGCGACCAGCAGGTCAGTGACTGCTGCTACGGTTACGCCCGTCGTCCGTACACGTTTGGTTCTCGTGTCACTGACGTTTCTCTCCGTGCAGGTGCAGCAGGTTCAGGTGTTCGCGGACGTCCAGTGCACAGTGAACCTGGTTGGCAGCGACTCGTACCTGAACCAGGGCTCCATCGCAGCCGCGGCCTCCCAGAAGGGCCCGGGGCCGCCGGGCGCCCAGAACAACCAGGCCCAGCAGAAGAGCCTCCTCCAGCAGCTGCTCACCGAGTGACACCTCCCGCCCCCTTCAGCTCTCCTGCTCCCCTTCTACTTCTCACTTCTACGCCCTCCTCCTCCTCCTCCTCGGAGGTCAGTGCACCAGACCCATTGCTGTCTCTGTCTCACCTTTTGGACGGAAGGACGGATGTTTGGACGGCCACGGCGTTGGCTCAGAGCGCTCGACGCGGCCGAACCACTTCTGTGCGGCGGCGGGGGAGGGGATTGATTCTGGGCTGGTTGTTTTCCGCCCAGTACTTAACGAAAAGACTCGCGTCAGAAGGAGCAGCAGTGTATTTGAACCTGCCTGTCTAATCTGTCTGACAACCTGTCTGTCTGCCTCAGCCTATTAAAGGCAGTGTTGTCTTGCTGCTCATTCCTTGGTGACCTACTTCCTGCTTCCTGACCCAAGAAAACAAACTGCGACTTCATTGTAGATTTGCCAAGTTGTCGTCACTGTTAAATCAGGGCCGGCCTCCTTTTTATTATTTTTTTTATTTTTTTGTTGGGGTTCTTTTTTCTGATCGGACGGTTTCCGTCGCAGCAGCAGTGCATCTTGGGAGCACGAGCTGCAGCGTACAGTTGCGCTCAGTGTTTTTAAAAGTGCGGGAGTATCCCACACAACAGCACCTCTGGCTTTTTATTTTTTTATTTTTACGTTTTGTTTTTGTTTCTCCTCTACCTGTCTCTCAGCGATGTGGGAATGTTAAGGTTTCAGACCTCCGCGGCATTGTGGGATAGGAGCCCAGTACCAGCTGGTTCTGTGACTGTCTCTCTCTATCAGCTACAGTGCCTGGTCGAAGGGCGAGCTTCTTCCTGAGCTCTGCTTCTTCTTCTTCTTCTTCTTCTTCTTTCTTCTTCTTCTTCTTCTTCTTCTTCTTCTTCTTCTTCTACATATTATTCTATGACATCCTCTGTTTTTACTTTGGTTGAATGTTTTTTCGATTTTTTGTTTTTTTTGTTTTAAAGAAAAAGACAAAAAAATACTCCATCTGCTCTCACCGTCATCATCATCATCACCGTCATCATCATCATCTTCATCATCTTCTTCATCTTCGCGATCATCAGAACAAGCTTTGACAACAGCCGGGATGATGGATGATGGATGAAGGATTGATTGATTGATGGATGGATGGGAGACAGACAGGATGCTGCTCAGTTTGGAACTTATGTGTCTTTCTCCCCCGGGAGGAGGTTTTTATTTTTTTTATTTTTTTTCAAAGTATATATATATATATATAAAAAAAAAAGACTGTTATGATTATTTAACTGTCTGTCCGTCACATTTTACCCCCCCCACCCCCCTCCCTCACCTCCGCAGCTGTGAATACAGAGTCCTGTGGGGCTCTCTCTCTCTCTCTCTCTCCCCCCCCCTCCTCCCCCCCTCCTCTCTCTCTCTCTCTCTCTCTCCCCCTCTCTCTCTCTCTCTCCCTCTCCCCCCCCCTCTCTCTTTCATACTGTCCCTCTCTCAGCCTATCACGTGCCCCGTGCAGGCGGTGGTATTGTACAGTACAGAAGGACAAACACTTGGGGATGAGCTCACTTCTTCTCCTTTCAAAAAAAAAAAAGAAAAGTAAAGTGTAATTAACTCAGAAACAGCAAAACTATGTATAATGTGATTCGATCCAGGTTTTATTTTATTTTATTTGTTTTGGTCCCTTTTTTTTTTTACAAATTTGAATCATGTCAACTCGTGTATTTTTTTTTTTTTTTGGGAGATTATTTTTTTTCTGGCATCAGGATTCTGTTTCGCTAATTGTTGCCGCGGAGGAGGAGGAATTTACTCCACCTCCGCAAATGTGAAAAATTTAAATTTTGAAGCGAGTTTAAATATAGCTAGATCTCGCTCCCCTGCCCCCCCCCCCCCCCCCCCCCCACCCACCCACACCTTCTGCGTCCCATTCAGCGCCACACACGGGGGGGGGGGGATCCCTTTGCTTTCTCTTGTGGTAACCAGGGAGCTAGGTAGCCATCTTTTCATGCTTTCTCCTCTTTTTGTTTATTCTTATGTATGTACAATACTTTTCAAGAGAAATCCTTTTTGTTTTGTTTTTCAGACCGTACATGTGTTTGTTACCATTGTATAAAAACAGAAAAGAGAAGCGTTAACAATCCCTTAAAGTTCGTCCTTTGCTGCGACCCCCCCCCCCCCCACCCCCCACCCCCGGCGATGCTAACGGTACCGAGCCGCATCCGCCCCGGTGGGTTTTTTTCGCAGTCGCGGCAAACGTTGCGCTTCAGGATATTGTTCCTATATTGTGACATTTAAAGTAGAAGCTTTAGTAATAGAAGTTCCTAACAAAGATGTGATGGATAATTCATTTTTAAGCTGAAATTTGAAACAGGACGGGGTTGAGTCCCAAAAACACACTTCCTCTTTTTTATTATTTTTCATTATGATTTTCGTTTATTTTCTCCAGAGTCGTTCCCGTCGAGGATTATTATTTTTTGGGATTCGACCCTCCTCCCCCTCCTCCTCTGGTTCCCCACGATGAAGACTTCACTCCACTGGCTACACACACACACACACACACACACACACACACACACACACACACAGTTTTCTGTTGACTACTGTTGCTCAGTCAGACACTGTCTCGCTCAGCGACAACAGACCTCTGGTCACTTAACAAACTCATTTCACTCTCAGAACACGTTACAACAATCCTCTTAATCATCTTCAAGCGATTCAGTGAATTTTTCAGATTCACGTACGATCTTTGTTATCGCACGCCCTCGCTACACGGGACGCGCTCTATCAGGGAAACGTCCAGCGATTTCTCCTCTCGTCAAATCAGCCTCGTTGTGCGTTTCTCCCCCAGAACCACGTCGGGACCTTCCCCCCCCCCGATGGAGCGAGTCCCGTGTTCGTCCTCGTTCCTTTTTTTTTTTTATTTTTAAATCTTCCTTCTGTCACGAGAATAAACCTCTGGAAGTGGAATCTGTGGAGAGGGGTTTTGCACACAACGCAAAAGGACCTCGCGTTTCGGACGTTGAGTTCGACACGTTTCACACAACTACCTGATCCATCGCTCGCGTTAGGTCGGCGCCGCCTGACGCTCCCGTCGGGGGAAACCGGGCTTTTTCCCTGTGTACTGCGCTTTCACAGCTGAGATACTTTCACCATATGCAACGTTACCCCCGGATATAAAGAGGGACAGTATGCAAGGTCAACATTCCACCCACCGGTCCAGTTTTGTAAAAGATGTGAGAAACCACTTTGTGTCCAGCTGGAACGCCCCCCCCCCCTCAGCCCCCCCCCCCCAAACAGTCATCCAGGAACATCTTCACTCTCAATAATCTAAATTCAGACTGGACTCGAGCGGATGCCTCAAAAACAAAAACGACTGAGACGGCTTTTTATTTCTTCTGTTTTTCTATGTGTATATTTATTCTGAAAGCATGTGGATGAATCATCAGTAGGCGTTTAACGAGCACCTTTCTATTACCTCATGACCTTTTCGTTTTTGACCAAGTTCCCACACTGTGAGCAGCTTGTTGTTAGTGGTCGCTTTGGTTGTTTTTCAATCCACCTCATCAGTGTTGATTTGTGTCTTCACCTTCATTACCTGCTCGTACGGACTTTTCATGTAACGGCTGCCGAGCACCTCTTGGGTTCGAAGAAACTTCAAACCTTGGTCCTGTTTCTTTGATAAACGACAAACTTAATGATCGATGACACAATCGTCGGCAACTTTCGTCCCCGAGAGACTTTTTTTCAAACCCCGTTACTTTCCTTTAACCTCCACGGCAAACCATCGAGATTTGTCAAACTCAGCGTTTTCTCAGTTTTTCAAAAAAAAAAAACGTCCGTCTACCTCTGATACAAGACCTCACTACTACTTCAGTTCTCAGACACGGTTTCCATTCCACTTTCACTTTCTGTTATTTCAAGAACCCGGGGTTAAGGGAAAGTAACGGGACGAATAAATCCCTGTGTCGTCCGAACTGTAAGTCCTTCGTTGTGTCTGCGCTTTAAAAAACTCGTCCCCCACGTTGCACTTGAGACGGAAGCACTTGAGTCCGGGACCGAGGAAGCACAGGAGGGATCTGACGCCCACGTGTCGGACGGGTCGCGACCAGACGTCCTTCCTGCAGATGGATCTGGTTTCTCACGGCGTGCACGCAGGCGTCGGACGCTGCCGTGCCGCCGCTTGGTCGACGTTAACTCAAAACGCTGCACAAAGTGGGAAGAATGTATTTTAGGAAGGTTCCTGTCCGTGTCCGCCTCCTCTCGTCGGCTCTGATGCTTTCACACATACAGTATTGTGACCCCCCCCCCCCTCTTACCCCCCCACTTCTCTGCGTGGAATAGGCATTCCTATGGAAATGGTTTCCTCTACAACTCTTGTTAGATGCAGGAACTCGACAGCACCTGTCGGCGTTTCCTGCGGCGACGCCGACACGACAACATGCCAAATACAACCAATGCATATGTAATGTTTTTTATGCAACAGCCATTCAGTGGAAGCCCCTCCTCTCTCACTGCAACCAACAGGTACAAGGTTAGCTTCTTTTATAGCATTGCTTTCGAGATGTTAACATAATGTATATAACAAGAGAAATGTGAATATGTTATTTGTTCAGAATCAACGAAAAAAAAAACAAAGTAGTGCTCCGAGTTTGTGGTAAAATAACTACTCGCCTCCGTCATGTTTTTATTTTATGTTTTTTTTTTTTGATTTTCTACTTTTTTATTTTTCTGATGACGTGTGTATGTATATGACTATCAGTGAGTGCGTATGTATGTGTGATTAATACTGTATATCTGGTGTTCTCTAAGATGGAAACGTGGAAGATGTCCTGGTTTGATTCTTTTCCCCTTCGACTCTTTGGACCCTGCACAGTACCAGTACCAGTACCTGTCAGTACCAGTACCTGTCAGTACCAGTACCTGTCAGTACCAGTACCTGTGGGCGTTTCAGAGAACTATGCCAGAGAATGGTTTAGCGACTGCTGAATGTGATTTCACTGAGAGGGAAGCAGTGTGGACTGGCTTTTTTTTTTTTTTTTTTTGTACGGGTTAATTTAAAAAAGAAGAAAAAACTAAAAAAATAATAACACAGAAAAAAGGCCATATTATTTAATTTTTCTCTGTTGTCAAAAGTTTAAGCAGATCTGGGAGAGTGGAGCCTTGGTTTTTTGCTGGAGGGGGGCGTCGCCTGCCGGGTTCTTTATTGTTTTTTAAAATTTTAGTTTTCTACGTGTCTGACTGACGCAGCCTTGTTTTTGCATTTCGTCAATAGTTCGATGACCAAAGCTTAAAAGACGTTGGATGGATTTCAGATGCAAAACCTCAACATAGTGTAGCGGCCCCGCGTTCATTTGGATTTCCTCTCCTCGCCTCTCTCTTGCATGTTCGTCTTTCCTCGCTTCGTTCCCCCCCCCACGCTCCGGGCCTCGAACCCGCGACACTTCGGTCCGTTCAGAGGCGTCTCCCGCTTTGCCAATGAGGTCTTTTTTGCTATCGATTCGTTTACAGGCAGAAGGACAACATTGTTAGCTATGCACCTTACAACCGACACAAGCACTTCCTCACATTGACGCGTGTAGAACCACACTGGAGCGAACCCCCCCCCCCGAGTATAGTTATAGTTAACGTCACACACAGCGACCCCCCCCCCCCCCCCCCCCGTCAGTGACTTCTGACGACCTCTCAGCTTCTAACGCTTCTTTTTGTTCCATTAAATACTTTATAAAACTTGAGGTGCCTCGTGTATATAGTTTCCGCTCCTTCGCCGTTTAACAGTGACGACCTTGTTAACCAGGGTTTTTTTTAAAAACCTTTTTTCACCTTTATAAAAAAAAAGTTTGCTGTATTTTAAATGACTTTTTTACTCACATAGAAGATTAATCAAATTTATTCCAGGAATTTGCAAATACAATCTAATTTTTTGCACTTTATGTCGGGGGTGTACTCGGGAGTGAAAAGGCCGTCGCACGCTTTCTCGATCGGACCAGTGAGAGCGACGTCCCCTGAATGTACCGAGAACACGTTTCATTAGTTTGATTTGAAATCGCTCAGGTTCTCCACGAAGAACTCGACAGTGGGAGGTGCCCGTCATCCAAACCACGACTACAAACTGTAAACACGCTTCTTCGTAATGTCGATCTCTCTCTGTCTCTCTCTCTCCGTCGACACCAACCGATCCTCAGTGTAACTACTATGCCAGTCTTCTTCTTCAGGTGGCGTCCCCCCCCCGCCCTCCGCTCTGCGCCGTCAGCTGACGCCAGGCGATCTGTTAAAAAACCTCCTCTTGCTTGAATCTCAGAACATTCCTGCTCACGACACAGTTTCAGCAACGCTCGGCGTTTTCTCTCCCGCAGCTTCGGACGCGTTATTAGTGAAAGTCAAAAGTCTGCTTGTGCGACAATCGTGCACTGTTGACATAACCGACAACACTTACACCGAGTTGTCTGTCTCCTCTGTTCGCTTCTCTTGGCACACTTGTGCTGCATAGTGTAGAATATTTAGCGGTGAGCTGATCCCAGGACCGGGCCAATGCCTGGTGTAGGACCGGGCCCATGCCTGGTGTAGGACGGGCCCATGCCTGGTGTAGGATCGGGCCCATGCCTGGTGTAGGATCGGGCCCATGCCTGGTGTAGGATCGGGTCAATGCCTGGTGTAGGACCGGGCCAATGCCTGGTGTAGGATCGGGCCCATGCCTGGTGTAGGATCGGGCCCATGCCTGGTGTACGACCGGGCCAATGCCTGGTGTAGGACCGGGCCAATGCCTGGTGTAGGATCGGGCCCATGCCTGGTGTAGGATCGGGCCCATGCCTGGTGTAGGATCGGGCCCATGCCTGGTGTAGGATCGGGCCCATGCCTGGTGTAGGATCGGGCCCATGCCTGGTGTAGGATCGGGCCAATGCCTGGTGTAGGACCGGGCCAATGCCTGGTGTAGGACCGGGCCCATGCCTGGTGTAGGACCGGGCCCATGCCTGGTGTAGGACCGGGCCCATGCCTGGTGTAGGACCGGGCCCATGCCTGGTGTAGGACCGGGCCCATGCCTGGTGTAGGACCGGGCCCATGCCTGGTGTAGGACCGGGCTAATGTCTGGTGTAGGACCGGGCCCATGCCTGGTGTAGGACCGGGCCAATGCCTGGTGTAGGACCGGGCCCATGCCTGGTGTAGGACCGGGCCCATGCCTGGTGTAGGACCGGGCCCATGCCTGGTGTAGGACCGGGCCCATGCCTGGTGTAGGACCGGGCCAATGCCTGGTGTAGGACCGGGCCAATGCCTGGTGTAGGACCGGGCCCATGCCTGGTGTAGGACCGGGCCAATGCCTGGTGTAGGACCGGGCCAATGCCTGGTGTAGCTAATCATTTTCGATGTCAGCTAAGTTCATAGCCAAGTGAAGGAGGATACAGTTCTCGATTGTCAAACTTACAGTATTCTCACCGGTCATTGGTCCAGAGCCGTGCTCGTGCACGGCTGACACGCTCCGCGGTCCCTTGAATCTTAACTCCCACTCATTCCTCGTGCAAACGTTCGAATCCTCGCTCTTCGTGAACCCGCGGCTTCAGTTGTCTCGTATCGTCAGTGCTGCCTTATCGGGACCGAGGTGGGACATGGTTCCGAGAGTTTAACAGAAGGCTTCTTGTTCTTATTCTTATTATTCTTATTATTATTAGTAACTCACCACTTTGTTGTTTCCGGTGGCGGCGACGCTTCCTCCGGAGAATTTGAGAAGAAAAAAAAAAGACCAAGGTTCCACTTTCTCCCTTGTACAAATTAATATAAATAAATATATATAAATATATATATGATACATTTTACCCATTTTTGTCCAGTTTTGTATATTACACTCATGTAAAGTTTGTTTTTAATGAGGCATCGGAGCAGCTATTACTAAGACAATATGAGTGACATTGTTCATCTGGGAGAATTTTATGCATGTTATATTTTCTCTTTTTCTCTCTCTGTCTCTTTTAATGCCCCCCCCCCACCCCCCCTGTCAAGGTGTGTAACGTGAATATAAAGAAATCGACCTTTTCTTTGGAATGTTGTAGACAATCAGTCTCAGGCCGGGTGCAGCCCCCCCCCCCCCCCCCCCCCCCCCCCCCCCCCCCCCGGGGGTGAGAGCCCCGCAGGCTGATCGACAAACAAAACGCTCTTTTTTTGTTTGTTTGTTTGACAATTAAAAAAAACTCTCTTTGCATCGACTGGAAGTCTAAATTTGGAGGTTTGTTCAATCCATATGTTCGTGGCTGCTCAAGTTTACACACAGACAGACACACACTCAGACACACACACTCAGACACACACACTTCTCGACTACACTCAGAATACAAACACCTCGTGCATTTGATCCCCCCTGCTTTTCTTTTCCAAGGTGAGGATGCCGACCTTGAGGAAATGATGCTTTGACTAACAAATCTATAACATCTATGAATGTGGGAATGCAACACATTGCAATAAAAGCACCATTTGAAATGCAGCATGTTTGTCCCTGGTTTCTTCTTTTCCATAACTAGAGAAAGGAAATATTGGTTTGATACATAAATACATAAGTGAGTCACTGCTTCACATTTAGTGCAAAGTTTTTAATCACAGTATAACTAGTATTGTTTTTATTACAATATAGAAATGTAAAATGTTTCAACGATTAAAAACTACCCATATATATTTATACATATACATACAGTCCATATATTTATTCATGCAGTTTTCTCACTAGTAAAATTTGCAGTACCTCATTTCAGTTTGATATTTAATTTACAGCACAATGACATTTATGAAAATGTAAAACAACAACAGTCACATCCAGAATCGTGTTTTTTCTTTTTCTGCACAGTTATCGTAAAACTATCAAAGTTCCGATATTCTCACAATCTTCCAATGTTCGTCTTCACAGATTTAGTACGATGCAATTATAATTATAAATATTCACAATATTTCTCCCGGCAAACTTTCATCTCGTCCGTGTTGTTGCTCCAGAAATGTGACGATAATGTTTATTGAAAAACAGGCGAAGGCAGCACGAGTAAAAAGTATGAGACGCTTGTCTTCTCTACACTTTTGTCTGACAGATGATCGTGTCTTCGTGTGTCAAGATGGCGTCTCGGGCTTCCGCGTGGGCTTCCTGTGCTCGTGGTACTCCACGATGGGGTAGGTGACGACGGTCAGCAGCAGGACGGCCAGCAGGATGTACAGTTTGTACTCCAGACACAGGAAGGTGCTGTAGGCGAAGGCGATGACGAAACCCAGAGACTCCCACATGCGGTAGTTGGCGAACGCCGCCTCTTTGTCGGCAGGGAAGAGGACGCCGTAGAGCGCTGCGGGACAGGAAGCAGAGAGGAGGTCAAAACGAGGGGGGAAGTTCAGGCGTTCGGCCGGGAACCCACCAGGGGGCTGATGGGAGTTTCTTACCGTTGGTCTGAGTTTGCCAGACGGCGTCGGACATTCCCCACAGAGCGGGAAACACGAAGAACACAGCCAGCTCGTCCCGGTGCGGCCTCCACATCAGCAGAGCGACGATGCAGCAGAAGTTGGTCAGCGCGGCTGAAAAGCGACAGATTCAACACGACGTTAACAGAATGAAATCTTTCACGTCGTCGTCGTCCGTTCGGTGTCTCGTGTGCGACTCTTACCGAGGGCGAAGAGCGCCGCTCTGCCCGTGTACCGAGCCAGGCGGCCGAAGATGAACGAGCACACGGAGTTGGTGGCTCCGAAGCACATCATCACGAAGCCGACGTAGTGGATCCCCAGAGCGCACGTCACGTAGTTCTGTAAAATACACATTTGGATAAGTCTTCTACCTCCTGCTGTGCTTCAATCATCCAATCAACATCTGTACTTCCTGTGGTTCGCTTTCCGGTTGTGCCAGATTCCCCTCGTACCTCCCTGTGTGTCTTACTACTTCAGTGTCTTGTGTATTTATTGGTCTGGATTTCTCTCAATGCTTTTGTTCTGCTGTGGTTTCGTTGTGGTTGTGTTTGAATTGTAACTTTTGCCGTTTCCAGCTTCCTGCTCTGAATTCGCTCCATGAAACAACCTGTCGTGTGTGTTTTTTTCGTGGTGAAATCGAGTGAAATCGTTCATTAGAGCTGCAGCGGCTGCGGATCCTCTCACCTTGGTGTACTCCCCCGACAGGAAGCTCTGCTCGAAGCCGCTGTACATGGTGAGAGGGATGAGCGTCACCAGCCTCCAGTCCCTCAGCAGCCGGAACGTGGCCAGGAACGTTTTACCAAACGGCTCGTGGTTGCCGCGGAACTCGCTGGCCTGCTTCCGGTCGATGTTGTCCAGGAACAGTGAGATGATGAGGATGGCCACAACACCCACACCTGCCACACAACGGCAACACAACAACAACACAACGAGTGTACAGCTGCACAAGTTCCAGTTCAATCTTCAAATCAATCTGTGAAACGTACAGTGGAAGGACGGATCTCAGGACCCGTGTGCACACATTAGGAATAGACTGTTTAAATTCAGAGTTGCGATATGATTTGAGTTCTGAGGTCACATGTTCGTACACTGTGACCTCATCACGTGACGCAGAGAGGACGACGACGTTACCGATGTAGCTTCCGACGAGCTTCCACACCAGTTCCTGAGCCGGCCTGGTGGTGGTGCTGTTGCTGGAGCTGATGTTGAGGCCGCAGTCGGCCGCTCCGCAGAAAATCAGCTGCTCCTCTGGGATGATCCCTGCCCGGAAAGAAAAAATTGATAAACACGTTTAGCTTTGATAAAACGACAGACAGACGATGATGCTGCTGCTGCGGAGAAAATTTGTAATTCATTTCTTTTATTCTGTAACTAAACAAACGAATAATTCAGACTTCAACGGTTTGGACCACTGAGGAAATAATAATAGAACAAATAACTTCCTGTCTTCCCAGAAATGAAGTGTCGCCGTTTCAGCTGATAAGCACCAATAAAGTAATATGATGTGTAGTTGTCAGCATTGTGCGATTCGCCCTTTTGAATCCAGATAAAAGGGCTGAACTACTTTCTCCCCGAGTGTCACCACGTTCCTCTTCCCTCCTACCGATGTTCAAGTCCTGTCCGAAGATGAGCGACGACATGAGGTTTCCCCACACGGCCGACGACTGGAAGATGAAGAAGAAGATGCCGAAGTATTGGTTGATGACGTCGGAGCCCCTCCCGCCGTCCTTGCCGGCCTGGGCGTTCCCGGAGATGGTCAGGTAGGTGCATTTGGCCGACCACATGGGGGAGGCGCCCAAACCCAGGATCACAGAGGTGGGGATGAGGGTGTACCTGAGGAATTCATCAAGGACAGCAGTTATTGAAATGTAGTGTGAGTTTAAGGGGCCTTGGCAGAGGTTTGATTTGTTTTTTTTTTAGTTTTACCATCCCGGGTAGAGGTTTCCGAAGGAGTAGGAGATGTAGCAGACCATCCCGGCGACGATGGTCCATTTACAGCCCAGATTCTTGATCATGATTGGCGGCAGGAACATGGAGGAGACGATGATGGAGGCGTAGATGACGCTCAGAGAGGCCACGCCCATCCCGTCCGCCGCATTCAGGCTGCTCTGCGCACGGGGGGGGGGGGACGAGGCGACGATGAGTTACTTCTTTTATTGTTTACACCTCGTCAATAAAACCAGCACTGTTAACACGATGCTACGTTTCACAATGAAATCGTGTATTTATGTTCAAGATCTTATCGCATGTTAAATTGAATATTTGTATATGTGGACAAACACACTAGGTTGTATTGTGTGTTTACAATTCTACATCGTCACGTTTATCACACTAGTCTGAATTTAACTGCACAGATTTTATGACCATTTCACAAAAAACTTTATGTGCAAATAAAACCTTGAATCCAGGAACTGTGGAAACCGTGCACGTGCAATATTAATAATGTTAACAATAACAATAGTAATGAAATTCTTAAAATCCTCTACGATACCGACTCCAACTATTTCATTTTAAAGAATATTCTACATGATATTTTCACTTAAAGATTTAGTGCATTTATGGTGTAAACAAAATTCCAATATAATTAGAAATAAGAAAGTAACAGAAATAGTCTAAAATAAAGAACAAGCTATACTATTTGTGTTTTCCTCTTTCCATACAACCCGTCGCTGTGTTTACCCTTAAAGTAGTTTTCAGTCTCAAACGACAGAATCAATTTAAACCTTTAAAATAAAGCAGAGTTTCAACGACATTGACGGATTTGGGTTTATTATATTATTTGGAAACCCGTTCTCTACCTGTAAGCTCTGCAGGCCCCCGTACGCCGTGAACAGGAACAGAAACCCCACCGACACCACCAGCACGTTCTTGAAGTTGCGGCTGATCATGTCTGCGTTTCAGAAGTGAGACGTCCACACGGGTTCCTCTGAAGACCCCCCACAGAGAAACACTGGGGGGGGGGGAATAAGTGTTTTATTTAAGGGTTAACGAAGTCACACAGCGGCTGAACGGCTCCGGAGAAAATGATCTGCTGAAAATGACTGAGTGATAAACGAATGTACTGGAAATGGGTTCGATCAAAGTCCAGACCCACACACACACACACACACACACACACACACACACACACACACACACACACACACACACTCAGAGTTACCCTTATCAATCGGCCTCTCCCTTCCTCACGTCCAATTCAGCTTTAATTCAGTCGTATATTCTGTCTCCTCCTCTTCCTCCTCGGTTGTGTTGTGTTGTGTTGTGTTGTCAAGTTGTCGTCATATGTACTTTAATGCACAGGAGCAGTGGCCCGAGCAAAGGTCAACCTGTCACTTCTCTTCTGATTCCTTTTTACAGCCGGTCGGCTTCTTGTTGTTTGAGCAGCTTCTGCAGACTTTATTCTCGGGGACCAGGAGGGAGGAGGTCTGCAGAAACTCGGGAGTCCCTCACTCGCACATTCACACATTCACACATTCACACATTCACTACCTTGAGTTTCTCCCGAGGACTTCAGCGCCGGTCGGAGGGTTTCAGAGGAAGTGCTCAGCTCGCTGCTCGTGCTTCAGGGCCGGAGAAAAGAAAGCTGCAGCCGAGCTGTGGTGTCTGATACCTGCTGTTGCTATTTTTAATCAGAGTGTGTGGACACAGATGTCAGGACCTCAGTGGACTTTAGTGGCTGTGGGTTGTGTGTGGGTGTGTGTCTGTGTGTCTGTGGGTGTGTGTCTGTGGGTGTGTGTGTGTGTGTGTGTGGTTTGTGTGTGTGTGTGTGTGTGTTGTTAAATTCCCAAACACACAGAGTCCGATGCAGCTACTTTTATTCTCTAATCTCTTGCTTACATGTTGAACTCCTCCCAGTTGTGTGTGTGTGTGTGTGTGTGTGTGTGTGTGTGTGTGTGTGTGTGTGTGTGTGTGTGTGTGTGTGTGTGTGTGTGTGTGTGTGTGTGTGTGTTCTAACAGTTTAATGCGACAATGGAACAATGGTCACGTTATCTGGTCATAATTAATTAAGCAACATGTTAAAAGTAACATGTAATTTGTATTTTATATTTTGAGATATGGACTTAGGACCCGAGGAATTATGATTGATGAGGAACCACAGTGAATATGCACAGAACCTTCTCCTGCAGACAAACAAAGGTTCTTCAGTTGGTGAAGAACCAGAGACGAGAAGAACCATTAATAAAGATTATTAAACACATGCATCACACTAACCTCCACGGCTGGATCGGCTTCTGGCCCACGAGTTATCTGGTGTCAGATGATGAGGATGATGATGATGAGGATGAGGAGGAGGATGAGGATGATGATGAGGATGAGGAGGATGATACTCTGCTGGTTCCTCCAGGTTTGGCTCAGTCTTGAGAGAACTGGGTTCTTGCTGACGTCGCTTGTCTCCACTCTCAGTTTCCTCAGGAGGAGAAACTCGTCGGGACGTGGATTCAGATCTCGGAGCCGGAGGAACGTCGTCGCTCTGAACTAGTTGTTCAGTGACTTGTTTCCTCATCAGCTGGTTCCACTTCTTCTGTGATGATTCTGTCTTTATTTTGTTGTTTTCGGTTCTGTCTTCATTCCAATCCGCTCTTCCAGTCTCTGCTCTGGGATCCAAACTAGAACCAGAACCGTAACATCTTCAAATGTGCTCAGCTCCTCTTGTTTGACTTTTCACGTCTGGGATCATGTCACCAAACACCTGAGGGATTCATGACACACACATGTTTGTATAGACTCAGCAGATTATCCACATGTCACAGATATAGACTGAATAAAGATCTTTAAACACCTTCGTCATCGCAGGTTTCTGTTCTGGCAGAGAAGGAAAATCCAGAGTTTGCTCAGTTTAACTTCGTCTGGTTTTACTTTTCTTTACAAAGTCTTGAAAAGGTTTCTGCTTCGTGTCATCGCCACGTTCTCGTGTGAAAACCGGAACCTGTCCTTGAAAGCCACCGTTCTTGTTATTGATGCTGCGGAGGCGACCCACCCTGAGCGTCAGGTACACGGCCGGAGGACATGGGATCTGTTCACACCTCAAACCAACAAGGTGTGAGGGGGCCGTGGGGGCCGCGGGGCCCTGGAAGACGTGTGCGCGCCACTGAGGGACACTTTAGTTTATTTTTCTTTTACCGTAGGAACAAATTCTCTCTATAACGAGAGGGTTTTGCATTTCTGAGTTGATGTTTTAAGAATCAATCAGAGCTTTTTTCAATATCTTTATGATCACGATGTTTTCCCTTCTTCTCCAAAGACACAGAAACTAATAAATATATTCACGTCAGAGTTGAAGATCTGTTTATGTGGTTGACAGTGAAGTGATATCAGAGTATTTAAGATTTCCACCTTCAATAAATACAGATACGCTGTAATTATCATTCCATGTTCGTGTTGATCGCCGTGACAACATCCTGACTTTGGACCCGTTCACACTGGGAACGAGATCCTTTGTTCAAACCCAGCGTCTCAATGATAAGGTTTGAATCTCACCTTCATCAACATGACCTCTCCACCCTGTTGTTCAGACCTGTTGTTTGTTTTATCGTCTTTATGATATCAAGGTTTTGCCGTTAACACGATTCTGCTCGTCATCTCCTGATAAGATCACGTGACGTTCATCTTCTTGTGTTGAACTCGGAACACGAATCTATTTAGATCTTATTCCATCCCTTTTATCAATGTCCTTAGATTCCCTACGTGTTTTTATAGATTCCTCCAAATAGATTTGTTATGTTTTGAAAGCACATTTTAAAGTTTTATCAGTTTGCACTTTGTACTCTGTTAAAAGAAGATGTCACCGTCCGATAAGCTTGATCTGAAGATTCGTGTATCTGCTGCTGGATGATTTTTTTCTTTGAAATTTGTGAATCAGTGAAATTAATCTGCTTTATTTTCTGGTCAAATTTGAGCCTTCAAATATAGAAATATCACAGTTGTTCTAAAACTAGACGTCAGGATGTGTTTTGGAGAAATCACATGAAATCAAAATGCAATTAGAAGTAATTTAATTTAGCTAAACATTTGTCTAAATGTTGATATAAAATGTTTTTCAAAAGTAAAACCATTAAAATCAAAACCTCAATTTATCTTTTACTCTGCCTCCGTTTTATAGGTTAGACCAGCAGGGGGAGCCAGAGGCCACAATTTAATCCACCCGGACAGATCCAGAAACAGCAGATTTCCCACAATTCATTTCACCTAAGTGCATTGTTGTACATAAATGACACAATATTTGATAAACTAGATATTAAAAAGCTTCTTATGTTCATGTTTCTCAATGTTTGGTTTATAGATAAAAATGTTTTCAACTCGTTTCAAGCAGCTGAATAAAGTGTTTGTTATTGGTGTTCAGGCAGAATATGTTTAATATAAAGAAGGGATTCAGGTTATAAATAAGACTGACACACACACACACACACACACACACACACACACACACACACAGACACACACACACACACAGCCAGGCCCTGAGGTAGAGAATTACAGGCATTAGAGAGGCAGACAGGTATTTCTGCTCTGCTTCAGATATGAGCTGAAATCTCCGTGAGTACAACTGTGTGTGTGTGTGTGTGTGTGTGTGTGTGTGTGTGTGTGTGTGTGTGTGTGTGTGTGTGTGTGTGTGTGTGTGTGTGTGTGTGTGTGTGTGTGTGTGTGTCAGAGGACTCTATTGCTCAGATAGGACAGTCAAAGTGTGTTAATCTTCGTCATGAAATTTGTCGCAGTTAAAACTCAAATAAGTCGTAATGTTGGCAACTTAAAAAAAAAAGTTTTGGAACAAGAAGAAACTTTAACGTAATAAACGTAACAACAACGTCACGTTCACGCATTTATCCAATCAGCCAATCACGTGGCAGCGTGACAATACAATACACATCCTGTAGTGGAGTGGTGTGGTGTCGCCCCCTGCTGGTCATTCAAGAGAATACACGTTTCAGGCACTTATTGGCTTCACTTTTCTATGTGTATTTTTTGTATATAACTGATATGATAACTGCTTTCAGAGCAGATGAACTGTGAGTTAACTGTGAGTATGTTAAATACTTACTGTGCTGAACCGTCACGGTGCTGCACGTGACTCCGACCCGAGCAGGGAGACGTCTCCGAGGTGAAGTGGTTCTGATTCCTCTGTGAGAGCTGAAGAATCATTACTCCCCAGTGAGCCGGGTCACACTCACTGATCCCAGACCCCTACCAGTCCTGGGAAAGGACTCTCTCTCACGCACACCCACTTCTTCTCTCTCTCTCTCTCTCTCTCTCTCTCTCTCACACACACACACACACACCACACACTCCCCACCCCCATCCTCGGGCTCTTCTCCACAACTCCCTCCCACGACACACCAGACACTTGTTCCGACCCAGTCTCCGACTTGTCCATTGCTGAATCAGACTGTGTGTGTGTAGATATGTATGTATGTGTGTGTTTGTGTGTATGTATTGATGTGTATTTACTTATGTGTATATATGTATGTGAGCTATTTGCTTATGGTTTAGATATAGGTATTGTGATAATGTGTGTTTATGGTTCAATAATATATGTGTGTGTATTTGTGTGTATATAAGGAAACAGACAAAGGAGTAGGGTAGTTTTCAGTTTCAGTCGTACACAGAGAAATCCCCGTGAGTGTTTTCAGTCTATATAAACTGCTCGTGTATAAACGTGCAGATTAAGAACAAAGATCTCAGGTGGAGGTGAGAGGTTATCTCCCTGGGAGGAAACCAGTGGACGAGCACACGTCACTGGTTTCCTTCCTCTCCCAACAACAATGAGCCACAGCTGGAACAGAATTATACAAATCTCCCAAATTGTATAAATCTACCATAGAAAAGACAACGTGCAATATATTAGAATCCATGAAACCATATTTTTATACCGTTGATATCCAAAGATAAAGATATGAAAATTAAATTATCTCATTAGAATGTTGGATTGTGTAATCTGGTTACATATAGGCGTCGGCGCCTGAGTCTGGAGAACAGTGATCTATTAATAGATTTTATTCATAGATCATAATATATTGTAATAAGTTTGTCCTCTTGTTTGATTATTATTTATTATTCCTCAGATTCCCTTTATAGAAACACACTGAAATCATCTTTATTCACACAACTATCACTTTTATCCCTTTATTTTATCATTACTTTCAACAATTTAGTTGTTTAAATGTTGTAAGCTTTGATTTTTGGATTATGTTGTATTGTTTTATTGCTTTTGTATGTTCCCTGTTTGTCCATCTTTCACAATTTGGAGCATAAACCAAAATAAACACATATTTTGACCTTTTGACTCAGCTGGTTGAGTCACTGAGTCGCTTCTCTGCTGTAACCACACTGAAATGTGTGTGAAAATAACAAAAGTTAAAATTATACCGTAGTTATGATGGCAGTAAGTTGCTGTAGTAACCTTCACTTCTAAAAAGTGTCCTCGTGTCTCAGTGTGTGAACCACGTCGCCTCCTCCTCGCTCTGAGCAGCTGGGATCTGTGGCAGCTCCACTCTCAGCCTCCGGCGCCGCTCACTGGGTCGAGGGCGTCTGCCAGCCGCCCTGACGTGTGCGGGCTCCTCGGACGCCATCAGAGGGTTCACTACTTTCTCCTGCTCAACCAGGGATGAGCTCATCTCGTGTCACACACACACACACACCACAGACACACACTCAGGATGTGTCAGGTATGTGAGTAACGATTTTGTTTCTTCTAAACCATTAATTCCACTTCACGCCCACAGGCCCATTGTCTCCTAATCGTCCACGGGCTGTAAATAAAGATGGATGACGATGATGATGAGTCTCTGCTTCCTCCCACTGTCCAGAAACGAAGCCAGAATATCCTGGACACCGACGCTGCCATCTCGTGCGCTGGGAGCCGGAGTTCGGCACAGTGGCAACCGCGGGACGGAGCCAAGGTACCGAGGTCCCGCTGATGTACCTGCTCGACCAAGTCACGAGTCACTCTGAGCTGTTGATCAGATAAAACCAGTAACACTTGATCGTAAACCAGTTTGACAGGAAGAACTTAAATGACAGCCAACCATCCACTAACATAGAGAAGATGGAGTTGCTGTTTTGTTCTTCCTCTTATTCAATTACCTAATTCTGCTCATTAAAGGCCACGTGTGATTGGTTGATAGACGCAGCCTGACGTGTGACACAGGGAGGAGCTAAAGGCATCGTGGTGGATTAGTTTAAAATCACCTGATTGATTTAGTTTCCTCCTCCTGTCCAGACACGGAGATGTGGATGTCTGTCTCTGCTTTCAGACGATGAGGTCTGTGGAGTCGGGTCTGGATATCGTCTGGAGTTTGAGTTTCTTCTCACTCAGACATTTCACCAGGAGGCTGCAGGAGAAGTTCTGAAACGTCGAGAGACACAGATTTTTTAGATGGAAAGTTATTTTACACAGATTCGTACTCCGGGAAAATAAAAGGCATGAATAAATAAAACCCACGAAAGAGCTTCAGCTTCAAAAGGACGTTTTTTTTCCTTCCTGGCAGCGTGTGTGTGTGTGTGTGTGTGTGTGTGTGTGTGTGTGTGTGTCTTGTTTGTGCCAGGCTACATATTGCAAACAGGCTTAGTGTTTTATAGTAGTGACACCCGGGAGTCAGTCCCAAGGCAAAGTGTGTGTGTTTGTGTGTTTGTGTGTTTGTGTGTCTGTGTGTGTGTTGTGTGTGTGTGTGGGAGAGAGAGACACCAGACAATCCATTGTTATGTGTTTGCTGACATGGTGCATCATCTGCGGGCTTGTTACTGTCGCTTTCCCAGAAACACAATGAACAGAGATGCTGAGCACAACACTCCACGGCTTTATTTAGCTGAATGACTGACACACGCAAACACAGACACACACAAACACAGAGACACACACAAACACAGACACACACACACAGCAGGACGACCCTCTCTACCCCCCCAACACATTCACGTTGAATTCACCTGTGAACAGTTTATCTCCTGTGACCTTTCAGGACGAAGCTCAGCTCATATCACAGTTTCCTTCACTCCGGGCAGAGTCAATAGAAACTGACGCTGTTATCAAGGTTTGGGGGGGTGGGGGTGGTGTGTGTGTGTGTGTGGGGGTGGGGTGGGTGGGGGGGGGGGGTAAATACTAATCCCACGAGTTGAAGAACGTCTCCTCGTCGCTCGGTGTGTCGTACGGGAGGTGAAGAGAGAGACGCAGACGAGAGGATGACAAAAGGAAAAGAAAAACTTCCATGAATTATTCAACTCTCTCTCTTTGTCTGTTTGTCTCCATTTATCTCTCAATCCTCGTTTTCTGCTCTCTCCCCCCCCCCCCCCGAGCTGCTGCACACTCCGACAGCTTTATTGTGTGTGTCTGTATCTGTGTGTGTGTGTGTGTCTGTGTGTGTGTGTGTTTCTATTCTTGTGTTTGTGTCAAGCTTGGGGCATTTGTGATGTGTGGTGTGTGTGTATACTGTGTAAGTGCTGTATAATAGTGCAATAGTGTCTTGTGTCCACCCCCACCTCTCTCTCTCTCTCCTCACACACACACACACACACACACACACACACACACACACACACACTTAAAATAGCCTGGTAATTAGACAGGCAAATTACAGTCCTCCCTGCCCGCCTGCAGCCGAGGACTGTGGGAAACGTAGGCAGCTTAAGTGTTTCCTTTATTGCAGCGGTGGCACAGGACCAGGAGAGTTGGGGGGGGGGGGGGGGGGGGTTCTAAAGGCAGAGGAGGGTGAAAGAAAGACAAGGAATCAGGGGTCGGTGTGATTATCAGTCACTGGATTCAGAGTTCATCACGTACTTGGTTGGAAAGAGCCGAGCGCTGCAGGAAATGCATGCTCGTTAAATGTTGGTGCAACCGGGAGACAGGAAACAGAAATAGCAAACGTTGTTTCCTGCGCTCGCAGATTCACTCGGAGACTAAAAAGCACGTAGAGTAAAACCCTCAAATCTTTCAGGGGGTTTTATATTTCAATTTAGAAACAGTGTGAATTTAGATTGCTGCTGCAGAACGTTCACAAATAACTAGACTGTCCATCAGAGAACTTTCCTCCAACAGTTTCCTCAATGAAACAAGCTGCACCAGATTTCACTCATATTATCAGTTCTCTAACTTTCACCACGTTTGGTGATAATCATAATCTCCTTAGTGGAGGTTAAGATCTTTTGTTTTATCTCCTGAACACGACGGAGAAACATCAACGTTTTATTCAGAATCTAATCTAATCACAAGTTTTCTGTATATCTGCAAACTGAATCTGCTCATTGCTACTTGGGCAACTTTGAACTTTGACAATTTGCCCAAAACGAACTACAACTTACATCTCAATTAATCACGTGTGACTTGAACAATCACACAAATTAAAAAAACGTTTTGTTAATCTGACTTTATCCACTAGTAGCTCGATTGAGTCACTTGGCCAGTTGTGATGGAATCGCACTTTAACGGCTTCATGTCACAACAGAGGTTCCTCAGTCGTTCCTCTGCTGGTTCCTCCTGAGCAGATGCAGGATCCTCAGTCTCGACTCAAAAGGTGAGAAGTAGCTCATCCTCATACAGTATTTTAATATGAAACCCTAATGGAAGCGTCTGTGGGTCGGCAGCATCGCTGTGTGGTCGTCTGGCTCCTCAGATGCGGCTCTAGCGTCTCTACCTCATCCTAGAGCATCTGTGGAACCAGGATGAGCTGGAATCTATTCAAACCTTTAATTGGAAAACTGTCACAGATTTGCATAATTGCCGGGTGGAATATTTACATTTTCGTTGTTATGTTGTCAACCCCCTGTGAGTAAGTGCTGATAACACGTCGGGGCCTCTGGCTGGTCGGTCCGTGCATTAACAACCACAGCTCCAAATTAGAGACAATAATGAGGCAAATACACTGATTCAACTTTCATATCACCTCACAGGCTGTAAATAGAAGCTGTGGACTGACGCTGACCTCACGTCCAACGTTAATTACAACCACTGCAGCGGCTCAGTTCGATGTTTCTGCTTCGAACTCAGAAGGAAAGTCTTGTAAACAGATTCAAACTGTGTCAGCAAACACAGGTTTACTCTCGTGTTACTCTCATTGTTTTCTCCTAATTCAGCGAGGGTTAATCACCTCAACAAGCGGGGGTTCGCCAAACAAGTCCCATTGTTCCCCGGGAGCGAGCCGGGCCAGCTGATACTGCACAAACAGGCCCACACACACACACACACACACACACACACACACACACAGACACACACACACGTACCGTCACAGCTCGGCAGACAGGTGTGGCAGCATTCAGGATGCGTGACCTGTGTTTTTTGAATATTATAAACTGGTCTAACTGGCCCTCGGCTCACAGGGTTTGACTCGGCTGCAGCGACACTTGAATCCCTGCAGGTGTTTGCTCTCAGCAGCACTTCACACGCCACACGCCACGGACAGTTATAAAAGCTTTACCGACTCTTCACCTGTTATTAATAATGATGACGATGATTTATAAGTGTCCAAAATGTCAGTTGTATTGGTGGGAAGTGAATGACTGATGGATTTGCTGGGAAAACGTGAGTAATGTGAAAAATGTGCTTTATCATGAAGTTCCTTCCTCCGCCGACGCCCATCAGTTCCCTTATGAAACCATGATTTCATTGGTTCTCCTCATACCGACACCACATCCAGTTGTGTTTCTTATCGTGTTATTTTAGAATAATGTCACGTATGAAAGTCGTGAAGTTCTTTGTGTCACAACACAAAACAAATACACACACACAGAGAGAAATATCAAATACAGAATATTTACTGTAGATTACACCGATGACTGATATCGATATCCTCAGCTGACAGTTACCTCAACTAAGTGAGGACAATCAGGCTGTGTGTGTGTGTGTGTGTGTGTGTGTGTGTGTGTGTGTGTGTGTGTGTGTGTGTGTGTGTGTGTGTGTGTGTGTGTGTGTGTGTGTGTGTGCTTCTATAGGGTCTTTTGTGTGTGTTTCGGTCACAGTCTGCTGGTGACAAAGGCTGACTTAATGGAGTGGTGCTGAGTGGCAGAGGCTGACACACACACACACACACACACACACACACACACACACACACACACACACACACACACACACACACACACACACAAACACACACACACACTGATTGACACAATAATTGACACTATAAAGAACCCCTTGTCTTGTGCGTCCGTATTTAACACGTTGTATAGATTCTTTACGTGTATTGTGTGATGTTTTTTAATATCTGTGAGTCTGACGACAGAAAGACGACGGATCAGAGTAACCTTCTTAATATGAGATGATCCCAGTTCAGTTCAAGTCTCCCCACCAGTTTGTCAGCGTTGTTCCGAGCACGCTGGAGAACTGGCCTCGGCTCTCGTGACTCAGACTGACTCCATGATGTTGAGATCACGAGTCTGTGGGAGTCACGACTGCTCGTGTGGAGTCGTGCAATGAATTTGGGACCAATCAGACGCCTCCTCCCTGACAGGTTTGTGTCATGAAGGAGATTCTAATCATCGACTAAACTGTGTCCCCTAAACATTAAAATCAAAATCCATGAATTATACTTTTTGCGTAATCCTGCAAACAAACAGAAGAGTGAAACAATAAGCTCCCTGCAGAGGTGAACAGTATAATTGTAATATTGTGTAGTACACTATACTCGTCAGGAGACATAACAACACAATGATAGAGTTCAAAAAGGACAAATACACAAGTAACTTCTCAATTATGTCTAAGGAAACACTTTGAATTGACGCACACACACAACACGTGTCTTCTTACACCTTCACTTTCACATTAGTTTGACACCATCCACTCAGATAACAGCTCCACACTTACCTCCTCTCTGACTTCACTGAATACCTGCTTGTGTATGAACAGGCACGGACCCGACCGCCCTTTGATGACTGTGAGAACTGTCGCCGCCGCCTGTTCCATAAAATGACCTTTACACACAAACCAGGCCTTTGAGTGACGTGTGACCCGTGTAATCCCCGGTTCCCCTTTTTAATGTTAATGAGCTGTGTTCTCTGGGTGGTCTGCTCGCTGCGTCACACAGAGGCGACTTTTGATTTGGGATAATTCCAAATTTTAGTTTCTCTTTGGTTCCGCTGCTGCGCCCGGTGAAGGGAAACATCACCAGGGTTTATTCCGGGAACTTTAATTCTGACCTGTGCGTCACCGCAGCTACAGAACATGGAGACAGAGGAACACACGTAGGAGTGAGTTCAACTGAGGCCTCTCCAGTGAAATACTGGTGAGACACGAGAAGACGGATTCTCTCTCCATGTGTCTGGCAGAGGGAGTCCAGTGTTTGCATTCTTCTTTTCATACTTCTGAGGAAAAAGCCTCCAAAGTGAGCATCAGTTCTTTAAATCCCAGCGAGCTCTGCTGTGCTGCGGCCCGACGCTGACTCTGATCTGAGAACATGCAACGAGCTGAAGAGCCGTGAAGACAGAGCTGTCAGATACAGATTCATCCACTGAGACCTCTTCCACACTGGTATTATATTTCAGTTTTACAACGCACCGCTGTGCTCTGTTTACGAGCCTGTTAAAGCAGAGCACTTTGAAAACTCTGCTGGCTCCAGTTCAGTTTGAATACTAAACTTACTTTTACTCTGGATGGACAGAAATGTAGTTTTGGAGACGATGATGCAGACGCTGATGTTAGTGATTATTTCTGATTTGGAACCAATAACACTGGATCTTATATGCTTATAAAGATGGAGCGACACGTCCCCACTTCCTCCCACTACCCAGAAAATAAAGCCATGCACAGTGAAGTCCATATTCCATTCACTAACATGGAGGAGGGGGGGCTTATGAACTTTATTTACAGTTTGTGGTCTGGAAAAATCGTAAAATCGTAGAAATGTTTTAAACTTAAGACGTATTAGTGTGGATGCAACCAAACATGGAAAAAGTTGGAAAATAAAGATTTCACAGTTGAGTACGACTAACTAGATTACACCAAAAACTATAATCCTATAAATAGTAATCTATAATATTGCATCCTAGCAATATAATGTGGTAAAATCTACTAAGGGCAACACAAAGAATTATCTTATTCATTGATAAATGACTCTTAATGTTCACAACTGGCTTTTCTGGAGCTTTTATCCACATTTCCCAACAAAGAATTGTGGAGCTTTATTTGAGATTTAAAATGTATTTCATATATCATATTGTTCATACTTGAGTTCTGCAACACAAGACAGGGATGATGGGAAAACATGATGAAGGAATATGAGTTAAATCCCTGATCGAGGTCCAGACAAATGTAACTTTATCTCCTGCGTTAATAAGTGAATTATAGATTCCTCTTTGAAACCCCTGTGTGAGCAGCCATCAGATGTTGTTCTGCTACATTAAGCTGCCATCAGCACCATGTTTGTCTTTCATAATTGGAGTTTGTGCTCAGCAGATTATTCCACCCAGTTATAACGTTGCTGTGCATCAGGCCAGAACAGCCCTGCGGCAGTTTGTTGAGAAGCCACGTTTAGAAAACCAGCCGCAGCCTGATGCCTTCTCCAGATGCCGACGGCCCTGCTCTCCACACCACCTCAGAACATCTGTGAAGCTCCTCTCTGTGGGTTTGTCACCTCCTCGCCTCCTCTCCTCTCTCCTCTCTCTCTCTCTCTCCTCGCCGCTCAGCGTGTTCCCGCTGCTTTGCCTCGGTCGGCAGCGTAGCAGGAACTTAATAAGTCACGGTGGATTTCAGGTGGTCAGCGAGTGAGATAAAACAAAGATGTTCCACTTTCGCTCGGCTGCTGCTGCTTTATCAGATTTTAAAGCATTAAAAATAGCAGCCAAGAATAAATCGGAAACTTTAAATATTATATTTTAATGTTAAGTTAAAAAGCAAACTTCTACTTGTGTTTGGAGGTGGTGTCGCTTGGCCGTGCGGGTTCAGGTCAGACGAAGAGGAAACAGGGAAACAGAACATATGCGATGACAATAGGCAGCAGGCCCGTGGAGCCAGGCCTCCAGTAACAGAGAGGAAGCACACAACTGTTCTCGTGGAATTCTTACAGAAGTTTTAAAAAAAACAACAACCCTAACCCTAAACAACTCTGCGTAGAGACGCATGAAAAGAGAACGTGAAGAAGAACAACGGTAGAAAACCTCGTCAGCCGTGTGTGTGGGTGCAGATCTACTCTCCGTGCACGGAGGTATGAAGAGTGTGAGTCTTGTTATGTGCTGTGTGTAGTTATATGGGTCACATTTACACGCGAAACCTGCAGGATCCTCGTTTCCTTATCTTATTTTGTCAGTCTGGTTTTTCCAGGTATCACCTGTTTCCTCTGTTTTGTGGCTGTTTAGGATTTTGTTCGTGCACTCGTTCTGTTCTCGAGGTTATTTTAGGTTTCATCCGGCTCGTTGTTGCTTCTTTTTTAATGAGTGCATGAGCTAGGTTGTAAAATTCAAATCCAAATAATCCACTAGAAGTGATGTGTCATGTTGGGTGAACACTGTGAGCTGAAGTGGAAGAGCTCCATTGTAGAACCGTTCATTAGAAGCACAAACACAGATTAACAACATATGATGGAGTTTCTCACTTCGACCAACAATGGCCGGTTTGTCCGAGGAACAAAAGACACTGATGTGGTTTGTCACAGAGAGAACTGGGGTAGTGTGGTAGTGCTGGTTCTGTGCACGTCAGGTACAGCTTGTGTGTTACAGCCCGTACGACACGTGTGCTGTTGTACATGTTAAATCTCCAGAGGACAAACTGTGTGTTTGCATGTTTGTGTTGTTCGGTTATTGATTTGTTTCCAAGGAGAAGGAGCGTCACCACTAATGCTGAGTCAGTGGAATCCCACGAGTAAAAGAAGAAACACACAAATCTGACTTTCCTCTGTGCAAACGTTTATTTTGTGCTGCTGTGGTAAAGACCAGGTCCTTTGAAACGACAGATGTTTACGGTACAGATCCAAACGGTGAGCATCCGAGTTCCCAAAACGATTCACCTGTGCTGCTGCGTTTGAATCCTGTTAACGCTTCACGCTGGTTAATCCCTGCTGCTCGATATCTGGGTCACACACTGGATGTGAGCAGTGAAATATTGTGTTGGTGAAGTCGGTATTTAAAACAGAGCAGATGCTGCAGTTTTACATTCGCACTGGTCTCTGAGATGAATATGAAGGAACCTGATCGGCCAGTAAACCACAAACTATCAGCATGTCATCTATAAGATCAATCATATGGCACTTTTCAAAACAACCATGACTAACTATCTTCTTATATCATCAGATAACTGATTAAAACACTGGAAACGTGAACAGAACGTTTTATTTGACCCCTCCACTAACACGGAGGAGGTTTTGAGACATAATTTGCCGTCTGTACCCGACTATGAGTTTGATTATTCAAATCAAATTGTTCTCAGAGCTCGCAGCCATTGGTTCACACCTTCCGACACTCACACAATCCCCCTCGTCTGTATCCTGGACGTTCACACTTCACACTGGAGCAGATGTTTCCTGTTGCACCGACTGGAAGAAAGACGTGTTTCTCCTGGAACAGGAGCAACAGATGGTGAGAGCCGAGCAGGAAACAGAAAGAAAGGTGTGCGGCCTGATAACGCACTGAATCCCGGGGCCGTGCAGAAAGAGGCCGTCTGTCTCTTCACGTGCAGATAACAGCACATTTAGAGGCTGATCTGAGGAGAGGTGTGAAGCCTCTGTGGTAACTGTCATGCTAATCATCTCTGATTTACTTATTATCCTGAGCTTTGCTTGTATAAATTATGAGGGGTTGGCAATGATACCCCATTATTAATGGTTTGCTGAATTTGATACATCGCACCAAAGAAATTTGACTTACATCAGTATCCTGCAGATTTGCAAAGTATGGACGGATTAGTACGAGACTTGGGGGAAGGAGTCGATATGAGTATGGGGCGGATCCAGAATTGTTTTTAACATTGCGAGTTTATAATATAATATAATTCATGCATGTTGATGTAAGAAATCAAACACATTTCTGTAACTGATAACTATGAGTGTGTGCAATCTGGTGCAGATTGATTGACTGTAGGGAAACTGTTGGGCCTACTTAGTATTTAAAGTTATGTTGGTATAAGTTGATTTAAATGCAATTTTTTCAAATTCAATTCCTTTTCCCCTTCGTTGAGAAAGAAGAAATCTGGTTCCACTGAAAGTAGGAGAGAAACTATGGTTTTTAACGAACTTAGACGCACAAAGTACTTACGTGTATAAAAACTTCAGGCCAGTTTAGGATTTCACAAGTGTCTCAAGAAGAAAAGCTGATTCGGGATCAGTTCACACCCCTCGTCTCTCCCTGCGCAGCGACTATCTGAGTCTCTCGTGACGTTAAAGTCTGACGTGGTTCTTATCAGTCTGAGAAGTGTCGTGTGCGGAGCAAAGTCCGGGGCTCGTTTTATTTAAATCTCTCCCGCTCGGAGATATTCTCACTTCCCTCCAGAGTCAGAGGGATAAAGATTAAGTCGTGGCGGCTATGGAAGGTCTGATAAAGAGACGTTTTAGTCTGAAATCAGGGGAACGATCTGTGCTTGAGATGAACAGTTGGTGCACAGGCAGCGAGCAGGTGCTGACCCACAGCTTCAGGTCCAATGTGCACTCGATCATCGCAATGAAAGACGTTTCACAAAAAATGCCATCTAAGGTCACACTGGGTCTCTCCCCTCCGCTAAGCCCTTCACTCCTCCTCCACCTCCGCCGCCTCCTCCTTCTTGTCCCGAGGTCTCTATCTTTTTTTTTTATGGATCTTTTTATATCTCTCCTCTGCCTCTTCTCCATCTCGATCCGTCCTGTTTTAGTATCTGGCACACCCACCGCATGTGCTCATTCACCTCCTGCACGTCAGGCCTCTGTCTGTATGGATTTCTCTCACTGAGCCGAGCTGTCTTTCTAAAAGTGGCTCCGCAGCAGAGTGTGATGGGCGAAAAGACGAGTTCTCGCCCTGACGAGCGATAGATTTAACACCCGTTAGACGCACGCGTGATGTTGAACGAAGGGGGAGTGGCCTCAGACTGCTGGTAGAACAGATGATGAAATAAAAAGACAAGAGGTCAGGTCTCACTCGACTCGATAAAAAATAAATAAAAATTGTTATTTCTCCAAACTTGTTGGGTACATTACTTCAGATGATTAACTTTTGAAGATGATTGGTCAAAGGTGAAAGGTCAAAGGTCAAGCTGAAAGAAAGTTTGGTCCGAAATGAGTTTTTCAAGATATCTCCACAAATAGAGACGATGTAAAAGTTATATTGATTTTAGTTAAATCTGCTGCTTCCACCGTCCAGGTCTATAGATCGGTGCTGTTAACATGGATGACAACAATCTTTGTGCTTGATTACCCAAATAACATGTTTTCTGTCGTTGGTGCAAATTAAACTTTTCTTCTTAACTCTGAGAAAACAACGTGTCTCTACAGCTGCATGGTGTTTAGGTTGAAGTCAATGATATGTTGCATCATGTTGTTTTAACATGTTTAACTTTAACTTTCATTTAACTTTTAAGCACCAAACAGGAGTAGCATTCTCAAATTCAAAGTATTTTTGTCCAAAACAATGACAATAAAGGCTTTTCTATTCTGTTCTAATCTATTTCATCCTGTTCTGTTCTGTTCTGTTCTATAGAACAAATCATTCTCCTCTCTGAACATTCTCCGCTACAAAACAAAACTTCCTCGTTTGGTTTGTCCTCTCCGCAGCAGCAGTTCCCTCTTCTCTCCGAACTGGATGTTTTGTTTCATGTAAGTTTGCTTGTAAAACTAAGGCCTGTGATTATGGACCCCACCACACCACACACACACACACACACACACACACACACACAACACACACTGGCCTTGTGATTCCGCTGTGAGTCTGTGCTGAACTGTCTGTTCAAGTGTCCCTTATCAAGTGTGTAGTCTTGTAGAATTTGTTTGCATCGGCTTCAATCTAACTTTGTGTGCTTTGAACAACCGGAGAGATTTAACAATCTGCAGGAGGCTGTTACAGTAAGTTGAGATAAGAAGGGTTTTCATGGCTATTTTTTAAAAGCCAACCGATAAGAGCTCTTTGTTGTGGTCGGAGCAGGAGACAAAATACGTGATAAGTATTCGGGAGGATGAGGAGATGAAACCGGCTTCTAACACTCATCTCTGAGTGTTTGTGAAAACATGCGATGTCAGGGGCGTTTTATCAGAAGCTGATGGATCAACTGACTCCTCCTGTTACCGGCGTTGTCCAGGGAATAAATTATGTTTAAACTGGTGAATCAGTGTGTGTGTGTGTGTGGTGTGTGTGTGTGTGTGTGTGTCAGACTGGAAGCAGTGATTGTGTCGCAGATACAGGAAGTGGCAGGGTTATCTGGTGAAGTCGGTTTCCTGTTGTGGTTTCTCACTTCTGCTTCTCAAACAAGTTCAGCAACAACTCACACGATGGATTTTCATCAGTGCAAATCATGATTAGACAGTTTAAGAGCATTTGAAGCCATTTAAACTCAACAAATAAAATGATATAGCAGCAACATTAATAGCATTAAACAATAACCCCTGTGACGCGTGTATCAATAATCTTCATGTCTGCTTACATCTTATTTATCTATCGGGGGAAATGACTGACATCAGATAATAATCTGAAATCTGAATGGAACACTCTTTGAGCAACTCGTGTAAACATCATAATCCAAATAATGTCTGAATAAGATCAAAAGTCCGATTATTTGTGTCCACGTCATTGTCTCAATCTCATATTGAGACGAATATTTCTAATCACATTAATACACAAATACCAATACAGATAGATTTATAATATTTCATGTTGTTTACTTGTTTTCCCCCTACAACCCACTGTGTAGTGTGAGATCAGCTGTTCTGATAGAAGAGGCCTTTTTTCATCCATTACTCACACATGAGGTCAGCGCGACACTCATCCATTAGACAACAACACCCACAAATACAGGCACAGTGACGAATGTGTTTATAGGAAGCCGGAGCTACTGTTAGACACCGCGCCTGGAGGGAGGGGGGGGGGGGGGGGGGTACCTCACTGCTCTATTTTTATACATGTGATCACTGCTGTATTCCTGACACTTCGCAAGTATCTGCCTGATATCTGGTGACCTCTCAGGGTCCCTGACGGCCGTGTGTTAATAAAGAGCTGGTTTTTTACATAACTGAGAACTCTGTCACACACTCACTAAAACACACACACACACACACACACAAACACACTAAAACACACACACCAACACACACAGATGAAAAGGAAATGAGCCTTTTGCTGATTGTTATGTCGAGTGTCTCGATAGAAAGAAAGAAATCAAGTGGCGACAGCAGTTATCAGATTGTTAAGACTGCAGACAAAAACTCTGTCCCTCCTATAAGATGTGTGTCTGAATTAGTGTGTGTGTGTGTGTGTGTGTGTGTGTGTGAGTGTGTGTGTCTGTGTGTGTGTTGTTGGACAGAGGTTCTTGGCAGCATTGTGTGGCATTCAGCACCTCGGGGGCCTGGGCTGGATTAGGAGAAAACAAAGAATGCTCCTCTGACAGTGTTTGAAATATTCACATTTCTGATTTGTGAACAACTGCGAGAGATGTATATGTTCTAATGCTTTGTGTTATAACTATTGCTTTATTAATTTGGCTGTCATCCCATTTTATGCATGTTGACTTGTATTTAATCAGATTTTAAGGCAGAGGCCTTTCTGCCTCCCCAAATGTTATTTTTTGTCTGTCATTTCTATGTATTAAACACAGAGAACAAATTATGTTATTGGTTTATTAGACATGATTAATATTCAAATGTGTAGTTGAACACCAGCAGTAGAAATAGGCTTAAATAAAAAAAGGCTTTAATTAACATACACTGACGTAATCCCTCTCAGTATTAACCCTTTACAGTCAGTGTGTTGAGTGAAGCTGCTGCAGCATCCATCACGTTTATTGTTGTATTTTATATTTTCATTTTTTATTTAATTAGCTCGAGGCCTCAGAACAGCCCACTGGGTTTTCTGCATCCTCCTGCAACTGTTTATTATTGTTATCTTGTCATTTCTCTGTTTCTTGTCTTATTGAACATCAACACAGTTCAAACACGAGCAGTAGATTTAAGTTTGAACACAAACATCAGTAAAGTTAAGTTTAATTAAAGTTAATCAGTATTAACTCTTCTGCAGCTTCGTCTCGTGAGCTGGACCTCAAACGGTTAACCGGTTGCTGCGCGTGCACACGGCGGCGTCCAGAGTGCTTGCCGGGAGCGCGCAGAGCGGCGGCGGTGGCGGGAGCGCGCATCGTGGAGCAGAGAGAGAGAGAGACAGGGAGCGCGCAGAGTCCCGGTGACCACACGGCTCTCGGTGTCCGCGGCGCCGCTTCTCTTCCTCCGGTTGTGGACTATCGCTACGGGACGCGGGTTTTTTTTCATCCGGCGGCACACACACACTCACACACACACGCACGGACGCACGCACGGGGCCTCCAACGCTGTCCACCATGACGGGGAGCAGGGAGGAGGAGAGGAGGAAACTGGCCGACATCATCAACCACTGGAACGCCAACCGGCTCGACCTGTTCGAGATCAGCCGCCCCACAGAGGTAGGAGCCCGGCCCGGGCCGCCAGGAGAGGCCGCGGACCTGCGGGCCCTCTCCTGCGGGGGGACGGGGAAGGGGAAGCGGGCGGGTGGGGGGGGGAACCGAGAAAACCGCGGCTGGTTGACGCCCGGGGTTTGAAATCTGCGGGAAGCTGTTGCGGGCAGCGTGGTTTGCTCGGTGGTGGGTCCCGGTACGTGCCTGGAGAGAACGGATGCCAGACTCCATTGAGAAATCTGGTGATTTACTCCGTCGGAGCACACACTCATTAAACATCTATTCTTACATTAAGATGACATGTTGGCTTGTGTTGTCACAAACCGGAAAGTGTCCACTGATTTGCACAATTTACTCTGAATAAATTCATCTTTATTTGACAAACACTTCACACAAACGTAGCTAGCTGCTAGCTACCGCCCACAGCTGTGCTTTCAGCTCAAAACAGGAATAAATCCCAGTGTTGACCCTTCACAGGATAATAAACAACGCCGAATGTGAAAGGGGTGCTATTGGTTCCCAGTCAGCATGTTAGATTATGTTTCCATGAGTGTGTACGTGTGGGAAAAGTGAGGTGACACCGAAACCACCTGATTTCCGAATGGGAGTGTGGTGCGTTGTCTCCAGTTGACGAGGGGAACGGCACGTATCGGGGGCCGGCCAGCTAGCTAGGAGGCAAGTGCATTTACCTGTGGAGCCCGCACTAGCCGTGTGTACGAGGGGCCACTAATGGCTGAAAACACTGTCTTTGCGTGTTTTTAAAGGAGAAAGTTAAACGGTGGCTCTGCTGGTGTTAGCTGTGTGTGTCTGTGTGCGTGTGTGTGTGTGTGTGTGTGTGTGTGTGTGTGTGTGTGCAGCGGGGCTCGAACTGCAATGGCTGACGAAACCCGGGAGCACGCCGAGGCTGTTTTGATACGCAGGGCAAATAGATAAAAGCTTAAAGTATTAGCAACAAGCTGGAGGTGAATGCTTCCATCAGGGGGGGGGACGGGACGAGGAGGATGCCAAGCCCCCCCCCCCCCCCAACCAAAAAAGCCCAGTCCCCGTGCAGCCGGTGCAGAACGTGCAACCTGCCCCCCCGCGTCACGTCGTCCTGCATTGTCCTGGAAACCAGCAGGCGAGGTTCTGCTGGTTCGACCCCGCGACGTGTTGAGGGAGCGGGGCTGCGATCGGAGGACCAGGTCTGGGACTCGAGCTGTTCACCACAGACACGAGGGGGGGGGGCACAAGCAGAGACTTGATCCAGAGAGCAGGAGAACTGGTGATGGGTTCCAGTCCCTAAACGAGTTCATCAACATCTAAACCTGCACCTTTTTAAAAACTGGTGCATCTCCTGGATAAGTGGTTCTGATTCACAGCTTTGGACTGTGATTGTGTTCTTTCTTTTTCGGCGGGCAGCCCACCCCCACACCCCCCACCGCTCCTTGAGGAGGGAGAGGGGAGGGGGGGGGCAAAGGGTCCCCCACTCCTCTTCTTGAGCCGATTAATTTGTCAGGATTGAAGCCGTTGGCCCGGGTGGGGACGTGCACACACAACCTTTCCTTCTGAGAGGAATGATTAACCCGCTGCAGCCGTTTCCCTCCGAGGCCGTAAGTCCCTCGCTGTACAAGGAGCAGTGCCTCGCCGCTGCCTGCCGCCTGCTGCCGAGGACGGTTCAGAGTTTAGTCCAGTGGAACGTGATTACATGTGAGCAGATGCATGGTCTTCCCTTGCCACGCCACACCCTCCCCATATGTCAGCTGGTAGAGCCCCCCCCCCCCCCCCCCCCCCCCAGGCTGCACAAGTGTCCTTCACCCTGTCTAGACTGCTCCTGAGTGGGGCCGTGCATGACATATACTGTGCCTTTTTAAATTTACAATATCATCTGTGATTGACGCTGACGTCAGATTGATTTGCCGCCACAGGTTCGACATATCTGATGGTTGTTAAAATGTTTAATTTCAGACGAAGACTTCCCCCCCCCCGCGAGAGGGGAGATCATTCGTGTGATTAGATTAGCCATGGATGGCTTATTAGTCTGGAGCAAAGGTTCTCCAACTTTTTAATCTTGCAACCCCAACTGAACGAGTCCTGCTGTGGGACTTATTGTGCTGCTCATTATAACATAACAGGTACTCGTGTCACGTGGGGGATTCACAGCAGGCACAGACGTGGAACTTATTCCTTTTTTTTTTTTTTTGGTTGGTAGAATTCAATAAACACTGCGATTTGAAATTCACAGAACAATAGATGCACAGCGGTTTGTTTTACTTGGATAAACAGATTGTGGGAAAGTTTACTTTGCTTCAGTTTTGTATTTATTCTCTAGGTTCGCACTGCACTGGAATTTAAAAAAGTGAACATGAGCACAATGAAAAGACTGGACATAGATATTGTCGGTTAGTTTTTTATATCATACACTCTTGGCTTCAGTAGTCTGGTTTAATGTCTTCATCCCTCACGATATGACAGTATTTAATAGCTGCTACGTGTCCACAAAAATGACGTATTCCTTCCTGTGAGGAGAGGCTCGCTGCTCTGAGGGATTGTTAGCCCAGTCCGCAGCATCCGCAGGAATCCCTCTCGAAACACAGGGTTTCTCTCTGTGCATCAGAGGTGGAGTGTTGACAGCTGACGTCCAGCAGCTCCCCGTGCTTGGAAAGCTGCGCACGCGGAAGAAGTTGTTGTCAGAATTGTGCTAAATATAACTTGTGATACATTTAAAATTCATAACTTGATGTCTTGATACCTGATTTCACATGCGCTGGGCTTTTTGTTTACAAGCTTTGGTACAGGCTGTGACGCAAGACGACTCGTAAACATACCTAAAACATGAACTGTACATACTGACACACATTTTGCAGGACAAGTAGACCTTGTATACAGGAGACAGTGGAAGATGATCGAGAGTAGATGATGCGTATCACCTTACAAGTGAACTCGGCAGCCGTCCGTCACTGTGCACTCAGGCTCTATGTATCTAGCAATGCAATTATGCCGTAGGAAGCGACTGTGGCAATTATCAGGTGGTACCATTTCAGCCGGTGATTACATGTGATGGTGTTAATCAGGCAGGTTTGACATTCTCCTCTGCAGGGGCCTTTTGAAGCTGTGATTACATGAGGATGTTGGTGAGGTCTCCCTCAGATTAGAGCTGATTCTGATAAATCAGGTTGTATATTAATGTCAGGCTTTGATTTGGAAGTGAGGCAAAGACGAATCTGTTGAACTGCACCTTTTTTGCTTGCGTGACACGGGCACGTTTTAAAGCTCCTCCACTCGTCCTGAGTGCTGACCTCAGGGATTTTGTTCCCTTTTCTTTCTCCGACCGACTCAGAAGAGGCTTACGGTTTAAAAGTGGAACAGTGTTTTTGTTCGTCCAGTTCTTGATGGGTTTTGCTCGAGAACTTCCAGACCAGCTCACCTCACCAGACAACAATCTCAGTAATCTGAGGAATGGTAGCAGGGTGTGTTGTACATCACGTTTGTGATTGTTCTTTCATTCACAATGAGGCTCGATTGCTTTTGAGTTTGTAATGACGGACTTGAAGAATCCAGTAGCACAGGAGATTGAAGTATTAGTTCTCTACTACTGTATTTCTAAATAAATAGATGGCTTAAATATTACACAAGTTGTATTTCCAGTAACTGGGTTAAGACACTTTATACATACTTGGGTTTTTTCTTATGTTGCTCTAGTGTTTCCTGGAGTTGTTATTTGTTTTGAAATGCTTCTAACCTCAGCTTGGTTATACAGTCTTGGACTTTTCTTTCTGAAACCAGCCGATGACGTAATCAGATCTCTGAAAGCCACCTAGCGTCTCCTGTAATTGCAGTTTGCTGTGACAGTCACGTGATGGAGTGAATGACTGAGCTGAACAACAAGTTTAATAGGCAGTGTTTCTGCAAGGATTTATTTCAGCAGCCGAGGGGGGGCACCAATGTTTCAATGCAACGACCCACTGGGATGTTTCCCAGTATGCCTAGGGCTCAGTCTGGGCATCTGGTTTCTGTGTGCCCAGTAGAAATCAATCTAACTTAATCTTAGTGAGTTACATCTAACTTTCTTTATTTTTCTCCTCTTCCCGTCTGTCTCTGTTTCACCTCAAGCCGTGTGTTTCCACGCGACTCTGCTTCCTGTATCTGTCATTTCAAATTAAAAGTGCTCGACAGAGTCGTGCGTTGCAGGTGCTGCAAATTGTACAGAGCAGAAACACAGCTGTGTGTGGAGGAGGCTCTCGTAACACTTCGCCCTTTAGTTTAATGGACAATTTCCAGGTTTAGGGATTTGTTGAGCAACGGAATAAGATGAAGAACTGTGTTAACAGACAATTAGAATCACAGAAATCCTCAAGTCAATACTAACTAACGAAGAAAACCAGTTATTTTCAAGTCTGAGGTGAATTTTATTCAGGCGGGAAGCTCATATCCACCTTCTTTCCCATAGGATGTGAAACCAGCGTTTCAGCAGACTCGCCGTGACATCAGCGACCACTCCCTCCTGTCCCTGCCACAAAGGAAGCAGGAAACTGTGCAGGAAGTGTGTGTTGTGGGGAGATATTGGGTTTCCTGTGGTCGAGGTGGAATGACTGTTGTTTTTAGAGCGATGCACGATCAGATTTTATTTTATTTTACCAGTTGTTTCCAGACGCTAGGGTTCATCTTAGTTGGTTCTTTTTTTGCCACTGACGCCAGTCCTAATAACATGGAAACTTGTGTGAACGGCAGGTGTGTTTGAGCAGCGTTAGAGGTCAAACAAAGTGTGTGTGCAACCAAGAAACAACCGTGTCACCACAGAGGGATTAAGATTGGCGTCTGGCTTGCATTTGGCTTTAAAGGCCTGTGTCAGTCTGGTGTTTACCTGCTCGCAGCAGCGGGTGACAGTCGCAGCGTGTTTGGCAGCAGCACCGTGGAGGCCTGGTTAACAGATCTGCTGGCCTCGGCCACAACTACAATACGAAGAGGACAGACACACACAGACACACACTCATAAACAGTACCTGACAGCTCTGTGCATTAATATCTGATTGCATTGTCTGTCTCTGTTCACCGGCTGTTCCCCCCCCCCCCCCCCCTCACGCCCTTTACTGTCTTTCCTCCATCGTGTCGTGTGGCCACTTGCTGCGTCCCCATGGTAACGCTGTAGCTGTGATGGGTACAGGAGCCCAGCAAAGAGGCCACTCCTTCACACACACACACACACACACACACACACACACACACACACACACACACACACACACACACACACACACACAGGGGTAGTTGACAGTTTTGCTAAATAAGGTGTGTGTGTGTGTCTGATTTAGTGTGCTGTAGTCAGATAGTTGTGATTGACAGTATTGTTAATACAGGTTGAAAAGGCCATGATCAGTCGGTTTGACTTAATTGTGGCGCCGCTCTGGACCTGAGGAGAACACGACTCACTAACCTGCTGCGTTCGCTGCACTCGGAGTCGCAGGTGGTTGCTGTGACTCAGCTGAAGGCTAAATTTGTAGAATCCTTTATTGTAGAATCAAACATCCATCCATTACCTTGTCCTCTGGGGGTCATGAAGTAATTCCACTTGGGGCGAGTAAAGCTTGAGCATGTGTCTTGGACAGACAGATGCATTAACACCTTTTCAACATCTGGCCTGAACGCACCTCCAACCACCTCCTGAGTTACTATTTGTGACTGAGTGTAAATAGGGTCCAACACTTAAAGTGTGGCTCAGTAGAGATTGAGATAAGTCGGCTGCTGCTTTGTTTCTTTCCTTTTACGTGTCCTGGTTCGCTGGTAGAGTTTGTTTTTAGCATGAAGGCAAATATCTGGACTGACTGATAACTAGTGAGAAGGTGCAGGATTAACTTCCCTGTGTGAGAATGTTAATGGGAAGGAGCCTTATCAGCTGGACGAATGTAAACACACACACATACAGAGCAGGGGAAAAGCTCATATCATTAGTGCTGATGTGACTTTGTCCAGTTTCATTTAAGATTTCAGGCTTTTATATTTACCTTCACCGAGGAGGTTATGTTTCACCCCTGGGCGTTTGTTCACAGGAAGTTGAGGTTGCATTAAACAACAGAAGAAGAAGCTGGATTGCTGCACCTCTAGTGATTTAATGTTTGAACGATGAGGACGTTCATTTGACGCATACAGACTAGTGTTGAGTAGGTGATGCTGGTTGTAATACCATAATAATATCATAGTGGCAAAGAAATTAATGATAATTGTCTGCATGTGTCTGAGAGTCCGTGTCCACCTTTGTCGTTGCTGTGGGGTTCTGCCTGGGGTCTGCCGGGGGTCAGCCTATCAGCCCCACCAGATGAAGCCGTAAATGTGTGTCACACGTCACATTTCATGGTCAAGCGGTGGGTGTGCCCTAGTGTGCATGTGTGAGAGTTATCGCTCCACAGCGGTTCATTACGAAGACGGGCGAAGGATCACAACCGCAGGTCTCATAGCCTGTCCAGCAGAGTTACGACCCGTCTCCATGACACACAAACACTTAGATACACAAACAGATGGATGGACGTGATTGCGCCGACCGGCCGGAGCCCACTCGTGTTCATATTCAGTCCTGAAAGAACCCTTCAGTGTTTATCAGTGCCTGAGTGTTGTGTGGTTTATCTCCCGTCTTGTAAGTTGTCATGTTCACTCAGCGCTGCGGTGCACTTCATTCTGACAGTTTCCTCCAGTTTTGACAGCATGAAAGCGACTGAGGCCGTTATTTATTCTTTTTGTTTCGACGTCTCAGATAATTGTCTGAACCCACAAGTACCCTGTAGTTGTGTGTGTGTCTTTCAGTCAGTCACATCGCCGGAAAATCACAAATTCACCACTGATGTTTTTTAGATTTTCACTCTGCGATCACAGCATCAGGCTTCACGGAACCTCTTGAAACCCAAATTCAATGAATCAGCGATCATTTTTCATAAGCCATGTATCATTTGTGACACTACGACATTTCATAGACTCAAAAATTGATCGTTCGATTGGTAAATCATGAAAAGTAAATGGTTGGATCCAATTTCATCGACACCTCGTGTAGTATTGCGGTGTCCAATCCTCAGTCGGTGTAATTGATGGAGCTGGCCTCGGTCTATTGGCTGCTGCCTGTTAACTGGAAGGATGGGGTCACGCTGCCTCGACAGCCACGATATTTATCACCACTCTTTCCTGCACGTTGGGAAACCCGCCTCGGCCTCCTGGGCAGTGAGTGAGGCTTAATGTGGGCGACACATTGATTATGATACGTTTATATCAGCATATGTGAAATCTAATGTAGTTATGATATTGACAGAATAAAGGCTGGTCAGTGGGGTTATTTAATATATCATTTGTTTGTAAATACCTTGGGGGAAATGAGTATTATAGTTGCAGTGTAAAACCAAGGAGGTTAGTTTTAGTTTACAAGCTGCAGCAGCAACAAGCGCTGACGATCATGACTCAAACATACAACTAATTACAGGTGGTTTCCATTTTTCAGCGTGTGCCATCAAGCCCAGTGTCGGAGCTTTGAACTTTGAATTTCGAGACGGTAGAAAAAAACAACACGAGAAGATTTAGAAACAAAACAGACGTGAGGTGTATCCCAAATCTTCTTTTAACTGGAACTCATCCCAGTTCCAGACGCTGTGCATTCCACAGATTTTTTTTTATTTACACATTTGTTTGTCCTTGAGATTTATCAAATAATTGATTGTGGCTTTAATTTACAGTTTGTTTCGGCCTTAAATCAACGTCAGTGACTCCGGCAGAAACCCGGCTCCTCGTTTGAGGCAGTTAATTTTCCTCGATGGGCTGATCAATATATGTAAAACGCTCCTTTTTTAAAGAAGCCTCCGTAAGCAATCCACAGTAACACATCAGCATGATCTGTGAGTGGGTTTTAGTGTGTCTGTGTGTGTGTTTGTGTGCGTGTGTGTGTGTTTGAGGATCCCTTTGGGTAATGTGTCATAGGTTTCAGGGTTCCTACCGGTGCTGGAATCCGTGGAATGTGAATGGAGTTTACAGCAGTGAATTCCAGACGCAGACGGTCGAGTAACTTGAGAGAGTCTCCCGGAAAACTTTAGGGGAAAGTCAGACAATTTAACAAGCTGTTAATTTTTTGATAGGAGCGGGTGTGTTGTTCAGCTGGGTTTTTTTTTCTTTCTTGCGGTTTGAGCGATTTCTGTGAAACTTGGGTGGAGGACACCAGAAGAGAGGGACGTTTGGGGAAAGTCATGGAAGAGTTATGGAATTCACATTAAGGCCACAGCGGGGGTTTTCTCTCTCTCTCCGCGGAGGCATGTTAGTTGGGAAGCACCTGTGGTTCATGATGTGCTGCTCTCTCTCTCCCTGTCAAACACACATTCCTTTTCTGTGATTTGGCCTCTCTCTTATCTATCTGTTCTCTTTTTCCTCTTGTTCTAAAACAAGCAGTGTATTGTGTGTGCTCAGCAGAGCAGCCCGCCCTCAAAGCTCAGTGTGTGTGTGTGTTGTGTGTGTGTGTATCTATAAATGTGTGTGTGTTTGTTCCAGCCAGCCTGTCAGACCACGTTAATCCCCTCAGAGGCCAGGCCCCGACTCCCCTCTGCCTTGCCCCTCCCCCTTTTATTTCTCCTCCGCCGGTTGATATGCTCTCCCACCTGTCAGTCACGTCCCGCTCGCCTCCCCGCAGGCCAATCACTCGGGAGCTAACCCCACGTTGACCCTGCAGGGATCAGACCGCAATCAGGGACCAATGACTGAGTGCGTAGCGCCGCTCGCTAGCAGCTCCCATGGTGCTTTGCTGCAGATCAATGTCTAAGTCGTGGCCCACAAGGAGGGAAAGCATGGAGGAACGGTCTGTGCAATCACTGGGAGTATTGGGGAGTAACATCCATGTGGTCAGAGAGGTGGCAGCACGGCTGCATGCTCAGTAAAAATCCACTTTTAAAACTTTGATATTTCTCATATTTGTGGCCATTTTCTTACTTTTTGTTTACCTTGTTTTGGTTCCTCCTTCTCTGTGTAGATACATGTGCAGACATGGAAACCAATGAGGCCACAGATTTAGTTTACACCTCCCCTCCTTAGGATAGAGTTGGAGTCTTACTGCAACCTTCTCTTGGAACAACGTACAGAAAGTTATGAAACTATCCGAGCTGATTACTGGTGGTTTCGTGCTGAAACTAAGAAATCAGAAACAAATGTTCAGGTGTGGAAGCAGCTTGGGACACTGAACCGTGGAGTAACTTTCAGAGGGCGGGTTGGAGAAGCTGCTTTAGACTATGATTCTTTTTCTCTTTTGGGAATTAGATGAACTTAATCACCAACATAACAAACCCGCCTTTGCAAATACTCACAACCACACACACTCCTCCATGATAAACAACACAACGCGCAAGTGACGTTCTGTAGCTCGTAAGACAGGGACCACAACTTTTTAGGGCGGTGAGTTTGTGTGTGTTGAAATGTTTGCTGGTTTGTCGGCCTGTGAAAAGTATCAGCACGACAAACGTCTGACTGCAGATGGTTCAACTTGACTCTTCTCAGAAAAAAGGGAGTGTGATGGAACTGGACCGTGTCCACCTTAACATGAGCTTATGCTCCTGGCTCGTTCGGCTCACCACTGACTTTAAATCCCACATGTGAAATTATCAGACCGTGAAATGTTTCTCAGATGTCTTGGAAGGATCGGTGTCAATGGCGGGGGTGTGACCCATCTGTGGAAGTATTAGTATGGCAAGAAATGCTCTGTTAACGCTGCACAATAGATCAAATGATTGTGTATATTGTGACAGTGATTGCGTGTAGAGACAAACATGTACGATTATTAAGGCTGTAACGATGCTCAAAATCCACGGTTCGGTTCCGAAGAAAAAGTGGGTGGAACATTTCTTGATTTTATTAAAACACCAACATTTGGAACAGTAAAGAGAAGAACACTAAAACAACATGTTGGACTTGACCTCACATAAAATTCCGTGAACAAAAATAACCAAAGAATAGGAAAGAGGGTGTGTGTGTGTGTCTCCCACAGTCTCAACCACCAGAGTTTAATGCGTTTTATTTACAAAGACCATTATAAGCCCAACATAGTTCAGTTCAAACCAGTTCAAACAACAATGATATGTTATGTTCTTAAGGTTAAACTGTCACTGATTCACTCCCTGCTCGTTGAGTTGTGACTGATGGGAATGAGGAGGCATCCAAAAAAGGTTTTGAACCTAAACAGGGTTTTAGACATTCAAAAACTTGGAAGTATTGTGGACTGCAGGTGTCGATGTACATAAAAGTCTAGTAATGTGATGTATTCATGGCATGGATTTCACTGACCAAAACAAAGCTAAAAGTGTCAGGTGGTCACGTGGCTTCATATGAATGCTAATGTTGCTTGTTTACGTGTTTGCCACATGATATTTATAAGGTGATAATATGTCAGATGTGGTGTTTTCACTGCGTTCAGTGCAGCTTTAGTTGAAGTGTTTATTGCCAGTCCATATGTTGGAAGTGAAACACTTGAGGTTGTACGTGACATGCATGTTAAAATAAACTGCTCGCGGATTTATCAATCAGATAAATCTTACTGGTAAAATGAAAACATGGCTCATATTGATCCGTTAGTTAGCTTGCAACGTATTTTTGAGACTTGGCCACTGCTCAGTTAGCGACGAGCAGCCGGTCGACCAAACGGAAGCAGCTTCTGCAACTTGAAGTTTCATACGGACTCGAGCAGGAGGGGTCTGTGTTTGTCCAAACTCCACTCCTCTCATCTGCTGCTTGTTATTAGACCCCCCCCCCCCCCCCCCCCCCCCCCCCCAGTTGAGCTGCACCCTGTCCTCGCCCCGTCTCTGCTCAACCCCACCCGCCTGGTGGAGGGTCTGATCAACAGCAATAAAAAAAGAAAGAACAATTGAGTACTACTTGATCATAGTGTGCTTGGGACTTCCCACACACACACTCACGGCTCCACCCGCTCATATTTGTTGATCTTAGCTGTCCACCCCATTCCTGAAGAAGTGCTTAGACCCTCGCATAGACAGACACACAAAGACAGTGATGTTGTGTGACTGGGGCTGGCGGCGCTGATGCAAGCCCAGTTTTTTTGTGTGTGTGTGTCTGAATCTTTCTGTCTGTGTGTACTTGGAGTTGAAGGTTCGGGCGGAGAGCGAGAAACTTTGTCTGTAACTTGCTTCTCAGTTTGTGTTGGTTTGTTTTGTGTGTGTGGTTTGAGGCTGGCACAGAGGTTGGTGCATGTGGCCTGAGTGTGCATGTGTGCATGTGTGTGAGTGTGTGTGTTTGTGTGTGTTTGTGTGCGTGTGCATATTAAGGGAGAGGCTGCAGCCCGAGTTACTGTGTCTGGTCAGTTGTTTGTCTAAGGAGGCAGCGCCTGATGCAAACAATCTACATCATCCAATCCGTGGCAGCATCCACCACATAACACTGTTGATACCAGGCAATTTAGCCAACCAGAGGAAAGTATTTGAAACGTTTCTGACGGACTGCTGGGATGTTCTGGGGCACTTAATCCTGCGCATGTGGAAATTAAGCTCAGACCAGGGTTTCCTCTCCTTCTTGGAGCTGGCTTTTTTTTCGCTGGTGGAGGCGAGATGATGTCATGTGCTAATTTGAATTCTTGTGGCATCAGTTTCAGGATATCTGCAAGTTTCATCAAGACTTTTCAAAGGTTTTAATGCCCGTTTGAAGGGAATGTGAAGCCTCTGCTTTGGCTATTTTTCTGATTTAAGTCGCGTTTAAAGGTCAAACAATTAAGTGAATTTGATGACGTCGAAGATTTTCAGGCCCCGCAGGCGAACTGAATGTGTTATATAAGGCACTAGTGTTCACAGTTTATGAAGGAAAGTTGTTAAAATAATTTCTAGAGTTCGTGACGTTCATAAATTCTATTCAGAGCTATTCAGAGCTGCAGGCATCAGCATTCAGCCAGAGACTAGTACCTGTTGCCAAAAAAGTTCAGCGATTCTTGTTCATTTAGACTTCCTGTAGCTCAGAACTCGTCCTCCCCGGAGTCGGAGTCAAGACCAGATTAGTCAATTGACAGAAAACTAATTTGCAGGCAACATCTGTGCTGTGACCTTGATAATCCCATCCTGTTAATAGTTTAAGCTCTTTATTAAGCAAAACTGCCAAACATTTGCTGCGTCCTGCTATCTAACACGAGGATCTGCTACATTTTTATTATTATTTGTAAGGTTTTGGATCATTCAGTGTTTAAGTGCAGCTTGACTCATTTGATTTGTCATTTATAATAAAGTTGATGGTTAAACTGTAAAATATAAAGCATGCTTCAATTGTATTTCTTTGTCATCGCGGATAACGACACCTTAGGAATCATTGCCAAGTTTTTAAAAATATCAACTCCCTCATATCAATACCAGCATTGGCCCCAAAAATCCATAGCGGCCGAGGAGGTAGATGAAAGTTCCTGGTGGATCTCAAGTGGGATCAGTAAGTGGAGGAGGAGGGTTAGGGTTAGTTCCAAATGTTGCCCCGTATCGGTGTTGATTCATATCTGTGATTTGAAGTTTGCTCTTACTTTCAGGGTCATGTGGGATAATCATTTTTGAAATATGTTGCTTATCAACATGAATATCTCCGTCTTGGGGGTATTTGTTACGCTTGCATGTCAGTTTTGCTGCAGCAGCATATTTCGCTTCCTCCTTTTTCTTTTGTTCGTCCACCTGACACCCGAGAAGCCGACCAGCTCCATGGAAACATGACACCCAGCTGAGGTGGTCACCATGGCAGCCATCGGCAGCCCGTCAGTGTCTGGTATCACCGGCAGCTCTACTCTTCGGGGGAGTGTCAGCTGTTTGTCTGAGGAGGCAGCGCCGAGCTGAAGTGGGCCGTCAGAAGATCTGCACTTTAGTCATGGACGACGTTTGGCAGATATACTGACATGATGCTATCACACCTGGATGTTAGACATTTAGAAGAACGTCACCTCACTTCAAATTAATACCATGATTTACGTAGATATCCAAATGCATAATCAAGAAACTAGTTGTCAGCTCAATCAATAATAAATGGGATGGTTATGAGAAGCAGCCTTTAAAAACAGCATTTCAAAGCAACTTATTATTTCTTATTGGTGCTTTTCATTGTTCTACCTGTTACTGAAAGTAACTTTTTCAAGCAATAAATGCCAAAACGTCACTGGTTACAGCTTTTGAGATGCTGTGATCATTATTATTAGTTTAATAAAAGTTGCAGCCAGAGGTTTTTGAACATGACAGTTTATTCTTGACCTCACAAGCCACAGTTGACAACACAGTCTGAACTCACAGCCAGCTCCAGCTCTCTGGTTCTGTCGGGGCTTTCAGCTGAATCACATGGTCTTCAGCAGACGGACTTTGCATGATTGTCTCTGAATGTTGCCGTTGCTGTGTGAACATTTACAGTTAAGAGTTTGCGTTGGACAGAAGACCTGCATGATAAGTAAAATGGCGCCAGGATCATGAATATGATGTGAAGCGAGTACTTCACCTTTTGAGATTGTTTGTCAGCAGCAGAATTTGTGTTTCATTCAAATTTACAGACTAATTGATTTGAATATGTCTACAACGCGAGTCGCCATAACTTGCACCTGACAAGCGATCAGAGCTCATTAATAATTTAAAAACCAGAAGGCAGTAAAAGTCCCCCTACCCCCCAATAAAAATCCTGGTGATAAAACAGTATGACCCCATTTTACAGAAGTCCACGTGGGACGAGCGGGATCCGATGACCTCTGAATTTCAGCTAACCTGCGGTGGAATTTTGACTCTGCAGATTACCGACGTGGCAGATTCACACAGGATTAAGCGCACAGGCGACCTCTGGTTATTAAAATCTTAAAAGGACCCCAGATAATACGGGTCCCAATGTGAACGGGGCATTAAAAGCTACATTACACAGCAGTTAATTACTGCTGAGGCCTCGGCTATGCAGTAGGTAATGAAAAGAGAGACTTGACGACTTCCTGCGGACCTGTCGACAACCCGGCGTGTCGGTGTGTGTCTGTTGTTGTCAGTCCTCGGTTGTTGTACTTGTGTCTGTGTGGACAGGCTGTTTTTGGTCAGTCCGATGTAGTTTGTCACTACCGTCCCCGTTTGGAAGCAAAGTCACTCCCCAGGCTCAGAGAGGGGGGGGGGGGGGATGTGGGCGGATCTGCATAATTCAATGCCTCATCTCCATCGTGTGTGTGTGTGTGTGTGTGTACATGTGTGCACGCTGCATTCTTGCAAGCGCTTCGCTATTCTCCGCACGTTGGGACCTTCAAAAATGCCTGGTAAGGTCACGCTCACGTGCGGTGTGTGTGTGGTGTGTGTGTGCGCCGGCCTGTGTTTGTGTGTCACTGCACACCCATGATCACAAGGTGCCGTGTTTAACCAGCCCCCTTGTAAACCACCGCAGGCTGTTATTGATCTTGTACAGTACACACACACACACACACACACACACACACACACACACACACACACATAGAGACACACCCAGAAGCATGTGTGACCTTTCAGGCAGTTTCGGATGTCTCCATTTTCTCCCTCTCTTCTTTTATAGTGACTGAGAATGAAATATCAGTAACTGGAGCAGAAGTGAACGCCTCCTCTCATTAGTTAGTTTCTGATGCTTTTACGTTTCCACTGGATTTAGTCCGATGTGACTTTTGCCCTGCTCATACAAATATATATTACAATATTTATTAATTGCATTCGCTGATGTGACATAATTCACTATACTTAGGTTTGGACTGATTTACTGCTTAAAGCAAGTTTAAATGTGTTATCTCTCAAATATTGATCCATATTTACCCTCACAGCTCAGTGAGTCAGGCCTTAATTTGAAAGAGGATTTTATTACCTGCCTAATATCTTAATTATCCTGTATTTTTGTATATTTTATTACATTTTCTGATCTGGTCACCATGACAGTGAGATATTTAATGGATTAAAGGTTATGTCCATTTTTAAGCAAAACTATTTGATGGTTCCACCTTCTCCAGTGTGAGGATTTGTCAATATTCCTCTTATGTTGTATTAAAGTAAATAGTTGTGGGGTTTGGACATTTTGACAAATGTCTTTTGATTTAATAGTCTAGTTTTCATGCCCTATTAAATCTATATGCGTCTAATTTGTCTGTTTTTTCATTTTGTGTTACGATACTATCAGTGAAGCTTGTCTATGATCTACTCGACTATTCCCGTCAATATTGATTATAAATATTACAAATCTTGGCGCGGCTCAGCCGTGTTGGAACAAAGGCCTTTGAAGGCAGCAGCACAGCGTGAACCTTTCTCACATCCATATTTGAATACCAGAGCCACACTGTGCTGTTTTTTGTGTCTTTAACTTTGAGCTGAATCGCTGATGTTCCCTGGAGAACAATGGTGGCTCTGTGATGGTCAGCGGGCCCCGGGGCCTCTACTTATTAACACGGTTTTGTGTGTTAATATCAAAATGGACAGCTCCTGAAGAGTGAAGCCAAAATATCTAGATTGTCTCCCGCTGATTGGGGTCATAAACTCTGCCCCCCCCCTCCATGATAGTGGATTAAAATGAAACGGTCCAAGTAGAAGAATGCATTCTCCAGCGATGCCTTTGGCCATTTTAGGTAGCTCTTGCCTCACTGGTGTAAATTTAGGTTTTAAAGACATCATGATTTGTGATTTACGGAGTCTGTGTACGACTGAATGAGAGCGAGACAGGACAGGAACTCGTCCCCTCTTTAACGCACACACTTTCCTTCCAGCGTCCGTGCTGTTACCCGTCGTGCTTAATCCCTGTATGGTTGCCCACGGAGGCGCTGAGGCTTCGGGCAGGTCTGATTTTTGGCCAGACGATTCATACCATACCTTCCCACAATGCCTCACTCAGGGTTGCACTGGACGCACGGCGGCTGGAGGCCGCGCGGCCCGATACCGAAGCTGAAACTCACCTGAAACAAAGAGGCTTTTCTTTGCGGCCACAGAGGAAATGTGTGCACTTAGTCTTTTTCATTCATTCGGTACAACAGGCCTCCACTGCCTCCCCTTTGTTTCCCCTGGTGGTTCAGGTTGTTTGTAGTCCGCAGGAAATTCAGTGAGACAACATTCATTCCAGATTAGTGCCGTCAACATACGGGAATTTAGACTATGATTCAGTGCTCTGGCTTTAAGGCTGTTCTTTATTATAGGTAAGATGTTTGGATAGCCTTAAATTCAATTCATGCCGTCCTTAATGGACGGGAGAGATTATGAATTTGTCGCAGATAAATTAAACATTTACACATCTTGTTTAAAATATATATTTTATTATTCTTGAAGCTGTGGCATCAGCAATGTTTGAATATAATATTAAATGTGGACATTTCTGATGAGCAGCTGACTTTATGAATATTGCACAATAAGCCTTGCATCATGCGGCCGTTTAAAGTAAGATGAAAGTAATTTTCCTGCTCCGTGTGATGGGATTCTTCGTCCTCACCCTGCTCCTCCTCCTCCTCATCCCCCTCTTCTGTCTTTCTCTCTGTCCGTCGGCGTCTCTGATGTCTTTGAAATGTCTCTGCTGGGATCCGACGTGGGATGAATTTCCCCCTCCCTGCGTTTGAGTGAGAACCTCGGTCCAGCTGACCCTTAGACACGGGCTTAGGTAGGAATCCCCCCATGTTACTGCAGGTGGGGCTGCAAAAATATTGACTCAGGAACTCGGTTCATTTTATTAGGCTCATGTTCGTCTGCTGTGCGTGTGGAAGATGACGCACAGCAGCTGGAATCTATTCTCATTTTCAAACAGCCAATCATCCAGAAAGCTCCTCTCCTCCCTTCTCTTTTAATTCATCTGCTCAATGCCAAAAATTCAGGTATTCAGTGTCTCCTCGGAAACAAATGTTTAACCTTTCCCCTTGGTCTGCCAGCACTTGTGTTTGATTTAAACAGTGCTTCAAGAGAAATCAGTCTTAGTAGATTCTTGGTAAACATAACACGAGAGAGATGAAGCGCAAAACTACCCTGAGACCCTCTCCCCAAGATCGGGGGTTTCTCCGAGAGCCGTTGGACCACGACAGGAAACATTTTATTGGCTCCAATTGTTTTCATATTGCATTTCCATCACATCCCAATGAGCATTATCTCCACTAAACTGGGATCAGCACTCGAAGCCTGCAGGGACCCACAGCTCACTGTTACAGCAGATGTGTAATAAAAGTCCAGCTCAGCAACTGGCACCTTGCTCCCACTATCGAAAATCCCCAAAAACGTTTTTTTAAAGTGGGTGGGAAGTGCACCTTGTATTTAGGGGAGTGAGATCTGAACTAGTGGATTTACTTTGCTGAACGGTAACAAACAGGACTACAAACCTGTTACTACCACCAGTGGGTGACTGAGATAATGTGGATTCATTTGGGAATGAATAGTGTTTGTGTGTCTTTAATATCTTTAGAAATACGTCCAAACAAACATGATTTAATTGGGTGCAGGACTTAAGGGCCTTGAAGTGCTCTGCTGCGTCTTTCTAATTTTAGACTGTGTGAATAAAGATCAGTTTACCACACTATTAAAAGACAGTAAAAGTTGGTACTGCTGCACACTTCATCCTCAGTGTAGTGTGTTGGGTTTGTACCAGATCCACTCAGACATGCAGCAATGTCAAGTCAACACAGAGACGCATCACACCCAGAGGCCAAGAGTGGTTTAATGGCTTGGAAAGGAGCTCTGGTTAGTTTCCTTAACACCTGATAACCCCCTACCCTCCACAGACACACACACACACACAACACACACACACACAGACACACAGACACACACCTAAAGAAGGATCAGTATAAAAAGGCTCTGGGCGTCTTGCTGTAAGCAGGGGGGGGGGGGACAAAGATGTGGAGGATTGATAAGAGTGAGTGAGACATGATGCAGAGATGGTTGACCGATATCTGTAGGTGGTAACGGTAGTTGAAGAAGTTCTCTGGTCAGTCGAGGGGACTCACTTTTTAAAGCAGCGTTTTAAAATGTATTAAAGTTGGTAAATCCACAAACTGAAGTTGTCTCCAGAGTCAAATGTTTAAAAATGTATAGTAGAGCTCCAGTCGCACTCGGTACTTGTGTTGTTTTGGTATTTAGCGACAGAGTCTACCTCTTTGAGCGTCTCAGCAGCAGAAGTTGCACACAAGGCAAAATGGGAGGAAAGCGTAACGAGCTGAAAGGCATAAACATGTTTATAGCTTTATGTTCGTCCTCAGGCAGAATCACATTTCTTTTTCTCTGCACATCTGAAGCTCTAATAAATGTTTTCCCTTTTTCGCAGACGAGCAGATTCCGGTGGTCTTTATGTTGCTTTGCTCGGGGCCCTTTTTCCTTTTCCGGTTTCGGTCAATGAGACCTGGATTCAAGGCGTTTTAAAGACATCATTCTTGACTTATTTTGCACATCTAATAGAGCAAATGATCAGCAGATTAATAAATGAAATTAAACAGTCAGGCCTTGTGTAATAAAGTCCAACGTTCATGGTTTTATAGAGACTTGTTTTTGCTATTGTCACGATGAGCCTGATTATTTCCCTGCTCAGACAATGAGAAGGACAATAACTGTAACTCATACTGTAATTCCAGTCGTGTAATACAGGATGTATGAAATAACCAAAGTGATAATGTGACACTTTCTTAGTGGGACTGTAGATCTTATGAAATGAAATGGGATCTGTTTACGTGTGTTTATTGTGGTGCAATGAAACGCACCTCCAAAGTTTGAAATTAATTTGAATGAAGTGAATTTCAAAGCAGGAAAACAACTGTCTGCTTAAAGTTAGATTTTACCACTCGCACCTCTCTGAACACACACACACACACACACACACACACACACACACACACACACACACACACACACACACACACACACACACACACACCTAAGTGACAGGCACCAGGTGGAGACTGTTGTTGTTTTACAATCGCAGTGAAGTTAACTCACTTTCTCATACGCACACAGATGTGACCTTCGGCCTCTTCCAGGGAGACCTCTGACCCAGAGGCGTTGCTCAGAGCGCGATGGGTGGATTTAGAAGTCAGCGTTATCTCCCATGAAGCGTACTTTCCTGTGTGTCAACACACACACTGGGTGGATGAGCGGCTTGTGTTTGAACTTAGTATAAATGGAGGGAAACTGAACATTCCTAAGCAGAGACGTAAAGAAGACACAGAATAGAACGACCTGATGTCAGATTTCTGATATCAGTAGTTTGATTACAGACAACTGACCTAATGAAGACTGAACCAAACATATTACTTATTGAATGACCTTAATGTGGATAAAATATGAATTAATATGAATTAATATAGGCAAGAAAACCTATTGGAGTGTCCAGGTTTAGATGAATCATCAAGAAATCATTGCAACCTTCACTGGTCGTAGCCAATGTTGTTCGAGAGGTTATTGGTTCATTGTGTGGGTGTGTGTGTGTGTGTGTGGTGTGATGAATAGTCCTGTCTCACAAGTTTAGTCACAGGTATCAGCCACATATCTTTAGTCTCACTCTCTCTCTTTGTGTGTCTGTGCGCATGTGTGTGTGTGTCTTTCAGTCATAGGATGAAGACCAGTTAATTGGGGACGACTTGTCCAAGTGGGGACAAAAGCTGTGACCCCCATTGGGGAAGCAGCAGATTTGTGGTTCAGTGGTTAAGGTTGGGGTTAGGTGGAGGTTTGTTTAGTCACTTACAAGGGCGGCGTTGGAACAAACTGTTTTTCTACACCCTCTGGTGAATTATTAGGACAACACTCAGGAAGTATTTCTGTATATTTAGCATGGCCCAAGGGTTCAGTCAGAAAAACCCGGGGGTGGGGTACAGAAATTCCACTCCAGTGTTAAACTGTGTCAGGCAGGTCGCACTAACGTGACTGGAAAGTATGTGACAGTGAGTTTGACTGACTGTGTGTTCCAGGCCGTATCCAGGCTGTTGTATTGTGACGCACGGACATTATGCTGCATTAGCATTTCCTGTCAGAAAAACAAACTGCTGGGGATTATTGGAACTAAAGCTGCAGAAAGGTTGGAGTGAGCAGGGCGTTCTTGTTTCGCCCTCATGTCGAACAGTTTGCATTTTCACGCACGAGTTGGATTCAAAAATTGCAAAAGCAGCTGAAAATGGTGTCAGAGGTCAAGCTGGAGCTGAAACTGTCCCTTTTCCCCGTTTCTGAGATTTTTCACAGTTTAGATCGATTAGATGTCAATAATCAAACAGCCTGCATATTAAGTCATATGCACAAATTGTACATTTAGCTATAAAGACAAGTTAATCCTCCAAAATAATCATATTTGGAGGAGTTGGGGGTGGAGCCTGACTCAGAGTTTGAGGATACCGCATGCCCGCCTGCACCCATTGGACAGTACCAGCTGTCAATCTCACTGTATCCACACCCCAATGCATATGGTGCTTTACCTTCTATTTGAATCATAATTTACTAAATACATTTTGAGACAATAAACTCTGACAAATAGAGTCCTTTTCTCATAGACTTCTCTAGAAACTGACTCCTTTTAAAACAAGTGTAGTCGCCCCCTGCTGGTAATTCAGACCAGTACGTTTCAGGCACTTCTGCATTGGCTTCACTTTCCGGGCTCGGATTCCATATTTAATAAACAGTCTATTGTTTGAACAAATCCAGAAAAACATTTGTAAGGCATAAGGGTGTAGACCTGAAACCACGGCAATGACGTATGAAGTTTGACTTGTTTGTTGTGATCTTAAGAGTCGTCTAAATATGCATGTGCAGGATTGGACCATTGCCATGAATGTGGGGGTGTGGGAATGAATCACAACTGGTAGGAACGTTCCTGTAGGACTATACCAAGTCCCACAGGTATGGGGGAGTTTCGCTTATTGTTGCTGGACTTGAACTTAACGCGGTCGTACCAAGTGGCCAGGAAGGCGACTTTTGTGGTGTTAATTATCCACGGCCGGCTGTAAACTGGGCTTTGTTTGAACCCGAGTGGACGAGTGTCTCCACAGTAACAGTTACCAACGGTTACGCAAGCTTGACAACGGCAGCCCTCGATGACCCACATTCCAGCCGTAAATCACAACACACACATAGACACATTCCCGGCTCCACCCTCGCCTATCGAAACTATGCTCAGTCTTTCCACTCTGCCTGACCGAGTCTCTATCAAGTGAGGGGCGGGGGGGGGGGAAGAGAGGGAGGAAATATCTCAAGAGAAAGAGGTGGAGGAAGAGTTCTTTTTTCATGTCCTGCCAAGAAAACTAAACTTGGCTTTTAGCCGTCTCTCTCCTTTTCTTTTGTGATGCAAATTTCTTTCCTGTCTGTCTCAGGCCATGTTTATGAATCAGTCTTCACGTCCTCTTCACCACGTTGTCTTTACTCTAGAAGTGTGTGTGTTGTTTGTGTGTGTGTGTGTGTGTGTGTGTGTGTGTGTGTGTGTGTGTGTGTGTGTGTGTGTGTGTGTTGTGTGTGTGTGGTGTGTGTGTGTGTGTGGTGTGTGTGTGTGTGTGTGTGTGTGTGTGTGTGTGTGTGTGTGTGTGTGTGAGAGGCACCAATGACAGGCTTTAACAGGGTAGAATTAATCTAGTTTAAACCTTTGCCTCAAATCACCTCACTCGCTGTCCCTCAGCTGAAGGTTACACACACACACACACACACACACACACACACACACACACACGATCTGTCACCTTCTCAGAGAGCCAGTTGTCTGCAGCTCTGAAATGCTGACATGGTTTCCCATTTAAAATTCAAATTTAAAATTACTCTGTTGGCGTCCGGACAGGAATAAATGTTCCAGCGCTGCAGAAGAACCACGACCGAGGTTTTCTCACAGCTGCGTTTGAAGACAGAACACACAACCAAATATAACCTTAAGTAATAATTATAATAATAAATAGCCTTTATAGGTAGAGCCTAACAATTTTACTATATTAAAAATTGTCATTAATTCCTAAGATGTTGTTATAAAACCTTTTGGACAAAGAAATGTAGTTGAGCCTTGGAAGTATAAATAAAAACAACGCAAATATAACCAAATATATTCTTCTTTATTGAGAAAACATAAATGCACATATTTTCTGCATTGTTCTTTATGTAAAATGCTGATACAAGTATGTGTATCTGGCAACATTTTAACTTTTATTTAGGGCCATTAACATCTGAGAATATTTTGTATTGAATGATCTATTTGGATAATAATGTTCATGTGTATAATAAAGAAGAAACAAGCACAGTTCTCATTGAGCGTGGGAATGTTTGAAGCTTTGTGGCATCAGGGTCATTCGTGCCGGTTTCAAGCCGAACCGTAACATATGCATATATGCACAAGGCTGCGAGCTGCAGATGCTGTGTCAGCACTGTGCTACATATGATCATATCAGGACTGGATGTGATTATGTTTAAGACCTTGTTCTGCACCCGACTGCTTGGCGAGGGAAATGTCAACGTGGAGGCAATAAATCTGTTGTGCAGCTCCTCTTGGGTGTGTTGTGTTTTTACATCCCTCAATCTGTGGGACACGTCTGAGCTTTAATGGTGTGTGCATGTGTGCGAGAGACAGAAATGAGGGGAACTAGGTAAGAAAGCTAAAGCAGTAAGTGGTAAGGCTTTATTTTATGGGTTAGGAGGTAAGACCGTTTCCTGGAAGGACGCGTGTCATTTGGTTCTAATTATAGAGAAAATGGGAATTTTATTGAAACAAACGCTGCATTTAAACCCAAGTAAATGTGAGTAATTAACTCAGAGTGGAGTTGAACTCTGTCTTCACTAAATTACAGACTTTTTACCTTCCTAAATTATTTGAAAATGATTCTGAAATTAGAGACCTGTAGAATAAAGTGGCCATTCTATACTGTTTATCGTGCAGATGTTATAATATTGTGTTTATACGCATATATATTCATCTTGCGATATATTGTTATTGGAAATTGAAATATTGGTATCTCTCGCGCACGGATCCTCATGAACTCTGTAAGACATAGTGTCACTGGAGCTGTAGTGACCAGACGTTGTGTGTGTGTTGACGGTTCAGGTCGGTGAATGACAGAACAACCCTTTCCCCTTTTCTCTTGACCAGGACTTGGAGTTCCATGGCGTCATGCGGTTCTACTTCCAGGACCGGGTTGCAGGCAACTTTGCCACCAAGTGCATCCGAGTGTCCAGCACCGCGACAACGCAGGACGTCATCGAGACGTTAGCCGAGAAGTTCAGACCAGACATGAGGATGCTCTCCTCGCCAAAATACTCCCTGTACGAGGTCCACGTCAGTGGGGGTGAGTGCCTCAGACGTTCAGGAGTCGATGTTTCAGCATTAGGAATTATTATAACTAGATATAGTTGAATCTCAGACTTAATGGCGTGTGTGTTTGTGTGTTTGTGGGTTAGAAGAGCGTCAGCTGGACCTGGACGAGAAGCCTCTTGTTGTTCAGCTGAACTGGAACAAAGACGACCGAGAAGGACGCTTTGTCCTGAAGAATGAGAACGACATCCTGCCCAAGGTCGGCTGCTCCTCCTGTTAACCTGTGTGACTACTAACCAGTCAGTTTACTTAGTGAGCGACTCATCCACCAACAGTGTTGTCTTTACCAAGACAAACATCGAGTCGTGCAGCCTCCTCCTCCTGACAAATGTCTAGTAATTGTTTTCACGGAAAGTGGATTGTCTTCTGCTCGTTCAGTTTGTTGATGCAGAAATCAGTTTATCGTTATTCTCTGTGGCTGCTCGTGGTCACTCACTCGTCTCTTTCTCTACCAGAAGAGTCAGAGCAACGGGCCAGAGAAGGAGGGAGTGATTCAGAACTTCAAGAGGACTCTGTCCAAGAAGGAGAAGAAAAAGGAAAAGAAGAGGGAGAAGGAGTTTGCCCGGATCCCCGATGGAGACGAGATGCTCAACCGGGAGGACGGGTAACACACACATGCTCATAGTTATCCATCTTACTGTCCTGCTCCCGCATCCTCTGTCCTTAGAGAGCATCTCGGTTTTTTTTCCAATGCCAAGAAAAGCACAGAGTGCTCCAGAAGAGGAAAGAAGAGTGATTTAAACTTTGACCTTTCTCTTCCTCCATCTGTCTTCCTCTCCCTTCTACTTATTCCGTCTTATCCCCAGTCATTCATCTCATTCATCTTTGTGGTTTAGGGAAAACAGTCGTCTGGCGGCAGAGGTCTACAAGGACATGCCCGAGACCAGCTTCACCAGGACAATCTCCAACCCAGAGGTGGTGATGAAGAGGAGACGCCAGCAGAAGCTGGAGAAACGCATGCAGGAGTTCATGAGCAGCGATGGGAGGCCGGACTCAGGTACTTAAAACTGTTGGCTCAAAGAAATATTGTTTTCTCGTGTATTCTGAAGCTTTTCTGCAAAACTAGGATCATCATGACACACAAAAAATCTGCTGCAAACATTTCTCCAGCACTCCTAAAAACCTGCTTCCAGATTCAGAATGACATCATGTAATGAATCATTGCATCCAGATAAAAACCTGTTATCACCCACACCCACAGACAATACTGAACTGGTTTTGCAGCAAGTCTATTCGTCCTTGAGCTGCTAAAAGCAAAACCTGATGTGACCCACAGAGAGAATGTGCAGAGTGACCTGAACGTCACAGGTCACTGCCGCTCCTCCTCCTCACTCCCGGTTTGACGGGGAGTGAGACAAATCTGCTGGAAGGAATCTGCAGTATCTGCAGCTGGAGTCAAACGTCTGAGTAGATGAAGAAATTGGATATTTCCGGCGACAGTTAGAGGCGGAAGGCTTTATGGTTTTGAGTTGTGGTCCGAACGTCTTATTCTTGTGAACAAGATATCTCAAGAATGCTTCGAGGAAAATTCTTCAAATGTCGTACAAAGTACAAAGTTCCGCTCCAATCGCCTTCCAGACTACACACCTGAAAGAGCAGCCGTGTGTGTGCAGGTGTAAACAGGAAGCAGATCCTCTTCGCTGTAGCTGGTTGCTTTGTTAAAATACTACGAACAAGGAAACAGCAAAGTGGTGAAAAGTAAGAGCAGGGATTTATTTTCTTGGATCAGCAAGAAGCTGGAACTGTTACTGTGAGTGCACGGTGGCAACTCTAGTTCCATGAGTAACACATTTGTAAAATGGAACATGGCTGTAGATCCTCATCGTGTTTACATCAGCTGCTCGACCGAGGAGGATCAGTATGTTGTTTGGGAACGTCGCCTGCTGACATGGACACACACACACACACACGCACACACACACACACGCACACAAACACACAAAATGTACCTGATGAACGATACAAACCAGCAGAACGGTTGGTTCGTTGTGTGACTCAGTTATTTCCTAATCGCTCGCCCAGACAGATAAATGGACCAGCGGACATGCTTCTATAAACAGCTTTAAAACCACTGTTTACATACTGTACCACACCACACCCCCCACCACACACACACAGTGGGACAGGGTGGCTTGTGGGTAGACGCTGACGTTCTCCCAGCAGAGAGGGCTATTTTAGAAAAAGTCATTTTATGTAATGCTTCTGAAAACCCTGTTTGCTTTGCTGAAGACTCCCTTGTGGGATTAACTGAGGTGATCATTTCTAGGTGACACATCACAGCCACACAGCCACGTGCCAGAAGAGAGTGGGGATCATTATACAGCCTCATGAGCACAACTGTCAGTCCCCTTTTAATTTAGTTTTTTGTGGAAACTTAACTCGGTGCTTAAGAGTCCCAAAGCACAAATGGAATTGTCATCTGTTTACACGAAGCTCACTCAGCTCAGTATTCCTGCACAAACAAAAGTAGGAGTCTGTTTACATGGGGTAATGAGTACAAACCTTTGTTGTCCTGCAGGAGGTACTTTGCGGATATACGCCGACAGTCTGAAGCCCAACATCCCCTACAAGACCATCCTGCTCTCCACTAGAGACACAGCTGACTTCGCCGTGGTGGAGGCGCTGGAGAAGTATGGACTGGAGAAGGAGAACCCCAGAGAGTACTGCATCGCCCGGGTAACCGTGATGATCTCACTACACCTACCTCATCTTTTATATCGGAGGAAATCCAATCCTCCAGTCGCACATTAAACACTAAAAACACACGTCCCTCCACATTCTTATCTCATCAAACGCATCCATCTTCTTTATTTTGACAGCACTTACGAGAAGATGTAATTTAGTGTCGTCTTACAACCGAAACGCTTCCACAGCTTCTCTGTCAGCGAAAACAAGTTTTTCCTCTTTTTATCACGTCGTTAAATTGATATATAGTCGGATGGAATGTGCTGGTATTTGATCACAGCATCGATTTCTCAAGGACGGTGCACTTTCACACAAGGTGCTTGTTTGTTTAGTTGTCAGCAAGATTTTATAAAAAATAACTGAACTGATTTCCATCACACAAAGAACTAGACAAGCGTGTGTGGGGTTGTTGGGCCTCCGCGGAGGGATGTGCTCTACTGAGGGAACACCTACATTCTCACATTTCTCCACCAAACACAGCCTCCATCCTCCTATCTCATTAATAAACAGCTCCATCATCCTTCCAAGAGGCCGCGCAGGGGACAGCCAAGGTCACGGTCACATGCACGTCACTCATAATTGTGTACACACACACACACACACTTCACCGGACAGGCAGATTGAAACAGAATGCTACTTGGCACAAAAACCTTTGGGAGGAATGCTATTCAATTGCTTTCAGACTGAGTGCTATAGCAGCAGCACATTCTCTCTGTGTGTGTCCATGTGTCTCTGTGTGTGTCTGTGTGTGTCCATGTGTGTTTGTGCCCTCCTCACATTCTCTTTCAACCACATGTATCCTCTCAGATGGACTCTGGCTACAGCCAATCATATGAAATAACTGCTGCCTCCACAGCCAATACAGTGGAAGACCCTCCAGAGACCACGTACACACACGTGCACACGCACACGCACGCGCACACGCACACGCACGCGCACACACACACACAGTTGATAGTCACTAGCAATTTGCTGATGAGACCAAAGCACTGGGAAAAGTCCATTAGGTTAGTGAGCATGAGAAATAAGCACACGTGTGCTAGCTTGTAGCGCGTCAGCCATGTGTACGTTCTGCGGGGGGGAAGGGGATGTTAACTGAGATTGGACTGAACAGGATGAGGAGATGTAGGACAGCTTTATACTTCACCCTGCGCTGTAAAGAAAAACCATAAAACTGCAATATTTATGTGAGAGCAGAATAATGTCATTAGGAAAAGTAAACCTGGGGGGAAACGGTTCATATACCGGTCAAGGACGAGAACTACTTCAAAATGAATGCTCTGCAATTACAGAGTCATCTTATTCAATCCAATGCATAGATATTAATATAATAACATCCCAAACATCTCCTACCTGGGAGGTAAAATAGAAAAGTTAGTTGTATCATCAAGTGACGTGTTGACATTTCTCGTCTTCTGGTGTTGATCATGTTTGAATGTACATCTCTTAATACTTTCCGAGTTATTAACCCTTTGGTTCTCATAGATCTGGCACATGCTCTAATAAGGCATGTGCGTAATAAACTATTGTTTTGGCCGTTGGTGGATTTTAATGTTTACCTGCTAAACTTCCTGCTTGTTTTTTCTGTTTTGTTTGTTCTGCAGCAAGATGATAAATCGGGCAAAGATGCGATTCTAGATGATGGCGAGTGTCCGCTGCAGATCTTCAGGGACTGGCCGGCTGACAGAGGTAACACCACACACACACACACAAACACACACGCTTACACACACACACACAAACAAACACACTCACACGTCTTAGTCTCTACTGCCCCCTCCTGCTGCCTTACTGGCATTACAGTTTGTTCTTGCTCTTTTGAGCATCTTAACTGTTGGAACATGAAATGACTGAATAGGAAAGATGATAAATACACTGACAGCACCTGTGTTACAATCCTTTTTTTCCAGGAGCATTAGTTTTCCAGCTGAAGAAGCGACCCCCCGACTACCCGGGGCGGAAGGGAAGGAAGGTGGACGACAAGGGCCTCCGAGGGAAGGAGAGCAGCAGCTCACTGCCGCCCGAGAAGCTGCCTTATCTGGTGGAGCTGAGTCCAGGTAAAACCACAACTCACAGCATCACAATGTCCGCGGCAGTATCACTGATCCTCGATCTGTAGGAAACCTTCATTCGACTTTCAATAGTTTCAGTAGCAGCGTCGGCAGCAGTGACATCAGTGGTAATAATAGCACAGTGATGAAGACTGCTGTAATAACAGGCAGTGGCCAGCAGGCTTCAGTGCAGCTGCAGTAAATATCATTTAGGGTTAACCAAAGGTGAGACCGACTTTCTTTCCATGCCAAGGTGAGTGATTCACATGTGGCCACATTATGGTTCCCAGCTGTTCTGTGGTTCCTGCTCCTACCAGCACACTCACTCAGCGAATAAAACCCACTGCAAGGGAGGGGGGGGCGGATGAGATCTACTCCTCATACAAACACATCTGTATTTACCTCTGGATGAAACTGTTTCCAGCCTCTCCATTCATCAACACAGTAATACGGCTTCGTTCGTGTCCTGGAATCCTCCACAACAGATGTTATTGCTCTGCTACGAGCCACAAAAGAAAAACACCATTTCCCCCAGGCAATGATGGATATAATCCTTTAACTAAATCACGGCCAGTATCAATTATCAGCTTACATAGAGGAACCTGTTCAGAGCATCCTGAGGTATGTGCGTACTCATGTGTGCACTGAATCTAAAAGTTAACATCGGTATAACGAGTAGGTTGAAGGTCTACAATGAGGAGAACAACACAAGGTAAGTTGCAGTAAATAAGTGTTTTAGAATTCAGTATTAACATCCCAGTATCAATCATGTATGAAGTACACTTGTCCCTTCAAGTGTATGAAGTCCACCTCACCTGAGTCTTGCTCAATGTGACATCGTCCAGCCCTAACAGCTTGTTTCTTGCTACTGATCCTTTTTCTCATGATCCTCCTCCGTCTGTCGCCCCCTGGTGGCCGTTAACCTGTCGGACGGGACCGTGACCCAAACGCCTCCCAGCACCACACTGGGATGAAGCCTGGTGCTGGGGTGGTTTGTCTCGTCCAGACATTTACTAACACATCTACTTCATCCACTGTCAGAATGACGGGTCTCAAAACACCCAAGATGGGAACAGTTATTTGGTGCAGGGTTTCTGGGTGTGTGTGTGGTCTGTGTGTGTGAGAGATTGTGTGTTTGTTCCTGTACCTTGATTGGTAATTAATTTAGATAAGGAATTTGGTCTCGTCAGATGAAGCTGGTTTGTCTACAGGTTCTTGTACTTGAAGGAAAACATGACAATAAAATGACCCAGAAGCCAAAATCTCAAATGTTTCCTGCTGAATATTGGAGATAAAGTCTTTCTATGATATCCACTAATATTTCCATTCAGTTGAAAAATAAGTATAGACAGTGAAAGGGCCACAGAAATATTGTGTGTGTGTGTGAGTGTGTTTGTTGGCCTTCCATGCGATTAGGTTAACAAGGTAATGCTGCATATTTCCTCCTTGCTGCATTTTTACCCTCTGCTATGTCTGTTTTTTCCCCCACCTTCCTACGGCATGGTGTGTGCGTGAATGTGTGTGTGTGCGTGTGTGTGTGTGTGTGTGTGTGGTGTGTGGGGCCTTGTGCATGTGTCCTTCTCCTTCCTCTGCACCCGCCTGCCTGTCTGCCTGCCTAGGGCGAGGGAATCACTATGCCTACTACGCATATCGCCACCACGAAGGTAAAAATCCACCACACCTCCTCTGTGTCCGTTGCAATGGCTGATGGGAGTTGTTGGGGGAGTTGCAGTGACACCCCCCCCTCCCCTTTGGCCGACATAGATAAAAAAAAAACATCTTCCCCTTCCTCTGCTAGAAGTTACCTTTTTTTGTAGTTGTAGTCCTTTGTGGGATTATTCATTTACAAACAAAATAAAAAAGATGATTCATTATCCTTTCACTGAATCTGCAGATGTATTGTTTATGGTCATTTCCATAATGTACACTCAGGATACATGGGAGGAAAAAGCAGAAAACTGAGTCGCATACGTATTTCGTTACAGAATTACTTGATGCCATAGAGATATATTAGTATTTAAGTGTTGGCATGCAGCATCATTTCTGATTTAATAGCACAGCAAAGTGGCTTCTTCCTTCTCAAGCCTCATTATATTACCGTAGAAAGTCAAGCTTTCCTGGAAGCCTTGTAATATTAGCTGCCTCATGATTTCAGTTATTATCTTTAAAAGGGGGTTTGAGGTTTTTCTTTCCTCATTAAATGTAAATGTGTAAATGGATATTAGAAAAACCTCTAACCACCTTCTAAAAGGTGGTGCATGCATTTCCCCACAGGATTTCCTTTTCTCCCCATGAACAATGTTTTTCCTCAGTGAACTAATTTGCCGCTTTGCTTTTACTAAACTCCTGTTTACTAATAATCAATAACTGCACTGCAGCCACACACATTTCTGCCACATTAGCCGTGCACATCCCAGTACACACCAGTTCCTATTGACTCTTTAATGTTTAAATGAGGGGTAATGTGTGAGTGTTAAAGGTTGAACGTGTGGTGCTCGTTTTAAAATGTTGATCGAGTGATTAATGAATGTTTTTAATTGTCCAGACGGGTCGGACTCGCGGGACAAACCAAAGCTTTACCGGCTTCAGCAAGCATCACGGAGGTCGGCTCGGACTGCACAGAAGACGGAGCCATTCAGGTACCACACACACACACACACACACACACACACACACACACACACACACACACACACACACACACACACTGGAGCTGAAATAACAAATGTTCGTGCTGTAAAAGAACGTAGAAACTAAATAACATAAAGCCCAGAACTGTCTTTCTTCAGTCCTGTGCTGACGTCCCTTTGTGTTTGTCCCCAGCTGCTCGGTCCGGGGATCCTTCCCCATCATTGCAACCTGATGCACAGTGAAGGGATGGTGACCGTGACGCCACACGGCCCCGACGCCGACACCTTCGTCGACGGACAACGCATCGCTGAGACGACGGTGCTGCGTCCGGGCTCCACCCTCCAGTTCGGCTCCGTTCACGTCTTCAAGTTCGTGGACCCGATGTTCGACCAAGGAGGGAAGAGGGAACCGGCGTCTTTGATGAGGACCCGACACAAGTCTGGGTGAGTGTTGTGTGGATCCGTGTCCCTCTTTCTGTTTTCTTTCTTTGCTTTCTTCCTCCTCTCTTCCCCTTTTATCCGCCCACTATTCTTCGTCATCTCCTGCACACACACACACACACACACACACTTGGAAGAAGGAGAGGGCGTTTTTTGTTGGAACAAGGGAGGAGAGGATGAGGTTTGGAGTTGGCAGGCGCTGCGAAAGATGAAGGCAAGGAAAAGGGGGAGGAGGCAGGTCTGGGGTTGAGAGAATGAGGAAATGAGAGGAGAGGAAGAGCGGAGGTCTAGGGTTAAGGCAGGCGGGCTGCCCTCTAATCTGATCAACATGGTGTTGGGTGTGGCCTCAGGCTTGCTGTCGCTTCACACACTTAACGGCAGATAGTAAGAAAGAGAGCGCGCTCCAGATAAGAGGAGAGAGGAGAAGAGCGAGGCCGACGGGGCTGAGGTACATTTGAATTGAATGGCCCTTTAACGACTCAATGGATGGCTGACTGACAAACTGAGGTGTGTGTAAGTAATCAACGCTTTAACTTACTGCTCCGGTTCCGCATGAAGTAAATATCTTATACAAATAAACGGCTTTAGCTTCTATTGTAAACATTTTAAGTTAGCTAAAGATCTTTAATGATTATTCCGGTATTTAGAGGATAAAACTGCGTTCTTTAGTCAATATCAAGGCTGAAGCTGCAGCATAGTTTGGTTGCATGTATTTTTAGAAGTTTATTTTGAATTGAAAAGACACCAAATAACAGATTTGATGTGTTTTTAACTATTTTTAAATCCCAAATTGAACGATGACACAAAGATAATCATACGTTTAGACGAGGTCTGTGACAGGCTCTTGCATCATGTTGCTGTTTGAGCAATAGTTTTAATTCTGCTCTACAAACAAACAAGACTGATGAAGACTTTCAACCACAGACGAAGATGTAATCAGTGAGATGAGTGAGTTGGAGCTTTTCCCCGTGAACATGCTCTCAGTTTGTCTGTGACAGTTAATTTGATTAGATTATGATATTTTTAAGTGTATTATACTAAAAGCTGAATATTTGTAGTTGCATGGTGTTGACCACAAACAAATTGATCAATGACAAGTGAGCTTGAAGTTGAAAGAAAGTCTGTGACGTTTGGCGAGGAACATTAACCCCACATGTCACTTGGTGCCGCCCGGTGACACTTCAGTCTGGAATCCGGGCCTGAAGTTGTGGATGTGGATCGCTGTCATGTTCTGGGCTCGGCGACGACTCGTCACGACGTTTAGGACGTTTAGAGCCACCGTTTGGCACGACGACAGATTTTTAAAGTTGGAGAGATTTGGCAGTCCAAAAGATGATCTTGTTCAGAACCTTAATCTGCTGCTTCTTAGTCGGGACCTTCACCAGAATTTAGAATTAGTCAGTGAGAGAGAGAGAGAAGCATGAGAGAAGGACAGAACACAGGAAGTCTGGATGAATACAAGACATTCTCATGACGGCGATAGATTTTTGTTTTTGCAATAAAAGAAAATATGAGTCTATCACGTCTTTCAGAGTGAGTGGTCCCGTTCGGTTTCATGCCAGGTCCCAGTTAGTATAATGACACACACCCACTCCGCCCATATTACGTGACATCGAGCATCATAACAGCTGGATAATGCTCTTGGATAAAGTTTTTACGCTCGTCTGTGGAGTTCGAATGCCTCAAGCAGACGGAGACAACGTTAAACAGCCAGGTTGTCTGGGTAACGCAGAGGAAGCTGAACCCTCATTCACAAGGAGAATGTCTGGGACGTGTCTTGTTGCTGCTGCGGAGCTGCTTGAACCGGGCAAAGTCAAGTTTTGCATTGTGTGCTAACACTCTGGAAAAGCCGGCTCTGAAATCTGAATATGCCGGTGAGTTTCGCAAAAAAAAAGGCCTTCAGGCATTTGGTGACAGGTTTCAGGACATGAGAAGTAAACTAAAGAAATGAACATATTTGATATGGGATCATTTCCTGAGCCTGAAAACCTGCAACATGAAATCAACCTCGAAGATAGAGCTCGACCAATATGGATTGTTCCGGGACGACCTCCAGTTCTATAAACTGTGCACGTCCTGCAGATTCTTTCCAAAACCGACTCTTGCAAAGACCTGAACCAGGACAGTCAGAGGCGAGTAGCATCATCATCACTTCCATCTGACATCAGGCGCCTTGCCAAAGAGAAGCGGTTCCAGCCATCGCATTAGAGACATTACTGTGAAATATATCAACTGAATTGGCCCTCGATGGAATTGTTTTTTCCCTGTGGTGTGTTAAAGAGAATCTCTGTCTCATTTCTCTGTGTGTGTGAGCGTAGTTGTGTTGTCGCTGGTTTAACCTACTTCTGCTGGTGATTGTGTACGTGACCTTCACGTCCGCGACCGAGCACCAACGCTCTGTGTCTGTGTTGTGCTGTTGGTTTGACATTGATGCCCTCGTGTCACTTGGGGCGTGAAAAGCAGCCTTTTAAACCCAGCCGCTGTCACACTCAATTACTGTCACTCAACACACACACACACACACACACACACACACACACACACACACACACACACACACACACACACACACCACACCACACACACACACACACACACACACACACACAGGACTCCTTGTGTGGCTTCTCTATACATAATTAGACGGTTATGTAAGTGTGTGTGCATGTTTATTTAGTAAACTATCTGTCTGCGTGTATTAGTAAGTCATCACTGCATCTTTGATCCAGCGCTCCTCCCTGAGAACGAGTTGGATAAGTTTCTGTGTGTGTGTGTGTGTGTGTGTGTGTGTGTGTGTGTGTGGTGTGTGTGTGTGTGTGTGTGTGTGTGGTGTGTGTGTGTGTGTGTGTGTGTGTGTGTGTGTGTGTGTGTGTGTGTGTGTGTGGTGTGTGTGAGCGCTCGTCGTTGTCAGTAATGAAACGTCCGCTGTGGGGAACACAGTCCCTCTTCTAAACTGGCGCATGTGTCTGTCTCTCCGCAGCAGCGTCCCAGAAACCACCTTCGACCTTCACGGGGACATCCACAGCGGAGCGCCACTGCCTACCAGCAAGGTAACGCACACTCACACTCACACACTCACAGAGACTGGTTTGCAGGTGTCAAGATATTGTGTAACTTGCAAAAAGCAGGTTTAACCGTAGTTTTAATGTTGGGATGCACTGGTCTAAACTACTGAATCTGTGCTGGTATAGAACTGACTTGATCAAGCAACTGGTGGTTACTTATCCTCATTAAATACAGTTGCTCATATTGAATGAGTTACTTAGTTATTGAAAGTTAAGCATAACATGAATACAGTTTTGCAGCGGATGACTTTTCGACTGTGAAACAATATATTAGAAGCTCCGGTGTCTTTGTTCTTGTAGATTATTTATAAAAGAAACAAACAAAGAGCTATAAAAGCAGCTTCTGTTCCATGTTGTATTAGTTCCTTGTGAGTCCTGTGAGTTAATCTAACATGAGACGTCTCCAGCCACACGAGAACAACCCCCCACGTAGAGTCTAGTTGTCTGTTTAGCATCTGGCTGCATTGTATATACAAACACATCGAAGCGTGACCGAAGCCTCACGGTACAGTCGTCCTTATCCACGTGTGTGTGTGTCTGTGTGTGTTTGTGTGTGTCTGTGTGTTTGTGTGTTTGTGTGTGTCTGTGTGTGAGCTCTAAATTTAGGTTCATCTGTTGTAAATGAAATTAGAGCGAAATTAGATTTTGTCGACGCTGCTTCACACTGCTGCGGTTTGTGTTTGCACAGAGCTCAGGAAAACTGGAAATGGAGCGAGGGATGGTCAAACCCATGATCAGAGGAGAGCAACAGGACAGCAGGTCAGACCCTCCTCCTCCTCCTCCTCCTCCTCCTCCTCCTCCTCCTCCTCCTCCTCCTCTTCATCCCCAGCTCGTCCTCCTCCTCGTTCCACTCTGTCTCCAGTTTGTTTCTACTCTTCCCCTCCTCACTGTGTTATTGTGTCTCGTCAGGTCTCAGGACATTTCAGCAGACAGGACAGAGTTGACTCTGCCGGCCGGCATCGAGTTCAGAGACAACTGTAAGTGCTCATGTGTCTCTCTTGTCCGTCTCTCTGTCCGTCTCTCTGTCCGTCTCTCTGTCCGTCTCTCTGTCCGTCCTCTGTCCGTCCCTCTGTCCGTCCCCCCACTGTGGCAGGGACCCAGTCAATAGCTGGAAACTATTGAACCCTTTTAGTTGTCTTTACAGTGAACAGGAACTAGTGAAGCCTCTGCAGTGGTTCACAATAAACATCTGATGATAGAAAACAACAGTCTGGGAAATATAGCTAAACATTTTATTACCAGAGACAGAAAACCTTCCTTCCTATTTAGCTTTAGATGCGGTTCATCTACTTAAAATAAGAAAATTATATATGTGCAAATAAATTTGCTGCATTGTCTCGAAGTTTCCACATCACCGCATATTGTTAAACATAAACACTGATGTGTCTGTGAAAAGCTCGTATCGGCTGATTTACGACATTGAATTCCATCTTCCAGATCGTTTCTTGTCTCTGTCGTCTGTATTTATGCTGCTCATCTTCCGTTAATTGCATTTGATCCAATAGAAATAAAGAAAGCGTCAACTCGTCCGCCTTCTGACACCAATCAGTTTCTACATGAACCCAGCAGCAGATGGTCGGTTTGGTTTGGCCACGTTAAACAAACTGATGTATCGAGCACGACGTGGATTCGGTCCGAGCTGTTTTATTTCCTTGTTAAAATTTGTTATAAATTAGTTCCAGGTTTTCCGCAGCCTGACGTTTCCCACACCCTCCTTGTTGCTCTAAGCCGTTTATTCCGTCTGTGTAACATTTCTGTTTATTGACTCTCTGTGTCCTCCGGGCCTTAATGTGTCTGTGTGTGCACAAGTGTATATATTTGGTATCGCGTGAGATCATCTGTTTTTCCAGCTGAAGCAGGGTTGTGATCGGTGGACGAGCCAATACCCACAATGCAGTGGGAGAAACCACATACTCAAAAGTCCCCGAAAAGTTTGTTTGGGAGGACGATGCACATGCGTCGTTAAAATGCGGAGACTCGCAGAACTCTGCTCGTAGGAAGAGTTTGCCGTAGAGCAGCTGCAGCGAGTTTGACTTCCACCACCCGAACTGAAAGCAACTGATACCACAGTCGGGCTCCGCGTGGTTTCATCCCACACGAGCAGCCGAGTTCTGCGACCGGCCGACCGCCAATAGCGACTTAAACAAATCCGTCACAGTCCGTGTGCTTTGCTTCAAGTGGATTTCACCGCACGTGCATCAGATGGAATGATCTAATAATCCGACTGTGTGCGTTTCCTCCAGCTGAAGACACCTTCCTGTCCGCCATCATCAACTACACCAACAGCTCCACCGTTCACTTCAAGCTCTCGCCCACGTACGTCCTGTACATGGCCACCCGCTACGTGCTGTCGCCGTCGTACCGGCCGGACATGTCGCCCTCCGAGAGGACGCACAAGGTCATCGCCATCGTGAACAAGATGGTGAGCATGATGGAGGGCGTCATCCAGGTCAGTACCGCTGCTCTTTATATCTTTTTGTTGAATGTTGTCACATTAATCTCACAGGTCACTGACATCACCTCGGCGTGTTCCGCTGCCGTTAGTTCAGCCGCTCTCCTCCACAGTGCCGTTTCCTGCTTGTGTTGAAATGTATTATCTGATTGTTTCAACCCCCCCCCCCCCCCCACCTCATTAACCGAATTCTTACACACTACCACGCGCAGTAGTTGTAAGTTGTGCACACTCGTCTGCATGTTTTGTTTCTTGCAGCGTTCTCTCCACAGTTACCTCCCACGTTACCCGTCTGTGCTTCTGTCTCGTGTCTGTCTCCCTGTCAGTGTTTGAGGTGTGAAGCCTGCGAGGCCACAGGATCTGTGGATGAAACTTAATCTAGAACAACGTTATCGCGGATCAAAAGGAAATCAACGGGAGATATGTTCTATCTTGATGACAATATAAGAGATAGTTGTTAGATAACTCATTCTTCATGATTTTTCAAAGCCGTCTTTTACTTGACTCCCTACAAGTGTTTCAGAAAGAACTACATCCATACTCACACATTAGCATTTTAAAAACAATTTAAACATCTAGAACTATTTTCCAACGTCTCAGTTTCTGCCCGTTCAGTTGACAACACAGCCCCACAGAGTTTTCAACTAAAACAAAGTCAGCCCATTTCCAAACTCCCAAAACTCCAGAGTAGTGTAGACGTACGGGATAAACGTACATGTACTGTAAGACTAAAACATAGTTGTGTGGATGTAACATAATCATTTAAACAAAGAGTGAGCTCCACCGTCTAATCGCTTCCACCTCTCACTGCTGTTGTCACTGCTCCCGGTGGTTCTCTCCTCACTGACCTGTACTTTGCTGAAAGTTTTTGCTGCGTCCTCCTTTGTCAGATATTCAGAAGCTACGAGCTTTATCCGGATTATCTGTATAAACCTGAGCATGGTCTTCCTCTGACTGACTGAGAGGCTGCCTTTACTCCCATTAACGGCCGCATGATGCAGAATTTACTCATTTGTCCCAAACGTGTAAATGTTATTGATGTTTGAAGTAACTTATTCAGGCAATTTGATGTAATTAACTGCATTTTGTTTTGTCAGTGATCCTCTGCTTTATATTTATACATTTCGACACATTAACAGTAAGACTTGTATACTTTAAATTCAATTTTCAAAACCTCCAGAGTCTGTAAAATGTCAGCAGCCGTGCTTATATGCAGTCGTAGTTGTGTTGACTTAAATATATTTATACATCTGACGTCCATCAGTTCTTTCCGACCGGGGCGCCACATTGTAAACCATGACCACGTGTGTCATAGTGTGTGTTTGTGTGTGTGTGTGTGTGTGTGTGTGTGTTACACTGGCTGTGTCCATACTGTAGCTGTTGACGTGTTTTCTCTCTGTCCTGTGAATGTGTCCTCCTCCTCTTCCTCCTCCTCCTCCTCTTCTTCCTCTTCTTCCTTCCATCCAGGAGATTCCTGAAGGGGATCAGGTAGGATAGCGCACCATGATACGGCTGCTACAGACTCGTCTACCTCACTCGCTCTTTCTTTACCTCTCTCTCTCTCTCTCTCTCGCTCTCCCTCTCCTCTCTCTCTCTCTCTCCCTCTCTCGGTTTGGGCGACATGCATAAAAACATTGTACGAGAAAATCCAAGTAGCTTTCCTGCCAGTTATTGTTCGTAAAGCTTAATGTTAAGTGCAATATAAGAATATCACTGTAGAAACCGTCTTTTAAAGTGGGAAATTATTGTGAGCTGCGAATCAGAGTAGAATTATTAAATAAATGTAACACTGGAATTCACAAATTGGATCACATGGTTTAAAAGATATTGTTTGGGGTGAATTTGAGTTAATGACTTGGTAAAATATGCATTTTTAAGCAGATATAAAAGTTAATTTTAGAAAACCTTATTGCGTGAATCATACTTTGCAAATTGCTAGAAGGAAGTGTAATTTTATTATGCTTATATCAGTATATTTATTAAGCAGAACGGACTGAGTGGCACTATTCATATAATCAGTGAATTTGGTCGCTAAATTAGAATTGCACAAATATGTAATAATGCCGTAAGACATAAGAATTCAAATAAAATTCTGTATTAGATTATTTTTTACACATTATTTAACCTGAACTTTTATTTTCCCTGTGCCTGAAATATCAAATTCAAACTCGACAACTATAAGATAAACAAGATGCATCTAAAGACTCTCAGGGAATTCAGTATTTTACAAGTTATTTCTACATTTGCAAAACAGCTGGATACAAATATTTATATTTCATTCTTCGTGATGCACATTTCTAATCTTTCTGTTTTACTAGAATTCCTTTTGAAGCCAAATCAGATTTAAATCCGTGATAATGTGAGATTGTGAGATCGTGTCGCCCAACCCTATCACCTCTCTGCCCTCCTCTATTAATCTCCACCTCTCTCTCTCTCTCTCTCTCTCTCACTCTCACTCTCACTCTCACTCTCACTCCACTCTCTCTCTCTCTCTCTCTCTCTGCTTTTTGACCCCCTTCATTGTTGCTGCTGCTTCTTTTTCTCCATTCTAACAGAAATGTAAAATAAAGCCCTGATAATAACGCGTCCTGCCCACAGCTGGAAAACTAAGCAACAACAGCAACATCCGCCCAACTAATTCCATTCAGCTTCCTGGACCTGCCTGGTACTAAAAACAAACAAACCAAAAACCCTCTTTAAAAAAATTTAAAGAGCAAAAAACCAAAGCAACCCACTCCTTTCCACCGTTGCTCCATCTTTAATTCTGGCATCCATTTTGTCTGACATCACGTCTTGCTGCTGCGACGCCACAGTGTGGATGAGAGACGGGTGGCGTCCCTCTGAGCTCCTCCTCTGCTTCACGTGTCTGACGTGCATTTAACGTGTGGAACCATCCGTGTTTTCAAATGTTTCCCTCCGTGTTTTAATGTCACGTTTTTTTCATTTTGGATGCAACTTGGCTCCGTCTCTCATTCTCTGGCTGTTCTGAATGAAGAGGGTTGCGTCTCCTCCTCTTTGTTTTGTTTGATTTCTTTAAGTTTGATTTTGTTTTTTTCAAGGCGGGGATAGATGAGTGCAGGGGGGGGGGCCTTTGCACATTCCTCCCTCTGTGAGTGGCGGGGTTATTAACCAATCAGCTCACTAGACACTGAGCTCTGTCCTCCCCTTTAAGACCAGGTAACTGTTCTTTAGACTGTCGACTGACACATGCTCCACTCTCTGATATTATTATTATTATTTGTTATAAATGAAAACGTTGCTGCTTCTTTACTTTTATCACTTAATCTGCAACAGGCTCTGATTGCGTTTAGTTCGGAGTTTCTGCAGAGTCTTCAAAAGTCTAACATTTAATAATCTGAGTCTTAAATAACTGTAGGTAGGTCATAATTATGTTACGTTCATTAACTCTAATTGTTGAACCTTAAATTTCATTCATTATGGTTTTAAAAGTCTTAAATTTAACTTATTGAAACCTGCAGTTCCAAAAACACATTAAACGTTTTTCTTTAATGTGTTTTACTGTCTGTAAAAGTTAAAGAAATCGTGAAACTATGGGAATTATTCCACATATTTATTTGCTGTGAGAAGATTGATTCCTTCCTCATGTCTTTGTGAATAATTTAGCTTTGCTTGGCGTAATAAGTAGGAACAGGAAAACGCCTATAGTGGTTCTGTTAAAAGGTAGAAAATACAAAAACTAACTTTGTTTAATCTCTTCAAGACGTCACCGCTTCCATTCCAAAACACACAAACCCTCCTTAAAACCACAAATGATTGTTTTTATGGATTAAACAAAGACATTATAGCCGTTTAATTACGCAGCTTTAAATGTAGTTTTCACTCTGTTCCATAAGCTGAGCTAATTAACGGAGTCAGACGTGACCTGAAAGCGGTTAAACGCGTCTTTTCTTCAGACTCTCGTTAAGAAAGCAAATAAACGCATCTTAAAGATTTAGATTTAAAAAGGAAACTTGTAAAATACTCTTTTCAGCCACTTTACTCATGGATTTATGGTGTTTGGCCTAAATTAGTCCCCAGAACTTTTTCTAGGAACTCAAAGATTCCTGCAGACCATTGTTAGCCTGTGTTTCCACCACACATTTAAACGAGATTAGAAAAATAAGCCTGTTGACGTGTGAACAAAACCACTGCAGCGAGTTGTTACCCTACCAGTCCACCAGGTGGAGCTAATGCAGAAGACGAACAAAGACAACAGACCTGAGTATATGTGGTTCTCAGTGGAAGTCGACAGTCTAAACACAAAAAAGAGAAGAACGGGGGGGGCTGGTGACCTGGTGACCTGGTGAATGGACTTGTGTCTGGGAGTGAAAGGATTGGTCACTACTGTCTCACAGTTTGTGTAAAAGATTCAAAGGTAAAAGAAATGACACTTTGCTTGAGCGTGTTATTCAAAGTGACAGTGATGACCACTCCTCTGGGTTGGCTTGGAGGGGGGGGGGGGGGCACGAGTCTATCCCTGAAGTAACAAACTGCTCCTTCTGGCTGCCACTCAAACAGAAACCCCCTGCCTTCTTTATTTTAACTCCTCCTCCTTCGTCCCGCTGCTCTTAACAACTTCCTCCGTGTGTCTTTTTTTGTCTCCGTGCGTGTGATTGGTCCGTTACAGAAGCAGAAGAACATCGCAGGAGCGCTGGCCTTCTGGATGGCCAACGCCTCGGAGCTGCTCAACTTCGTCAAGCAGGACCGAGACCTGAGCCGCATCACGCTGGACGCCCAGGACATCCTCGCCCATCTGGTCCAGATGGCGTTCAAGTCAGTCTGAGTGTGTGTGTGTGTGTGCGGTTGTGCGACTGGATGTTGTGGGAGTTGTGGATATCAGGGGATTTTCAAGAGATGCAGTCACACCAGGGAAAATCAGGGGATTTGATCCGTTCTCTGTGGAAGTTAGTTTTTCTAATCACGTCAAATTATGTGGCATTATATGATGGAATTAAAGCTAACTCCACAAATATGTAGAAATATGAGAAACCTAAGGAGGAACTTTCAAACTAGTTCCATCACAAACTGATCCTCACAAAGCAAGGAAGGATATTTGTATGTCAATGAAGTAAAGATGGGATGCAGAGCTTTGTTTGTGGTTTGACGATGATGAATATTGATGGTTTGTCTCTAACGAGCTGTAACGTGTGATTGCAGATACCTGGTTCACTGTCTCCAGGCTGATCTGAATAACTACATGCCTGCCTTCCTGGACGACCCAGAGGAGCACAATCCACAGAGACCCAAGATAGGTAAAGTACACAAACAGAAACGCACAGAGAAGATGTACAACTGTCCAAAAACGTTTACATTTTCCTGTATTGTTCATAACTTATTGATAACTCAGGTATATCATGCACTGCCTTCAGGAGCGTCTTGGTTTGGGAATCACTTTCAGTTCCCACGTGTAAAACTCCCCAAATTGTAATTCCTGGCAAAACCTCCGTGCAACCAAGCGTTTAATTAAACTTACAAATCCTGGAGTTCAACATACTCGTACCTTATATCGGTGGTTTGACACAGGCACACAGATGTTTTGATTCTTGCTTTTTAAAACATTAAAGGGCATTTTCTCTTCCAGAGGATGTCCTGCACACGCTGACGGGGGCGATGTCGTTGCTGCGGCGGTGTCGGGTCAACGCCGCTCTGACCATCCAGCTGTTCTCGCAGCTCTTCCACTTCATCAACATGTGGCTGTTCAACAAGCTGGTGACGGACACGGACTCGGGGCTGTGCTGTCACTACTGGGGCGCCATCCTCCGACAGCAGCTCAGCCACATCGAGGCCTGGGCCGAGAAGCAGGGCCTGGAGCTCGCCGCCGACTGCCACCTCAGTCGAATCGTACAGGTAGGGACGGCAGGAGACACTTGAAATGTAGCACACATCCTACGGCTCTGTGTGAAGTAGAGGAATTACAAGTTTTCTTTGTGTGTGTCTGTTCCAGGCCACCACCCTGCTGACGATGGACAAGTACTCCATGCAGGATGTGCAGAACATCCACAACACCTGCTTCAAGCTCAACTCCCTGCAGCTCCACGCCCTCATGACCAACTACCACTGTGCTCCAGATGAGCCTTACATCCCGCCTGTGAGTCAACACACACACACACACACACACACACACACACACACGTCTCAACTCGTGACACACTTATATTAAAAAGCACTTCTTTATGTGAAGTAGAAGAACCACAGTTTCCTGATGTGTGTTTCTTCTTGTGTGTGTGTAGGAGCTGATCGACCACGTGGTGGCGGTGGCGGAGAACACAGCGGACGAGCTGGCGAGGAGCGACGGCAGAGAGGTCCAGCTGGAGGAGGACCCGGACCTCCAGCTGCCCTTCCTCCTCCCTGAGGACGGCTACTCCTGCGACGTGGTGCGCAGCCTCCCCAACGGCCTGCAGGACTTCCTGGATCCGCTGCTGCAGAGAGGTAATGTTCCTGGAACCTAGACCAGTCATCTGGTTGTGGAAATACATCCCACTGAGCATGAGTCAGCTGATGGTATTTAGTTTGGGACATTTTTAGCAAAGCTCAGTCCAAAAGCTGATGTAGTGAAGCTTCGTATTAAAGTTTATTCTTCTTACTCTTTGGAGCAAAAACAATCAGAGAAGCTCACTCTGCTCCACAGTTAGTTTTGCTCCACCCGTACATGTACTTGTACTGTAAATGTGTGTGTGTGTCTGTGTGTAACCATGTGTGTTTTCTCTTACAGGTTTTTGTCGGTTAGTACCGCATCCTCGCTCGCCCGGCACCTGGACCGTTCACTTTGAAGGAGCCGAGTGTGAAACCCACTTCTCTGCACTCGACCAGTCTGAGATGGTACGACATTAGCATGCACACAGACACACACACACAGGTTATCCCAGGTAAAGCGGGTACCACAGAGGACTCGATGCAGGTTTGATAATGCTGACTCTTGGAAACCGAGGAGAGCAAAGTGCACAGTGGACGTGATGGGCGTCTCAGAGCGAGGACACAAACTCTTGGCGTCTTTGATCGCTGCAGAGTAACTTCAGGACACTGACGTCTTTCATCCTGCTCTGTTTCTCATTCATTCTCTGATCGCTTGCAGGGAAAGGGTTCAGAGTTTTAATGTCTCCGTGTGTTTGCACATTGTAATAAAACTACAAACAAGACCGACGTGGAACTGATCCATTAAATTTAACTTGTTTAAACATTCAAAAACCATCAACTAAGATACCAATTATGCTGTGAGCAGACTAAAGATAAACGTTCGTGTCAGGAGGAATTCATGGATGTTGATTTAGCAGTAAAATCAGCAGTAAGTTATGAAGATGTAAATCATACTTGAGTTACCGGACTGAAGAGAGAGAGAGTGAGTTCAGGCGTCACGGTCGTCAAGACAAAATAAAAAATGAAAAGGTGAGTTTCAGACTAAAAAAGGTAAAATTCCTGAGCGGAGACGATTTGACGGCACAACGGACTATTTTTAGAAAAGTCTAAATCTGGAAGTTGCTTTGAATTTGGATCGTGGTGTGTGTGTGTGTGTCTGTGTGTGTGGTCTCGTAGTTTGTAGGCAGTGATTACAGTTACTTCAGCAGAGGCAATTTACTTTTCATAACAACCTACACACACACACACACAATGAAACAAACACTTCCACACACAGCCACTTCCTCTGTAATTGGTCTGTTTATCCCTGTTCTACCATTTCATGACCGCAGTCTCGACATAATACAGACACACACACACACACACATGTTGATTAATGGTGTGTGTCCAGGCTCTTGTGCCCCCCCATGAACACAGTTTTGTCCTGCATCCACATCAGCAGATTGGATATGATGTAGTTTGTTTACATACTAAAAGTTTGTGTGTGTGTGCGGTAGAAATACTCGAGCACATGCGTTGGTCAATCAAAAAAAAACAACTACAGGTCAAATTGCATGGACAGCTAGCGTAGCACGTTAGCATCACAGCAGGCTGTGTTTGGTGTCCTGAGCGGGACTACGAGTGACTCCTGTTAAATTACACACATTATAAAGTATTATTAGAAAAACAAATTGTGTTATAGCTGCTTTAAAGAAATCAACCCACAAGTAAGCATCTGGTTCAGTTTCTCCTCGGACAGAAGTCCCAGCGGGGCGGTCGTTGTCGTGTAGTTGCAGTCGGTGCGGTCTTGTTGTCGTCTAACTCGTCTTTTAGTGTAGCTGCAGTGTTGTTGTAGCAGTAGTCGTATTGTCGCTGTCGTGTGGTTTCTGTTGCTTTGTGTGGTTCTGGGTGTTCCTGCCGTCTCTCCCCTCTGAGTGGCGTCCAGCCACACACGACGGCCGGCGCACAAAAATACACAGTGCGATAGAGACATGTCAACGTCTGACATGAGCTTATTGATGTTGGAGTCTCCTTTTGTCAGAATACATTTTTTTTTCAAGATGTGGGAAACCTCGCTCTGGTCTTTGTTTCTGTCTCTTTCCCCACCCAGTCACCCAACCCTGGAGTGTGTGTGTCTGTGTGCGTGTCTGTGTGTGTGTGGGTGGGTAGCCATGATGTGGTTTCTCATTCTTGACTCGATTCCAGCGACCACAGGTTCCTCTGTGGTCTCCCCCCTTTCCCCATTATCCCTCCTTCATTCCTTCCCTCCCTTTTCCCTTCCCTCCCTCCCTCTTTTTACTCCAGTCTCATTTTTCGCATATTCCGCCGTAGCGTTTCAGAGGAAACACGCCGGAGGACGAAAGTCCAGTTTCACCTTGGCTGCTCTAAACCCATCGAAGAGGTTTCATCCTCACTAACAGTTGTTCTCTCCTGTCCCTCTCTCTTTTCAGCCAATGAGGAAAGACCCGGAGGTTGTCACGGTAACCCTGAAGAAGCACAACGGCATGGGCCTCAGCATCGTGGCCGCCAAGGTAGGAAACGCCACCTGGAAGTGTGTGTTTATGTGTGTGTGTCTGTGTATGTAAAGCGTTAAATCAAACTTCAGCTGATCTGAAGAAATAAACTTCTTCTAGTAAGTGAAGACAGAAGAACAGAAGTGTGTGTCTGTGTGAGTCCGAGCGACACGCTGCTGTTTCTGAATGCACTGGTTTCACTGTTGAGTCTGACGGCGGAGCAGAGACTAAACAGTGTCACTGGACGACTCCTGGACAAGATCGTGGTCTGTGAAGTTTGGTTTTTAGCGGCGGCGAGCGAGCAGCACGGTGGGCCGGCTTCGCTGGGACGGTGTGTCGCCGTCTGTCCCCGTGTTTATTTGTTCACACACGTCTGATCAATTTCACGAAACGCGGGCGATTGAATCGTCTCAACACTGTGCGTCAATATTTAACTTCACAGATTCAGGGCAGCTGTGAAAATGAATTAAGATTTGTGCGTTTTTCCTTCTTGTTTGATGCAAATTTGACAAATTGTGTTTCTAATTAGATCAGGATGAATTAGGTTGGATGCACTTCAAGAGGTTGCACTTGTAATCTTGGTTTAGGTGCAGGTTAGATCTAGAAGTACAACAGGTTATCAGAGAAATGATCCCTAATTAAATATAAATATGACTTACCAGTTATAGAAGTGACAGATTTGCACAGTTGCGGCACCTGCTGGCTAAAATCAATATCGTAGCACTCGCACAGAAAAGCAGGAAAAACATTTTTCGCTGTATATGTCCTGTTAACATTAAAACAGAGTGAGGAAATGCAGCCGCCGTTATGAAACTGTAATGACAATTTAATGTTGCTGTTTTAGAACTTTGTGGTGTTAATTGCGGCTCCGGTTTCTTTTGCCAAGGTCCTTCAAGCACATGTAACAGAGATCCTGTGGTCGATCCAGCCATCATCAATCATAAGTGTTTAAATCAACATCGCCCTCAGCCTCATGTTTCATATGACGACAACGAGCAGTTAAATTAATCATTATCCCTTCTCCTCGTCAATACCAGCTCACAGGTGTGTGTTGGTCTGGATTAAATATATCTGGGATTATCTGAGCAGCTTGTGTGGAATCCGTCCTGCGTCCCAAATCACATACAGTTTAATTAAATACAAAGCAAATAAAGGTGAAGCGAGGGAAACCCTGCGCTTGAAGGTCAGACCAGTTGTGTAATTCTGTGTAAAGGACTTCTCCCTCACGTGCCTCAGGAATAGAAGAGCTGGACTCTGGTGGTTGTGTGTTGTCGCGTCGGAACAGCTGTGGCGATGCACCGTGATCTGAAGTCGTGTGCTCATGCTTCTTTAATGAAGCTTTCTGACCAGTGGAGTGTCTTCGTCTGACTTGAGAGTGGAGTGGGGCTGTGTGTGTGTGTCTGTGTGTGTCTGTGTGTGTGTGTGGGGAGAGGAAGAGCGGGAAGGAAGGACGTACTGAGGAAACCATTGCTCTGTTTATTTTTGAAGCTGTGTGCACGTACAGGGAGGAGAGTAGGCGGAGGAATGGGTGTGTGTGTGGGTTGGATGGGAAAGTCAGGTAGGGAGAACTCTGTCAAACAGCTGCTTGAATTGTCGGTAAACTGGTCTGAGCGCTGTCCTGTTATATAACACTGTGGGTGTGTAGTTGTGTGTTGTGTGTGTGTGTGTGTGTGTGTGTGTGTGTCTGAGCTGCAGCAGCGCTCCACCTCAGTCTGACCAGCCGACTCCTCACCTCTGGATCTGCGCCTGGATTCTGTGTTTCTTCACAAACACTCGGTCATTAGGAGCTCGTGGAGGAATTTCGCTGCACTTGGGAACTTTTGAGGAATTTGCTGCAGCTTTCTTTGACCACTGGAATCTTCACAGCGTCCGAACTCCACGCTGATTATTTTTTAATACTTTTTAGATTTGTTTGCCTCTTTAAAAATGACCTGCCCCACATTTCCACAACTTTTCCTACTTTCTTTATTTCACGTTTTCGTTTTTTTCGTTCGTTAATCGCGGGTTTGAACGGCAGCTGGATGGATTTCTGCCGTCTGGCGTAGCGGGAAGCTTTCAGACGTGTAGCCGCATGTGAACAGGTTGAAGTGCAGCCTGGGATTTAAAAAGTCTCCGCACCGGACGTCCCAGTGTGAACTGGTCTGGACAACACTAACGAGCAGCTGCAGCATGTGGTTTTCTGTGGTGGGCAGGAAAGACCAGGTAACAGTGCTTTTATGATTGTGTGTGTATATATATATTATTTATTATGTTGTATTTCCCCTTGTTGCTTGTTTTCTCGTGATAGACCCGACTCCTCCGTCTCTTCTTCCTTCTTCACCTCCTTTTAGCTGCTAACACACTCGTCTGGCTGCACGGTGCAGCCGCGAGCAGCTGGTTGAACATTGATCACATGTGGAGATGGCAGCCCGCTGTGGATTCACCCCGCTGTGTGACGGCCGCCTGGTCTTGTCACTTTTCACTGTTTGCTTTCAGGGACGTTCTGATAATGGTTAAACTAAAGTACACACAGGAAACACAGATGGTAAAAAAACAGATAGAGTTCTGTGAGGAGGTTTTTTATTTATCTTCCTTTCACCAGTATCACCGAAACACACTGTTTGTTTTTTCTTAAGGACGATGCTGATTGAGGAACCAAATGTAATCTAGTGTGGTGAGAACTGCGGTTTTAAAAATAGTTCTGTTGTCCCTCATTGGTAAAACCAGTTTATCAGAGCAGTGTTTGATCTGCGCCGTCTAATTTAATATGACAAATGTTTGAGAAGTTATATTAAGCTCTTTTTCTGTGTGTTTGAGCAGATTTGTACCTTTTTAAACTACTTTGTGTGTTTGTGCGTTTGTGCAGTATTGTGTTTCTTTCCTCCGGACAGCTCCCAGCTGGAGCTGAGGACACTTTGGTCTCGCTCCGCCCGTGTTGGTGTTTTTACTCATTTATCTTTTGGCTTTAAAGAACAGAACAATCCTTCTGTGCAGGTCCAGAACAACAAGAACCTGGACCCTTTCCTCAACTCAAAGAGCTGCACTGGTTCTGTGTGTTTGAAGTGTCGGTGGTTTGTGTGTGTTGCAGAATCAAACTCAAAGTGGAACAATACTATGAGAGCGTTGCCCCCTGTGAGGCCTGGGACAATGGGAGGATGTACCGCACACACACACACACACAGGCTTTCCTGTAGAGCTGCAAGCAGGAGGTGTTTACAAGGTGCATGGATGAGAACGTGTGTGCATCTCTGTGCTTTGTGTGTCTGTGGGGGGGTGACATTGTGTCAGGTTAGTGTGGAAAACCAGGGACAGACGTGCACTTTGTGGTTCCTGGTAGACGAACCGCAGTGAGCTTTTACCGAGAATCATCACGTCAGCCGCTGCTTCGTCACGATGGAAAGTGCGTTGACCTGGTTTGATGACGGAGCGTGTCTGATCAACATGCAAAGAAAAGTTTAGAGCAAAACATGAATCAGTAAGAAAAGATCATCACCTCTGCCAAGGAGTTTGTTTTCATCCATAAAGTGTTTGTTGTGGATCCAGATCAGGGGGCGGATCCAGGAAATGTAATAATAATAATTCATTGGATCTTGATTTTTTGATTTAGGGATCTGATATCGTTGACGGGGTCTAATTTGGTTCAGATCCAAATAAATATCTGGATCTAGTGAACTTGACTGTTGGGCGTCGGCTCCACTGAGTGACATTCAAGTCGCACTTTATTTCCTGAAGCTTGTTATAAATCACAAATCTTCCAGAATCCATCTCTGAAAACATCTTTCAGTGTGGCTGCAAATCAATAACTTGTGATTATTAGTGTGAATTTCTTCTGTCTCTCTCTCAACACTTGAGCTTATTGCATCAATCTTCTCTGAAAACTCGCCCATTTCTGCTCCACATGTTTCCAGGGCAGATGCACCATCGTCTTTTTAGTCCTTCATCCATTTTAAAAACCCTGCTTCCACTTCTGCTCGTGTGTTTCTTATCTGATGAGACGACCTCCGCTTCAGGTCGGGAGCAAACTTCAAGAATTACAAAGGCTTGAAAATAATCCTGTGCAAACAGACGCAGGAATCATTTTTAAAAAGGAGGATTACGGAGATGTCAATCAAAGGACTGTGTGCGTGCCCGAGATGTCTAATCCACCTAAATGACAGAGAACACCTCTGTGGCTGCACGGTGCCTTTAAACACCTCTGGCTTCTAAACACCCTCTCGTGGGGGAAGTGGTTTATCCCTCGGAGGCTCCAGGAAGCAGGTCGACGTGTTGAAAGCTGTATCTCGGTGCGCTGCCGCTCGGCATTAACGGTAGTTGTGTCCGCCGCACATCAGAGGCCGGTGACGGCGGCGTCTGCCCCGACTCTGTGGCTCCGCTGTCGACGTTAGATTCTCATCGTGAGTCAGACGCAGAGAAAAACGTCACGTTACTGTGACTCTGACGGAAAACACTGAAGGATGTTTGTGATTTACATTTGTACAAATTTTTGATTTGTTTATTTGCACGGTCTTTTTTTTATTAAAACTTTCCACGCTGCTATTTTCATGGGCTAATTGGACAAAACAAGATCATCTTGTGCTTTGGGAAACAGTTTTAATATTTTTTTTGGACATTTCAAAGAGCAAATAACCAGAAGATTGATTTAGGAAAACAATCGTCGGACGGAACAACAGTGTAGTTAATCACATTGCAGCACTTCATCACGAAACCAACGTGCAGACAGTTGCAGCTGCATCTGTATCTGTGTCGCAGTTAACTGATGTTTAACTCAGCCCAGTTGTGCAGATCTCGTGTCTGGTGCACTGTTTATTTTAAGTGTTTTCCTGACATGACAAAGTTTTACGACACGGTAGTTTAAAAGCATTTAAGACGAATAAAAACCTATTACACTGTCGCCAGTGAAAGAGCAGTCAATAAAACCCAGGAACGCTCTGTGATACAAGAATGTGCGTGAAGAAGAGAAGTTACCGAGGCTAACGTGCGTCACGGAGGGACTCGTGGCGCCTCCATCGAGTCCGGAGAGCGAAGCGTGTTTGACGAAGCCCGAGGCCGTTCCTCTCCAACAGGCCTGGCAGCTTTCAGGTGCGTTTGATTTGTTGTGTCACGACTCTTTAAAGAACCAGAGCTGCCCATTAACACACAGGACATCAAACCCTCAACCTGCCTCAGGCGTTTTCAGCTGTTCTTACAGATTTAACTTATTTCTATAAAACATAAGGTTGTGTATTCGTAGCCAGTGTTTTGTGTCGCAGATGTTTTGTCTCGAGGCAGCTGAGGGAGTGATTTCCACAGCGTTGTGTTTGTGTGTTGATCACTTGACGACGTCTCTGACGAGTGGCACATCTGGTTTCGCTTTGACCCCACGCTCCCAACATCAGCTTTCAAGTTTTATCGCTCCACTTTGCCACAGACCTGCTGTGAGTGCACGCTTCAACAGGCCCACGTCTCTACAGCTCGACTGCGCTCGTCAGTGTCCCTGTGGCAGAAGGACTTCATATTTCACATTATCGACGACACTGTTTTGGCCACAGCAGGCGGCTCCAATAGTCCTCAGAGGAGCTGGAGGAACATTTGGCTGATAAAAGAGCTCCCTCAAGAGTTTGTGGATAATAAAAACCAGTAAATATTGGACTCACAATTCATCTTATTGTTGCTCCACGTCTGCTGGATAAAGTTCCGTGCACCACTAAACACAGCTGTTTATTCATTTGCATCCATCATCTTCTCAACCTAAACCTCTGTGAAATGCTCCGTGATGCAGCTGATGTGTGCTGCACTGACTTCCACTGCAAAGCTTTGATAATAACTTGCTCACATTCACATTTGAACTTTAGTTGTGTTGCGCTGACGGACAGGAAAAGTCCCTCGAGTGTCTCTGGAGCCTGTTTAGTCTCGTCCGTCCGCACGGAAAGTGCACGGAGCTCTGGCTCCATTTGGAAAAAGGCTCTTCAATGTCTTCTGTAATGTGCAACAGACATAAAACAGTCGGAGTGATTCACTGGTCTCCGCTCATTTTAATGTCACTCACAGGAAATCCGTGCCTGCATGAATCCAGCCTCATTATTACACACACACACGCACACACACACGCAAAAACACTAACGCACACATTCAGAGACAGAGCTGAACCGTCGAGGGTCAAATAGTTTGAAGGACTGAAGTCTCTGCTGTCTTTTTGTTGTGGAGCAACTGGGACACAGATCTGTGGACAATGGAGGAGGGGGGGGGGCAGCAAACAGAAAAAGTCTCTATTCACAGAGTTAATGACCCAAACCCCACATTTCATTATTTCTGGAGCAAGTGACACAGAAAAATGCAAGAATTGAAAGAAATGAAGTGAAGTGAAAGTCTGAACTCACCCAGAATGTGTGTGGAATACTCAGGGAAGTATTTGTTTCATTTAGATTTTGGAAGCAGCACAAAGCTCATTGTTATTAAAAAAAACAAGCTTGATGTTTGAACCCAGTATTTATATTTTCCAGCTCATTGAAAAGTTGGTTCCTGCTGCAGGAAGAATCCGATCTGCACCAGTCGCAGACGAGGGCCTCGTGCTCAGAGCCTGTTGGAAGTAGACGCCGCAGATGATTAGGATAATATGTGTATATATATATTATGAATATGATGCCAGAGTAATGAAGTATCCCCACTATTATTAAATGTGACCTGCAAACAGTAAGAGCCATTAACCTGAGTGTGAACTCTTTGAATGGCTCTTTGCCAGGTCTGAGGAATGGCAGCAATTACCACTTTACAGACACGCTGTGATTCTTAATGTGTAGGTTGTGTTTTCAGTTCTGAAATAGCTTTTCCTTTAAACCTGCTTTAGAATAACGAAAAGCAAATACAACATAATTTCTGAGTGTCAGAAAAGAATCTAGTTTAATGTTTTTGCGCCTCTGCAAAGAAAGAGTTCTCAGAAAATGTTCCTCTGGTTTCTGCTGTTGCACAAACTCTGAGGATAAACATGTCAAGATGGTAAAAGAAAGTGTGTGACTCTTCTGATAACGTGCCAGCACTTAAACCGCCTCCCCACTTCACAGAGACACCACAGACACACACACACACACACACACACACACACACAGACAGACACACACAGACGCTCTGGCTTGTACGTGCATATTGACGTTGTCTGTTGCTCTGTAAAGAACGTATTTGCTTTAGGGAACTTAATAAGAATCCAGTGGGAGACTTTATTGTTTGAGCATCAAACGTTGACACTAGATAATCTAAAAGAAAAAACACTTGTGAATGTTAAACTGCTCCCGTTGCTCTACAAATATTTCCGTTCGACACGATGATGAACTTGTTGCCGCCGATAAGAGACCAGGTGTTTAGATAACCACCGTTTTGCAATCAGTCTCTGTTCAGTATCAACGCTCTGGATTAGCTGTGTGTAAAAAGTGAGCTTTTTAAATTCCTGGTGGTGCAGGACTCCCTCCTGGTCCAGGTCCTCATCAGTCAGCTCGGATGGGTGTTAGCGGTGCTTCTCTCTGGACCACTGCAGACCTACAGTGTTGCCAGGATTAGACCACACGGGTCAGATCAGGTGGTCACGGTGCATGTTGCACTGTAATTTGTGTCCTGAAGAGTCAGAGCTCACCTGCACCTCAGAGACTTCTGGGATCAGGACCCATCGTGGTGTCATAGACCCCGCTCAGACCTGGTATTAAAATCCTTCAAGGGTTTTAACACGGGACGGATGCAAGTTCATGTTTGATTGTTAGTTTACGCACACGATATTAACCCAGTCTCTCTCTCTCTCTGTCTGCAGGGTGCTGGTCAGGAGAAGTTGGGCATCTACATCAAGTCCGTGGTCAAAGGAGGAGCAGCTGACGTGGTTCGTAAACAAACACTAAAAACAATGACAGAGAGGAAGAAGCAAGGCAGTGACTCACTCTGTGGTTTTTGTGCTCACGCAGGACGGTCGTCTGGCGGCAGGGGACCAGCTGTTGAGTGTGGACGGGCGCAGTTTGGTCGGCCTGTCACAAGAGAGGTAAAAACCCAAATTGTCGGCGGCCGCAAATTTGTCAAAAGAGCCCAGAAACCGACGTGTTAAACGTACTAAATGTCCTCTCGTGCTCTGATTTCCATTTTGAAACTGTAAATGGGAGGAAATTCCCAGCTGACACTTAAACATTATAATTAAACCATCGAAGAATCCGGTGATCCAGCCCAGAAACACCAGGGAGGAAATGTGGGTGGCACACGATGTTTTTTCTCTTTTATATTCCCAACCAGCCGCCGCACACGGACGGATTGACGGATTTATGGTCGTGCGATGATGAATCTCAGGTTTAATTCTATTCTGACATCAGAGAACCACAATCGTCAGGGTCGAGGCATTCTGAGGCGGTTGTGTCCCGTTTGTCCAAGTAAAAAGAAAACAGAAGTGTTCAGAACACAGCACGGGTAGGAATGGGTGCGTGTTTGTTTTGGAAACAGCTCAGCGGCTAACGCCCCACACACACATGAATCCAGTTCTTCCTCTCGCTCAGCATGCACAGACTTGACGTGTTTAATGGCCTTTGGTGAGTAGAAAGCAGGTGGATGAGGATATTGTTTTAATATCAGCAGCCTCTGATAACTTTAAACGTCAGCCTCAGACCCGTCCAGCGGTCGTATCATCGTGTGTGTGTCGTGTGTGTGTGTGTGTGTGTGTGTGTGTGTGTGTGTGTGTGTGTGTGTGTGTGTGTGTGTGTGTGTGTGTGTGTGTGTGTGTGTGTGTGTGTGTGTGTGTGTGTGTGTGTGTGTGTGTCAAATTAAAACACAGATCCTGTGATGTTTCCATATGTGGACGTTGAGCCTGTGCTCCGGCCAACGTCACATTCCCCGAGTTCCATCCAATCAAACACACATGGCTCATTACCTCATGTGATCTGCCCCGCAACTATTTTAAGGATTTGTTTAAAGCCGAGTGAACAGACGCACGGAGAATAACTGTGTGTGTGTGTGTGTGTCTGTCTCTGTGGGTGTGGGATTGTCCTCAAACGACAGATAATCCCTGCCTCCTCTCTTTTATAATAAAAAATAATCATTACTAGTGTTTTTTAATCAACATAATGATTTAAAGTACTTATTTTATTGGTTGTGCACTTTAACCCAAACATTAAATATCTGCAGTGCAGCTGAAACAAAGCTATTACTCGGATGAGTGATTATTGTTTTGAGCAAAAATACCAAAGACTTTCTGGTTCCAGCTTCTCAAATATGATAATTTGTGTTTTTATATCATTGTTAATAAATCAGTTTTGGTCTGAGACGATGTGAACATGTTCCAATGTTTTCTAGCGATACTCGAGACTAATTATCAGATTAATAGATAATGAAAGTTATTAATAATTAGTTTGGCATCAGTATCAAAGCTGAAACTACTTTCAAAGAATGTGTGCGTTTCAGAAATGTGCAACTTCTCATGAGGTAGCTGAGACCCCCCCTCTCTCTCCTTTCTGTGTGTGTGTGTTCAGAGCGGCCGAGCTGATGACGAGAACGGGCTCAGTGGTGACTCTGGAGGTCGCCAAGCAGGGCGCCATTTACCACGGGCTGGCTACTCTCCTCAACCAGCCGAGCCCCTTGATGCAGAGAGGTGAGCAAACACACACACACACACACACACAGTAGAAGTTTAGTTTTCATACACTTCCTCATGTTCACAGTTTCTTTTAAACATTTAACTACTCATCAAAGTCGGGAATCTGTATATATAATATTTCTGTTGTTGTACAGTCTCTATAGTTCTGTCCTTATTCTCTATTCTGTTTATTATCTCATTCTCTGGATTCAGGATTTTCAGAATTTGCTTTTCTTGTTCTCATCCGTTTATTTTTATTCTTATTCTTATTTTACTCGACTTACTGACTCGATTTACCAAAACATGAAGTGTGATGGGTGTTTCTTACTTTTTGGGGATATTAATCTGCTCCTTTTCTCTTTAATTAGATTAATTAATGAATAAACTTCACTGAATGTCCTTAAACAAGAACCAGAACATTAAAAACGTTTTAAAAGGTCATAAATTTTGCTTCTAAAACCTGCAGATTTCTCTTGTTTGAGGGGATTTTCCAAAGTTTGCGATGAATGGACTATTGTTAGTTCCTCTATTAGTTAATGGCAGTGATTTAGTGTTGCAGATGATGGAAGCGAGGCAGACGTATCCAGACACTGTGTCCTTGTCTTCTCTGTGCAGCAGACTGAAACATATAATGAGTGTTTGTGGCTGCAGCAGCTTGTGTCTGAGTGCGAGTCTGTGCATGAAAAGCTGCACATGTGAACTTGGCACGGAGTTTCACTGCGCGCTGGTCTTTGTCCGCTGGAATGTGACCCTAGATTCATTAAGGAAGTCTTCCTGTCCGGGGCCCCGTCTGTGGTCCAGGATGACGCTAAACGGGTGTTTCTCCCAAAGCTCCCTCCACCGCAGTATTTTCCAGGCGGCGCAGAGAGTGAGGTTTAACCACCGGGCAGCGTGAAGGACGCTGGTCATTCTGCAGTAAACTTCACATCCAGAAACTGGACGAGCAAACACAAGTCACTCACAGGGGAAAGAGACCAGTGCTGTGGCTCTGGGGATTTTGTTCACTGCAAAAGTAATATTTAAAGTAATTTTCCTGTACTTCAAGATTCATTTGAGATATTTAAAAACACTGCCTTGCTCTCTTCTCTCTCTTCTCTCTCTCTCAGCGTCGGACCGAGGCCGTGAGAAGAACGGGAAATTGCGACCAAAGAGCGAAGGCTTCGAGTTGTACAACAGCTCGGTGCAGAACGGCTCTCCGGAGTCTCCGCAGGCCGGCTGGGACTGTTACCCCGAACCAAAGAAGATGAGCAGCGAGGACCGGCTTCTGAAGAACCGCGCCGACCACCGCTCCAGCCCCAACGTGGCCAGTAAGTCACAGATCCCAGTTCCAGACACTTGAGCCATTGTTACGTTATCTAAGCCTGAGAACTGCAACAACTTGAAATATCTTTGTCTCTGGCTTTAAACGCAGTTGTCAGTTCATTTTACCAGTTTTTATTCTGTGTTGGTAAATGAGCTTGTTTTTAGCCATGATGAGATTTATGAAAAGTGGTAAACAAGTCATTGACATGTGTAGTATCTGTGCACTAGTGTTATTCTTTACCTACTCCTTATGGATATGGAAACACAGTGAGTGCCGTAGTCTTTTTTTTAAACGCTAACCCTAACCTGAAACGTGGTTTGAATCAGAACCACTGTCGGCACCATTTTTTATGAAATGTAAAAGTTCTCCCTCCGTCCTCCTGCTTCTTCAGATCAGAGCCAGAGTCCTGCAGGAAAGGCCGTGTACCCCGGAGGACCCGGCACGAAGATCACCTCCGTCTCCACCGGCAACCTGTGTGCAGACGTAAGTAACCGCTGGACTGAAGCCGGTGGCGTCTCAGTGAGGAATGTTCCTGAATTGACTGTAGAGTGACACGAACACTCGAGGACCCACAGTATCTAGACCAGAGATTTGTCGTATTCATATCGGCTCCTGACATTTCACCCCCCCCCCTGTTTATTTTATGAACTGTGACATTATATTTCTGGTTTTATTCTACCAGGACGACCCCTCCCCTCCCCTTCCAGAGGCCTACCCCATCCCCACCCAGACCTACCCCAGGGAGTACTTCACCATCCCGGCCTCCAAGAGCCAGGACCGGGTGGTGGGGCCCGGGCAGGGGCCGCCCCAGCACTGGCAGGGCATGGAGGACAGAGAACACCTCCCGTTGGTGGAGAACATCCACAACAGCATGCAGGTAGAGCAGCATCTAGTTGAAACCACTACTTGGATATGATCAGATCATAGCTGCATCATAAAACTTTAATTTAGAGAATTTAGAAAAGTCAAGAGCACAAGTATTTGCTTTTTTTTTTTATTTGGTTGCTTTGTTTATTCTATAATTCAGCAGATTTTCTGAGCCTCAAGCTTTTTTGAACTAAACTAAAACAAAAAACATCTTGGAGGAATAAGAGAAAGTTTAAAAACTCACATCTCGTCTGCATCTCCTCTTTCTCATTTCCCCTCCTCTCTCCTTCCATTAATCTTTCTCTCCGCCTCTTCTCAGCGGGTCAACCACTCTCAGGAGGAGCTGTACCCTCCACCAGGAAGTCTGAGGCCAGACGAGCGCATGCAGCCACACTACCAGCAGGAATACCAGCTCCGGGATATGGACTACCAGCACAGAGACGTTGACTACCAGCGAGGTCCACCAGGGGGTGAGGATGAAAGAGTTTAGAGAAGGGACGACAGACAGAGATAAGAGGATGAACAGGCAGATTATGTGAGAGCTTAGTGCTCGACAACATCCAGATGTTCCCCTAAATGTAATAACATTTGATATTGTTGGTGTTTTTTATTTTGCACTAGTTGAAAACGGTATAATTCCCAATTAGAGAAATCATAAAAGGGCCTAGACCTTAGTTAATGGAGCTTGTTTAAAGAATGAACCTTGTCGTGTCCTTGTATCTGCATGTGGCCGCTCACGTTGTTCCTTTGTGTCCTCAGGTATGATCGGTCCTGACCACTGGGCCCCTCAGCCTCAGGTGTCCTCCTCGTTGGAGTCTTCCACGTCCAGCCAGGAGCACCTCAACTTCTCAGCCTCCTCCTCCTCTTCCAACAAGAACCCGAACCAGAAGACCGGGCCGGGCCGATGGAAGACACCCAACGCCCCGCACTCAGTGCAGCCGCATCCGGCTCAGACGCCCTCGCGCTCGACCTGCCCCCTCCCCCACCTCCGCCGCCAGCCCCTTACCCCGAAGTGTACGACCCCTACGACCCCCAGCCCGAACTGCCGCTCCCACCGCCGCCCGCTGCCATCTCACCCGCGGCAGCGCAGCAGGCGGCCGACCGCAAGAAACGTGAGGAGCAGCAGCGGTGGTATGAGAAGGAAAAAGCTCGGCTGGAGGAGGAGAGGTACCACAGTACAAAATGACACCGTTAACACAAACATTTACCAAACACAAACTGTTGTAAGATGATGATGATGATGTTTATTTCCCAGGGAGAGGAAGAGGAGGGAGCAGGAGAGGAAGCTGGGTCAGATCCGGGCCAACCCCATCATGCCTGTCCAGCCTCACAACAACGGAGGGTCCATGCCTCCTCCTCACCACCAGCCCTCTCTGGCATCCGTGGCCCCACCTCAACCCTACCTGCCCCCCCAGCCACAACCTCCACCTCCTCCCGCCAGACCGGAGAAGCTGGCCAGTCTGCCACGGTCGGCTGTTCCTCCACCTGCCAGTGCCTCCCACCCCGCCGGTAACACGCTTCATTCAGATCCTTCCTCGAACACACAAATACACAATCATCTCATCTACGTTAATAACAAACTTGTCGTGTAACTGTAGGAATGGACACAGTGATCAGGGAGCTTCTACCGCAGCAGCAGCCACGGACCATCGAGCGGCGAGACCTGCAGTACATCACCATCAGTAAGGAGGAGCTGTCCACCAGCGACAGTCTGTCTCCAGACCCCTGGAAGAGAGACGCCCGCGAGAAGGCGGAAAAACAGCAGCAGCTTCACATAGTGGACCTGCTGGACAAGGAGATCCAGGACCTGCAGGTGAGCATGGAGGAAAACAGTCATTTGACATTTCGGTTTCGATTTTATGCCAAAATATGTCCGATATTTTAATGTCTGGGGTTAGTTTGTCACAATCTCATTTCAATACTGAAAATGTTTTATTTTCCAGGCCAAGCCGGAGCGAACGGCGGAGGAGAGCGACCGCCTCAGGAAGCTGATGCTGGAGTGGCAGTTCCAGAAACGACTGCAGGAGTCCAAGCAGAGCGACGAAGACGAGGAGGAGGAGGATGACGAGGACGTGGACACCATGATGATCATGCAGAGGCTGGAGGCCGAGAAGAGAGCCAGGGTGAGACGGGGGGTGCAGGTGGAGGAAGGGGAAGGGAGAGACTGGAGAAAGAGGAGGGTGAGAGTGGTGAATTTGCAAGTGAGTTTATGTGAAGGATTTTCTGGCAGAAATGAAGTCTCTCGTCCAGAACACGAGGAAGGGCGCGCCACAGGAAGTCGGGCTGATCGGGGGGGGGGGGGGGGGGGGACAGACAGAGCTGTCTTTCAAAAGCTGGAAGTGGAAGTGGATTCCTCTGTGGCAGCGCTCCCACTATGAATGATCTGCAATGTGCATCTGCAACATGCTTCTGTCATCGCTTTGCCACGCTGAGCTGCTTGAACCTGATTGGCTGGAGGGGGGGGGGGGGGTTCTGGCAGGCAAGCGAGGATGCTGTTAATGCTGCATTTGCATCATATGGTTGAATTATTGTTTTAAACATTGAAATATCAGGCGCTAAATCAAGCATTCAGGAAATGGTTGTTTCCTTCTGAGCTGAACTTTAATTTAAACTGGTGAAAATTATTAGTTTTTCTTATTTCCCTTTATGATGCAAATGCAGGATAAGTGTTGCATAGCGAGAATGAACCATGACCTCAACGTCTCTGCTCCTATTTCAACAAGGTTCTCAACATCCCGGAGATCAATGTTTTATTTACCGACTGAGCGACGATGAGATGGAACTGCTGCTGTATTTCATCTCACCTTGATTTATCTTATTACACTTTCTAGATTCTGTAGTTATCATCAGAGCTAAGTTCCGTTCTGGCATTAAAATATAAAATGTCCAACTTGCTTCAAGCAAATTCTGTGGTCGACGTACTTTTAAATACTTTTGTTGGTTTATGGTTAAAACACATAGTTTTTTAAATTAATCTTCGACCTTCATCTAATGTTGTTTTATCAAACTCAGCCTTGTTTACAGTCAACAGGCCAATCACAGCAGAGTGGCTTAAGTTAATTAAGCAGATATTTTTCTAAATAAATAATATATTTAAACATTATAAACCAGTTGATATTGGGGTCAAGCGGAATTTTTCAATGGGTCCTCGTGGTTTTATTTGGCCATTATTCTTAAATAATTGATTTTGAATCAATAACTAGCTAAATGTTTGCAAATGAAGGAGCGTTTTAAAATCAGCTCAGCGTAGAAAAACAATGTTTCTTCTCCTCTTCTCCCTTTTCTAAATCTCTTACTCCTCAGTTTCTCCTTCCCTCCTTTTTTTTTTTGCCAGATTATTTTATCCTCCACACTTTCCCTTTCAGTATTTGGGTTCCTCCTTCCTCTCCCTCCTCCCTCCTCCCTCCTTATCCTTATCTCCTTCCCTCGCTCACTCTTAAATCTCTTCTTCTTCTTCTTCAGCAGCAGACTGCTGTCCCAGCTATCTCTGTTCTAGACTTGGTATGTTCTTCCTGTTAATGACGGGTATCCTCCCCTTGCCCTTACATCACTTCCTGTTTTCTGTCTGGGCTGCGCACCTGCCCGTGTTTCCTCTCTGTCCCCCCCCCACCCACCCCACCCATCTGGAGTATTGTCGTTGTTTCATGGGGGGGTCGGTGTTGGAGGCTGGACTGAGCCATGATTAGCTCCAGAGCAGTCGTTCATGGAGACGCCGTCCTGGGATGCTTGTTGTTGTTTTGGCTGGGGGAAGCCGTCCATCTCTTTGTCCACTCAAAACAACTGCGGGGCGAGGGGGGGGCGGCGAGGGAAGCTGAAACACTGGTGCTTCACCAGATCGTAAAAACAACCCACGCTTAGAGTAGCAGAGCGGAGGTGTTAGCAGCGACGTTTTGAGTGCATACTGAGGTGGCTCCTGCATGGCTGGATTCATCACATGGGGGGGGGGGGGCAGGTCGAAGACTGTGCATGAGTCCTGTGGTCCACTCATCCATCCATCATCCATCCTCATCCATCCATCATCCATCATTCATCCATCTGTGTGACCAGCTGAGCCTCTACATTAAAGAAATACAGGCTGAGCTCTTATTACATTTTAGTACATGTTAAATTTTAATAAAATCAAGAGCGTCTGAAGCAGCTGGAATTAAGGTTGTTGTTGTTCTTGCACTCTGCCGTCTTCTGGTTGCTGTTGTTGCATGTTGTTTTTGCATGATTTGCAGTGTGGGCGAGTCTGTGTGTGTGTGTGTGTGTTTGTGTGTGTGTGTGTGTGTGTGTGTGCTACGTGTTTGCAGTGCGTCGAGCAGTTAAACACATGTGGATGTGTATTCAGGGTTTGTGTGTGTGAATGACACACAATTCATGTTGTACTAATTGTTTTCTTGTTTGCATGTGTGTCCTTCCCCCGTTTGGCCCGTTCTTCTGTGTGTGTGTGTGTGTGTGTGTCTGTGTGCGTGCGCGTCATCAGTTGCAGGACGAGGAGCGGCGGCGTAAGCAGCAGCTGGAGGAGATCCGTAAGCGCGAGGCGGACGAGCGAGCGAAGCAGGAGGAGGAGAGGATGTGGAGGGAGGAGGAGCGAGCCAAGCGAGAGGCCGAGGAAAAGGTCGGTTTCTCTCCGTCGAACTGTCGATTCCACGAATTTAGACCCGATAGAAAAAAGAGCGACGGCGTCTTATTGATGTCGTGTTGAATTTCAGACGGGAGAGTTAAAAAGGCTTAATTACATCAGCCTGGAAAAGATTTTTACAACTAGTCCTGAGTGGAAGTAAATCATCTTTGTTAGTAATTAGTTAGGATAATTGTGTGAAGTTGCAAAACCAGCACAGTGAGTTTTAGAAAGACATTGACGTCAGTTTAAATAGTCTGATTAATATGATATAAATCTGTTTAATATAGTTAAACCATTAATTACTTATTACCTGATAATAAAAACATTTATCAAATTACACTTATAAAAACTACACCGTGGCTTTGGGAAGTTCACAGATGGAATTAACAGTCAAAAACAAGTTTTCCTTTGTCTGGGTTATTTGGTAAATATAATATTTTATTCAGTTCTTAAACTATGTATCATACGACAGATCTTTAATCAACCAGTGGTCTGATCTGGTGTCCACTCATCCATCTGTGTGTTAAACATACGCCCTGTTTTTTATTATCCTGGTGCGTTTGTCCCGTGAGCCGCTCGAACCTCATCAGTCCACTGGTTGTTTTAAAATATCTAATCTCCCTGAAACTTAATCCCTGTTGTTCCTCTCGTCTAGTTTAAAATATATACTCTAAAATATAAAAAGTAGAAAATATCATCAGAGAAAGTGTCTCGGAAAGTAAATGTTCAGTTTAATCATTTATTTGTTGTACCATAACTTTCTTTTGAGACAGATACATGTTTTTAATGCTGTAATGAATGTTGATTATATATATTATTATATATTCTGATGCTGTTTATTGTGTATTGTGATTATGTCCAGTTGCATGTCCTCATCCGCCCCCCCCCCCACCCCCTATGTGACGTGTTGCCGGTCATGTGTCGTGCTCCCACCTCCTGAAGCATGGGACTCCCATTGTGTTGTTGGTCGTTGTCGGTCAGGAAGTTTATCTTCAGTTGTTATTTTAAATGTTTTGGGGACCAGTTATGATTTTGAGAGAGGTTTTTTTTATTTACTTTATATTTTTTACTTTATTTTATTATTTTGTCGCCATCTCCATCCAGCATCGCATCAGATATGTTTAGGGAATGCTGCCAACCCCCCTCCCCCCCACCACCACCACTGTTCCCAATATCCTTTATATCCACACACACACACACCACACACACACACACACACACACACACAGACACACACAGAGATCTAAACCCACCCACCTGCCTCATGCTCCAGCCATCCATACTGTACATGATCAGAGACCCACTCATTCAAACCCACGCACCCACTAATCCCTCCCAGTTTCTTCAGATTCCTACTGGGCTGCTTCCACCACCACAGCTCCAGAGAGAGATTTCTGTGGCCGTGTCCTCTTAGAGGCGATCAGGGTGAGGACGTTCGACACCGTGAGGATTAATCTCACACACCGGACGCACCGAGGGGTCGAGCACACGTGACCCCGGCGCCGCTGGTCCCTGCTCCAAACCCAGAAACCCAGACACATTCCTGCAGCGTAGATTCATGTGTAACATCTCAGTGGGAGATGCCAGAGCTCAGGGTGGGCAGCTCCAGTCAAACCCACACAGACCACGTAGTACACACCGAGGACTCACAGAAAACCACACACACACGGACACACACACATGGTTTCACCGAGCGGAGGGGGGGGGGGGGGGGGGGAGATGGTTGTAGACACGGTGGTCTGAGGACTTGAGGAGGAACAGTTAGATCAGGTTCTTCGTACAGAGGTTGTTAGGTTTCCTCAGGTCGGTGGATTCCAGAGTAGATTCATATTCTACAACTAGTTTGTGATGAATAGAAAGATAGATTATTATTTCCAGCGTTGATCCTGGTGTTTATAGAACTCGTCCGTCTGTCGGGCTCAGGGGCATCATTTAGTTTTTTTTATAATCTTTACTCGTGAATTGATTTTTTTAATCCGTATTTAATTGATTCCTTAAAAGAAGAAAAACATTCGGCTGAGTCCAGTGGTTTCTAAACCACATGTGGCTCCAGCAGATGTGGTTTTGGTTTCCAGAGCTGCCTCCTCTCACGAGCCGGAGGAATAAATCCAACAAATCACCAAGACAAACTTTAAAAGTGACTTTTTGTTGGTCGAACACATTCATAATAATGATTTAAATTAAAGAACAGATTAATACGCTGCTACTCTTTGGTGCAGTCAAAAACAAACTCATTAATTAAATGAAAAGAACACCTAACACCTAGAATTCAAAGTTTTTAATCGTAACTTTAAATCTAATTAGTAAATGATGCCCCTGCCTGATGACCGTGTAGGTCGGCTGTGATTGGTCGACACGGTGGACGTGTCAGTCAGGTTCAGCGTGTGGGCGGATGCAGGAGATGACGTGTGGTCGTAGGAAGCAGCTGATTAGTCAGTTGGTGGCCACTGCTGAGGTGCGAGCCAATGAGAGCGCAGCGTACTAACAGGTTGTCCCTCCCCTAGAGGAGACAGGAGACGGAGTACTACACTCGCCTGGAGGCCGAGCGGCGCCGGCAGCACGACGAGGCCGAGAGGAAGCTGCTGGAGCCCGACGACCCGGCCGGTCTGTATCGACCCCCGCTGCCCCGGGACTACCAGCAACCCGCCCCCAACAACCCTACTAACAACCCCCCGCCCCCCCCACAGAGAAACACCTCCTACCTCAAAACCCAGGTCGCCTCCCCCGACACGCTCTACACCGCCACGTTTGTCTCCTACGAAGGCGACGAGGAGGAAGAGGAAGAAGGCAAGGAACCCCCCCGAGCAGGGCGTGGCGGCGGTGGTGGGCACTTGGGTCAGGTGAAGCTGTCGGCGACCCGGAAGTCGTATGGCGACCTCCCGGCCTCCGCCTCACCCAACCACAGCAGGCCCCAGCCGCCGCCCACTGCGCGCAAGCCCCGCCCTCTTTCTGACGGCATCTTCCTGTCTAGCTCGTTCCAGCCGCCAGTCAACAACTCCAACAGTACAGGGCCCCCCCTTCCTGCCAAACCCAGCTCCGTGCCCCCGGGAGGCCTTAAAGGTAGACGCAGAGCGAGGAGGGAGGAGCCAGGCTCGCCACAGCGCCCTCTACAGCTCACCTCCCTCTCATTCACTCACCTCTTCACTTACTCCTTCATGGTGTAGTGCTAGTTTGTGTTTTTCAGTAGAGAGGTGTTCTGTCTCTTCATTTCCACCGTCTACTTTTTTCCAACCCTTTTTAAATGTTCGTCCAAATTTATGATTTTTATTTTATTTACTCCAAATTTCTCCCCCCCCCGTCAAATCGGTCATTTCCTGTTTGTTTTTATATATGTGGAAATTCCCCCCCCCCTCCCTCTCCTCGAGTGAATCAGAATTTGTTTTGTATTTTTCATGTGTAGTTCGAACTCCTCCCCCCAGTAAATTATTTCCTTCCTTCAATCACCCCCCCACACCCCCCCCCCCCCCTTCGATCAGCACTAGCGAACAGAAAAAAGCAATCGATAATCACGCCACCGATCTTTGCTGCAGATTGAGACCCATCAGAGCCAATCATAGTACTGTTGGTGTTGTCGCTCGCCGCCTCCTTTGTGTCTGGTTGGTTGCTGCTTGGGAACGGGGGGCGTGGCCAGCCTGCCGGTCCGCCTGCCGGCCCCCTTCCTGCCCCGTGGCTCTGCTTAGCGGTGTTGGCTTTAAAGGGAGGGAGACACGCCCATTTGGCTTTTTCACATCCATCCAATCAGCTCATCTCACCAACATTCAACGACGCACGCGGCAGCGACGTGTCGAGTGAACGGCTTCGTCTTTTGTCTGTGGTCGATTAAAAGGGATCTAGAGATCAAGTGAAACCACAGCGCCGCCTAGTGGCAGTAATTCTGTCTGATAGTCGAGGTTTCAAAAGTCAAGAAACAAACTAAAAGTAGTTTAATTTATTTATTTCAATGTAATTTCAAGATATGAATCTTTTGCTCAGAAGGTCTGAACACCAGAGGCTCGGAATCTAAATGTCATAAGTTATTGCAACAAGCTCTTTGTATTATGTATAGATTCTCTCATTCTAACTTAAACCTCAGAGCTGAAATGTCTGTAGAACCAAATATGAATAATTTTAAGACAACGCAGGCTTTGTTATTAAAGCGTTATTACATTTTTGTAATTGGTGTAGAAACTTAATAAAAGCTAGTTCAGAAATATGAAATAACAGATGAGTGAACACGAGACGCAGTTTGATCCTCCGCAGACAAACCGGGCTTTTTAATGCAGCACATTCTGAACGTCGTCACTTCCTGAGGTCCAGGAAACCAGCTGCCTGCACTTTCAAAATAAAACTCTCACCACCTCTGATGCTTATCTAACTTTTTAAAAAAACACCCCCCCCAGGACCTCGTGAGACCTTCTGTGTTGCATTTTCACTCAAATTCATAGAAACATAAATAAAAGAAAACACATCCCACTAACAGCCCACTAGGTTCCCCACCCACCCACCCACCCTTCCCCCCCCTGGAGAACAATCTGCATGTTTCACCCCACACACACACACACACATCATGAACACTGCACTCTGGCTGCCAGCAGCTCCCCCCCCCCCCCCCCCCCAGTAACCGGCTTGTTGTCTATTGCTTTTCACTGAAGCTTCCACCAGCTGCACTCGGCTCTTTCGGTTTCTTTTTTACTTTCTTTTTACTTCTGTCTCTGTTGGTTCGTCCGTTACTTTTCTTCCTGAGATCATTTTTCTTTTCTCTAATGGTTTGTGCCGTGTTGTCTCGTCTCTCTCGGCTCTGTCAGCTGATCCTCGGCGTGTGTCTCTAACGCTGCAGCTTCACTAAACCCTTCCTCCGCCTCCCACAGGGCAGCGCGGCAGGTTCAGGTGACCGAGAGTCGGGTCACCTGAGGCTTCCCCCTGACGTGTTTCTGAATCAGACATGTTTTCAATGAATGTGATGTTGGTCGGCTGGCAGCTCCACGACGCTCGAGTCGGACTTTAATAACAACACGTCGCTTCTTCTGGAAACAGAGGGTTTTTTTTATAATCGGGATAAAACCACGTTTGTAAGAAAAACAGAAAAACAATGTTTAACGTCCACTGGCCTCTGAGTTAACTCGACCAGAGGCAAAGAAAAACAGTCGCGACCTTTGAGAATTCGTGAAAAGCCAGTGGACGATTTTTTTTTGTGTGAATCTGAAGCATTTTTCGATGGCGGTGCCAGAAGTGTCTGATTTTCCGTCTCTGCCGGCTCCACAGAGGAATGTGGAGCCGGCCTCGAACGTTTGTTTCTCCGCGGTCACTTTGTTCTCTGCCAGTTTGTGCTCATGTGGTTTGAGGCTGATCCGACTTGATCCCGTCCCAAACTCCAGAGAGAGAGAGAGGAGCTGCCAGCTGGAAGAATCCATCTGGGTTCACACCCTGTCGCCGGGTCTCCGTCTGAACTGGACCAGCTGAAACAAACCAAAGCGTCGGTCGTCTCTGGGCCAGCACCTTGAATCTGGCCGGATTCGAACCTGCGATGTTTCTGTTTCCTCTCAGCACCGTGAAGAGTCTGCAGGGTTTCATCCTCCGTTTAAAACATGGAACTCTTCCTTCTCTCTGGTGGAAGCAGAACCAGGAAGGAGGAACGGGTCTGTCCTGATGAACAGCTGCAGACTCTTCGGTGAATCTGTTCGTCTCCGCTCCAGTTTGGAACGAGACACGGCGACGCATGAGCCAAGTGATTAACGTCTACTCTGGGGTCAAAGGTCGAGGTCGCCTTCTTCACTGTTAAATGAGCCCTGTTGTAAGAACATGTACATTTGGCTTTACCAAAGTAAGAGCCCGGCTCCTCGGCGGTGAAGGCGTCTGACCTCGGCCTCGGACCCGACCCTTCCACAGACCACCTGCTGCTCTGAATGGCTCCTCGGCAGCTTTCTAACGCTTTCTTCTTTCTCTCCTGTCGGCTCGCTGCTTGAGTTTCATCAGATCTGATGGTTTCTGCCTAACGCTTGTCCAGAACTTGCCCCCTTCCTTCCTTACTTCCTTCCCTCCTTCCTTCCCTCCTTCCTTCCTTCTGCTTAGGCTGGTCTGTGGGAAATGAAGTGACCCTGAGAAGCTGCTGGGTACTTGTGACCGAACCATTTATTAATTAAATCCTTTAGCTTCAAGCCTTAGATTGAAGTTTTAATAAAAGTAACTCGTCGTCCGTCACCCAGCAGCTTCTCTCTCAGGTGTTTTAAGGAAACCAGTGTGTGAACGATGCTGACTCGTGTTTCTCTGCTGTGTGTGTCTGTCTGTGTGCGGCTCCTGAACCTGGAACAGGATTTAACTCGTACACTGGAAACTCAGCAGGAGTTGTAGGATCGGGAGAAGTCTACAAGGACAAATGGACGAAGGGGTGAGTCGTCGGCGTCTTCGGGTTTTTAACAGTCGGACGTTTTACTGGAAGAATACAAATATCTCAGAATGAAAGAGTCGTACACGTAGAAGAAACAGACGACGAGATTCCAGATGTGTGTAACTGTGTGTGTAACTGTGTGTGTCCCTGTGTGTGTTGCAGTCAGGAGCAGGAGAACGCGATCCCCGGCAGCAACCCGGAGAGTATGACCTTCAAGGAGCGCCAGCGCCTCTTCTCTCAGGGGAAGGAAGTTTCCAACAAGGTCAAGGCGTCGCGCAAACTCATGGAGCTGGAGAACGAGCTCAACACCAAGTAGACACCCCCCCCCCCCCCCCCCCCCCCCTCAGCCTCCCAGCGCCACCTCAACACCAGCGTCACCACGGTAACGTTGAGGTGCTCCTGGGACGACAAAGAAAGAATGAGCACTGCGCTCCGAGCGTCCCCCCCCCCCCCTCCCCCGTTTTTACTTTTTTTTATTTTAATCATCAGATGACTGGACGGTTTCTCGACGTAGCTTTATCGTTGCAATAGAAGAGACGTTTAAAAATTCCCTTCCCCTCATTACGGTCCGTCAAAGATGTATAATGATGAAGCACTGTAAAAAAGTTTTAATTATATCTAGTGAGAATTTGAGAACCACGCGACAAAGGGGATATATTTTTGTTTGTAAAGTGGTTTTTTGGGGCCGAGGGACAAATGTTTATTCTCATTTTAACTTTTTTTTTTTGTTGTTTTTTAAATAGCTAACTGAAATATGAACAATTTTATGGTATTGTTTTTCTGCATCACGTTGTTTTCACACTTTTAATTCCTCCTCCTCCTCCTCTTCATCATTATTTTTTTTTTTTATTATTATTTTCTTGTTTTTTAAAAGATTAAATTCTCAGTGAGTGGAAACACTGTTATTTCATTCCGTAGCAAGAAAGCATGGGATTTTCTTTTTTGTGATGTTTTAGATAAAAACTCTGAGGGATTCTCCAGAGAAGGATCTTAAAGTGCACAACATTACTGTAAATATCTGGGTCCACGACTGTCTCACTCTTTTACTACTGTAGGAACCGGCCAGGCTTCGAGAAAACTGCTAAACTAATGTGACTCAACAGCGTTTTGGCGACAGGAAGTCCAACAGGAAGTCCGTCCGCAGCTGGACGGGCTCCCCGCTGCTGGAGCTCCATTTTTTTTTTTTAATGTTTCGCCCCAAAACCTTGAGGTGACTGTAATTTTTAATTTTTTGTTTTGTTTTTAAATCATTTTTTTTCTTGCCGAGTTGTGTGAAATTAATTGGACTGATTATAAATTCAAGCCAGGAAACAGGAACTCACTTTCACTCACAATGTGATTCATGTTGGTTTTCACGATAAATAATAAAATTGAAAAAAAACGAGAAACAAAACAAACGCTCTTTAATTCTTTTGCTCCTTTTTTGCTTTACAGATATTTATTTCAAACTCTGTGTGGGGGGGGGGGGGGGGGGGAAACGGCACTTGCACAAAAATAACTTGTTTGAACTGTTAAATGTTTCTGAGAAGTTTCACACTCGTACGTCTGAAAAGTTGTTCTCACGCCAATCGCAGGATGTTTCGTGTTTTAAGTTGTGATTGTGACAAATATACAGACACACAAAAATATCCATAATGATATTCAGCACCACCGCAGCTGCTGCTGTGCTGATGTAGAAAAGGAACGCACCTCCAACCCCAGCGTGACTCCACCGACTCCACCCGCCGGTGGGGTTTTAGATTCTTCTCCAGGAGCCTGTAAAAACAAACACCACATCTGTGTCTCCTCTCCCCCCCCCCACGACGACTCCTTTCCAGGTTTCAAAATGAACTGAATCATTGAAATGGTTTCATGTTTAGCCTTTTTGTAAATCATTAATAAATACAGATTTTTCAACAGTGCCGGCTGGAAGTGTGATCTTTTGTCAGTGACGCTAAATTGTGTTGTTGCGTTTACATGAATTGTCTTTGGACATCTGCAGAAAGTGAAAATATCATAATTGTCAGTCTATTAACGAACTATCTCGAGATATCAAACCTTTGTTATGAGTTAATAATCACAGGAAATATAACTTATGATTCCACATCCGCACTTCTGTTCATTTACTCACGAGTCAGCAACTTTTGTTTGTGTGAGGAGAAATTATTTATTATCAAAGTCAATAAAACAAGATGCAGTAACAAAAGTAGAAAATAAACTTTAACGTGTTTCCTCGGCTGCTTTACATTCACTTCTGATCATTTCTCTTATCTAACAAAGGAACAGTTTAAAATCAAAACATATTGTGAATGAACCTAAATGTAGAAATGAAAACAGATCATTTACATCTTTTTAAGGAACAGATGTGGAAATATTTAAACTTTTCAGGAAAAATACACGAATGTGAAGAACTCAGTCAACAAAACATAAATTAATAGATTCTTCACAGAAACACGAGTTAAAGACGGAATCAGTCATGTGACGTCACGTTAACGTGGTTCACTCATAAAACTGATCCTGAAGCTTCATTGAACAAGTTGTTGTGACGCTGGCATCGAACAAAGTGCTGCACGGCCTCACCGCCCGTTTTACATCAAGCCGCCTGAAACACAAGAAGACGACCAACTGAGTGTTTGGCTTCGATGGATAAACAGAATTAACTGCGTCACCTTCACGTCCTTAAATACTTTTAACTTATTGATAATTTCAATATGATGGATTTATCAGTGAAAACTACTTTTTACTCTCGTGCTCACAGAGGAAGATAAAACCTTCAACCTCTCACTTTGCACCGATGCATAAGACGTGTGAGAAACTTACATCGAGTGGATCCGGACAAAGAACCGAGTAGTTTCCTCCCCTCGTCTTCCTCGTCTTCCTCAGCTGAAGGATCGGACGTCCCATCGCAGGCTTCCACTTCCTGTTCGCTCTCTCTCTCGCTGTCCGAGCTCGGGGGGGCGATGCAGGGGATCAGCTCCTGGAACCTGAGGACGTCGCCGGGCAGCGAAATTATTATTTATTATAAATACGACTTGATTTCCAGTTGATCGATTTAAACTGGTTCCTATATTTTACATTTCTAGATTTTCTGCAATGAATAAAGATGGATAAACGTATTTTAGAAGAAATAAAGGTCTGACTGAACTTTAAGTATTAAAGGTACAGGCGGAATCGAACCTGAGTCCCAGCATGACGTCCACGTAGTCGGCGTGTCCGGCCTCCACCAGCTGCCTGGCCACGTGGGCGCCATCTGCCAAGATGTCCACCTTCCAGTGAGCGTGCGACTCGAACTCTCTGAAGAAGATCTGAAGGTTCTTCTGGTTCAAACATCGCTGAAAGAAAACCGCTGCCTCGTCGGTCCACTGTGCGCCTGCAGCTGGCTTCACCCCCCGCAGGAGGCAGGGGTAGCTCACCTTGGGGAGTTTCATCAGCTCCTCTGGAAGCATCTTCAGCTCGGAGCAGTGTTTGAGTGGCACGGACTCAGAATGCCCATAATCCACCAGGTTCAGCACCACGGCGGCGTCGGTATTCACGATTTCTGTCCTGCACCACTTGTTCTTGGAGTCTGATTTCAAAAGGCAGCAGGAGCCCTGGACTACGTGGGCGTCGGGGAGAGGAGACGTCTGTTCAGGGAGCTCCTCCAGCGTCACGGACACTTTGTCCATGACGAGGAGCAAATCCTCGAGGACGACGCTGAACTCGCACGGAGTCGTCACCGCGGCGGCGAAGCCAAAGTACCCGGAGTCTAAGTCGATAGGAGCGAAGACGAGTCGCTGAGGACGACTCGTGTCGGGGGGGTTCTGAGCTCCGGCCTCTGGTGGGATCCTCTGGCCGTGTTGGTTCACGATGAACAGTCCGTTCACGACGATTTCAACCATCCACAGGTTTTCCGCTTCTGAGAAACGCACGAACACGACGCTGACGTCTTTGCCGATCAGCGGTTTCAGCGTCTCACACCAGGATTTGTCGGTGTCGTCTCGCTCGCTGAACCCAAAGCGGTTGATTCTGCACAGCACTGCCAGGTTGGGGATTCTCGTCAGGTCTCCACACTGTCGTCGGATCGAGGCGTTTGGAATTTCCTCTGTGATTCCACGGTCCACCAGTAGGACGTTGCACCTTTCCTCACCCACGTGCTGAACAACAGCCCTTTGCCACGTGTCGTCTGTGGGAACCTGAACGAAGCACTTGAGGCCTTGTTTGACGTCCTCGTCCACCGCCGGCTCACATCTGCTCAGGATCTCAGCTGTGACTCTGTCCAGGGCATCGAGCAGGAAGCTGGTCCGAGCGAGTCGGACGTAGAAATCCCCGTCGCTCAGGACGGACAGAACTGTTCCATCCTCTCTGTCTTTGGCCTGAACACTCGGAGGAATGAAAGCATCGGTACAACCGTCCGTTGCTTTGTCCGAGGACGAGGACGTTTCCCTCCGACTCCTCTTCATCCCGCTCTTCTTTGCGATGCGACTCCGGAGGCGCCGGCAGGTTTTTACCTTCAGTTTGTTCGGCAGTGACACATTTTGACATTTGGCCACAGACTGCACGACTCTCTCGGAAGTTGTCGTTTCGTTCGCGCTAGTTTCTGCTCGGAGGTGCTTCTCTGCAGATGTCATCTCCTGCTCCATTTTAGTTGAAGTCACAGGAGACTCCTCCTCCTCCTCTTCCTCTTCGTCTTCTTCTTTGTTTTCAGGGCCGGTTTCAACAACCGCTTCGAGTGCTGCTGGAAGATCAACCTCTCCATCTAGAATCTGGAGCTTGACTTCCCACTGAGTTCCAGCTTGACGGACGAAGTCGACCATGACAGGCGTCTCCATGACAGCATCGGTGAAAGAAGCATCATTTTCAAACGCGCTCGTGTCGACCAGGCAGCAGGACAAACTGAATCTAGGCTGAGAGAGATGCTCTTCTGGTATCAGGTGGATTTTCCCCATCTCCACGACCGCTGAGTTCCCGTAGTCCACAAACTCCACTGCGAAGCTCGAGCTCCCTTCAGAGCGTTTCACCACAGAGCGATACAGAGCGCCGTCTTCCTCGTACACGGCCAGAACCAGGTCGTTGATTCTCACGGACACGACGGACTTCAAGGAACCTCTGAAGGTACAAGAGTTCAGACCTTCACACATTTCCACGATGGCAGGTTCTTCATCTGCCAGGTGAAGGAAAAAGCTGTTGATTGAGTCGATGTGGGAGACGAAGCATTTCGCTCGGAGACCGGCACAAATGTTCCTGTCGGGCAAACACGGGAGTTGAGGGATTTCTGGTGTTTTGGTGTTTTGTGTTGTTTCTGAATTTGTGTCCTTGTCTCTTTGTTGTTTTACCTCAGAGCTTCTCTTTGTCTTGTTGTCGTTTGGCGGTTTCACTTTCGTGTTCTTGTTCTGAACTTTCCCATGAACTGGAGCACCTCTGTGGGAACTCGATTTCCCTTTCAGTTGGCCCGTACGTGAGATCTTTGCGTTTCCCTTGTGAGGAGTTTTAACTTCCGTCTTTTTTATCGCGGGAGCAGAACTAACAACAGTTTTCTGTTTGGGTGAAAGACTGAGAACGAGCTCCTTCACCTTCTCGTTGATGTTCACGTGTCCGTCAAACAGCACAACATCAAACGAGCCGTCTTCTCTCCGTCCAACTATGACGGCTCTGACCTGCTTGTTGAGGATTGTTCGGTCCAGCCACTCCTTGACGTCGGCATAGAGCTCCTCCTCGGACACCGAGGCGAGGCGACACCGGAGAGCCTGCATGGGCGTGTACAGCAGATCGGCACAGTCTCTGGGAATGAAGGTGACCTGGGTTTTCTCAGATATGCTTTTGTTTCCGTAATCCACAAAGAAGACACTGAGATGCAGGGGGGACGGAACCGGATGTGCCAACACTCGGTAACATTTGCCGTCTAAGTATTTCCCCAGGCACAGCTTCCCCACCACAGCTCTTGTGCTGGCTTGCATCATTTTCTCGCTCTCCTCTGAGATTTTCTTCTCAAGCTCCTCGATGATCTCGGTGTTTCTCTCCAGGTGGCAGTAGACCTCCCACTGGTTACTCACGTGGGTCACGTACACTTGCTCTTCATTTCCAGGACTCAGATCATAAGAGGAGTAGACGAAGGTCTCGGGGGACACTGTGGATAACTGCCTGGTTGAGATGGTTGCCGCTGTCGCCAGACCCTGTTTAACAAGCCAGCTTGTTAGGTTCTGTTGGGTCTGGGTGTTGTAAAGATCCACAACATTGTAGAACCCTTTGTTTTGCACAATCAGATGAGAGACAACGTTACATCTCAGAGCGCCGGCGCTGTCCTGGACGAACCTTCTCACCGAGCGACACACCTCCGGGCCCCAGCTCCCACAGCTCTCAGGGTCCGCTGGTTCGATCAGGGTTGAAAAACTGCACCTGAAAGCTTGTCCTTCCAAATCGACATATTCTGGCATTATTGCCTGGAGATGATTCTCCTGGACCCAGATGGTTAAACCGTAGTCAATCAACATCACACTGGTATGATCGTTGTGCTGGTCTATGATGAAGGCTCGGTACCATCGTCCATCTAGAGACTTAGCAACACAACCCTCAACCCCTGACTCAACGGGCGCCGCGCTGGTTGAGTAGTGCTTCTGAATTTTATCCATCAGTTCTTCCAAAGCTGGACCTTTAGCTTTAGACTGGCACCAGAAATCCGATGAAGACTCGATGTGAGTGCATTGAACAGCAAACTCAAACCCAGGTTTGAAGCTTAAAGGTTTGAAGCTGACAGGGTTCTCAGACTTCTGGATTTCATTTTACACGTGTTCTCTTCCTCTTCATAACTTTCACTTTGCTTTGTTTTCCAACCGATGTCTGACGTCACACGGTGTCTTGGGCACTTTGAGTTTTCGGTAGCCTTTGCGTTGTTGTGCACCAGAGACTCGGTGGTCACCTTCCAGCATTCCACTTGTTCTGAGGTGATCAGGAGGTCGCTGATACTGTTGTCCTGTCCCATCTCATAGAGGTCCACCACGAACTTGTTCTTCCTCCTCTGGACGACGTGGACCAACAGAGCTTTGTTTGACACAGCTTGTCTGAACGTGTCGGAGGACGTGCTCGTCCAGACTTCATCCAGAGGAAGCACGTTGACAAGAGTACAACAAAAGGCAAACGCAGATTTTCTGGCGAATGCCTCCGGTATTTTCTTGATCAACATGTGTGGCACTTTCTCAATGTTCCCAAAATCCATGAAAAGAACTTCCGCTCCGTGCTCCAGAGTGTCCGTGACCACGCCCCGGTAGAAGTGCATGTCCTGCTCGTAAACTGCACAGCACTGGGCTCCGAGCTCCGGATCCACCAGCACGTCTTCCTCCAGCTTCACTTGACTGAAGTGATCTTCCATTTTTGTCATCATCTCTTCAAACTCCTCATTGCGTTTTTGTGTTCTGATCCAGAAGTGGTTTGGATTCTGGACGTATTCAACATAGCCCACAAACACCGAGTGTTCCTGCACCTCTTCTGCTTCCAGGGTTCTATCAAGGGCCCCCCCCATGATGGTTTCATAGTACAGATAACCACCCTGAGGTGACACGTCTTCTGCTTCAGAAACCGACTCAACTCTCTTTAGGAGACGCTCTTGCTCTGGTTCCTTCACATCAGCATCTTCAGCACCAATCAATGTCACGGTGTACAGGTGCTGCTCTTCGTCATAACCTCCGATATCCACGTCCAACACCTCCCCCAGCAAACCTGCCCGGAGGAGACTCAGCTGCTGAGGTGTGACGGCCTCGTCCTGATCACGCAGACAGGAGAGCGAGCAAGGGAACGCCATGATGGGTGTTGAACAGAGATCGGGGGGCAACCGGAGGACGTTCTCAACTTTGACAGATTCAAAGTGTCCGTAGTCGATGAGGAAAACTCTGAGTTGAGAGTTGATGGGGAGACACTGCACGTAGCCTCTGTGCCATTTCCCGTCTTTGCTTTTAACTGAGCACAGTAAACCCAGGTTCTCTGGCGTCTTCTGGCTGTAATCTTTGGTTCTGTACTCACAGACTGAAGCCAGCTTGTTGGACATTTCCCAAAGATCGGTTTTCATGCTGGCCATTTGACAGTGGAACAGCCTGGGGTTGACGGCAGCAGTCACTCGCACCTTTGCACGTGTCCCACAACTCAACTCGGCTGACAGAAGGACAGAGTGTCTCTGAATCCCTGGAAACCCGATAGTTTGAAGCGATAATCGTGTCCCCGGGGCTTTTCAATGAGTAAGTCAGGCACTGGCTCCATATTCTGTTTGAGCGGCACCTCTGTCAGCATCTCAACCAGGAGGAGGAAGGTATCTGTGTCCACATGTCTCCCGAACCCATGTTGAACAAGGTCGTTGTTGATGTCAGGGGCTTCCAACAGGAGGACTTTGTGGGGAAGGAGCGCTTGAATGTCACCGGAGACGTTTCTTCCAATCAGGTTAGAAAAGTATTGCTCCACCACAGCATGAGAACAACTCGGGAGCAGCAGCACATTTGCAAGGAAGCCACAAACTATTTTTGGAGGCAGGATGAACAGGTCGTTTGAGCAGGAAGACACGTGGGTAACGTCCACGCTCAACACGTTTCCGTGATCCATGAGGAACACGTCAAACAAGTCTTCTTGTCGGTTCTGAACTCGTCCTCTGAACCAGCGGGCAGAAGTCAAATCCTCCACCAGGCAAAACTCTCCAATGTCCACTGCAGCTTTTGTCTTTGGTATGTTCTGTATCTCCCCCTGGAGAATGGTATAGTCCAGCTCACAGATGGTGAGGTACTGGCCCTGGAAGTGAATCAGGGTGGCTTCCGGGTTCCAGTCCATGTGGGTCAACTTCAGGTCCACTGGCCAAAGGGCACATGATGCTGATGGATGTGGATTCTGAGACCTGAAGGTAAAGTGGTTTATATTATTCTTCAAAAAAGTGGATTAAAGCATAAATTTAGTTGATGAATCTACAACCGACAGCTAATTTCACTATTGATGATTCTGAGTTATTTTCTTGATTAATTGTTTAAGACACGAGGAAAACGGTGAGAAGATATTAAATTAACTAATTGATCAAAACAATTCTCGAAATAATAATAATAACAGAATACAAAAGCTTAATATACACTGAAAATGTGTGAGAAATTAGCATCTGAGCATCACTTATCATGGTTTTACTTACTTGTGATGCCTGGAGCCCAGCGGCTGCCCGGCAGCGGCATCAGTAACCGACATGTTCCAACCGGAGCCTGAGAGGAAACAATTAAATCCTTCAATCCAAAATTACATGAGCAGAAATCAAATAAGAGGCGCCAGCATCAAAACATCTGAACACAACAGGGACGACATGAGGGAGAAACAGCTTCATGACGAGAGCGTCACCAGATGACCCAAAACAAAACAAAAATAAAAACATTAAAAAACATACAGAGAATAAATATATAACATACACCTTTCACTATGGATATACATATATTTTTTCTCATATTTCTCATATTTTTGTGCTTGCACTAATACGCCCCAGCAAATTCCTTGTATATATGCAATAAATATATATAAATATGAATGAAGTAGACATAGTTCATGGCAGTATGTTATATAGAGTATAACTAAATACAGATGTATGTATGTAAATTAGATATGTAAATATTAAGTATATATTCATAATAGTATGATAAATAAATAAAATGGTATTGAACTATATACATATAAAGGGGTGGAGTAATATACATCATAGAGATAATGTGCAATAGGTAAATTAAATCAGTGCAGTGTTTGTGATATGGAAACATTGTGCAGCTTTTATGTTTTATAATTATATGTATTTTTGAATTTATGTATAAATAATGTTGTGGAATCTGACAGCAGGAGCTAAACTACTGATTTAATATGTCTGCTAATGTGTGGTTAGCATTCACTGACACTTAAATAGAAAATTACACGATTTTAATAAGAACAAAACTATAAATTAAATGTGAATCTGCAGTAACTTGTCTCTTAATGAACAGGAGCTAGCATAGCGGCGGTGTAGCTTCACCTGTAGCTGCTAACATCCAGGTGAGCTATGCTAACGGGAGCTAACGGGAGCTAACAGCAGCTAGCTTCCTGTGCGGGTGTAGCATCGGCCTCCAGCGGGCCGGCTCCAGCCCGCAGGCCGCCTCGCGGAGTGGGAGGAGCGGACGCGCTTCCTCCGCCGGGCACCGAGTGTTCTCACCTGTTCGATCCGCCTCGCGAGCTCCGCCTGTCCGGGGAACGGGAACCGGAGCTGAGGCCGCTGCACCTGGATCCCCGGCCCGGGGGAGGGAGCACCGGGGACGGGGGGGCAGGAGCTGGGTCACCCACATTATCCACAGATAGCGGAACTTTGTATGAGCTTGTATTCAGCGAAGTGTTTTTATATCATGCTAATATGTTATTGTGAATATAACTATGTATATTAAAGGATAAACACCTGGTGGAATATTGAAATAATATTTCTGACACCCCTGAAGTGGACGATACCATCTGTCTTCCCTCCCTCAGGTGTGTACCTTGTCTCAGCCAATAGAAACACGGTATGTTAGCTAGCTAGCTTTTTAAATATGCTTTATTTTATTACGTTTAGAGTTGATTGATGTGTTATTTATATTTGTGTAATAGTTAAACAATTATCTTTATCATTCATACATTTTCTGTAATAAATTATTCTGAATATCAATTAACGATTTACGTCAATAACCAATCAAAGTGCTAAACAACTGATTTGTGATTCTGGTTTTTGTTTGTTGAAAATATTGTTTTTACTTTCATATTTTTGTGTTTGTATTTGCCAAACTGTACATTAAGATATGATAAGATGTGACACAATACGATAATATAAGAAAGCTCCAGATTAACACTAACACAATATATAAAAACAATAAAACAATAGAATGTAAAGCCACAGAAAATATAAGTGACAGTACAAATAAAAATCAAGTGAAATAGGAGTAAATGTCTAACTGTAGAAATGAAGTTACGATTAGATGAGTAAAATAAGAATAAATAAAAATGAGTAAGATCTATAAAAAGTATTTCTTAAAGTACAAAACATTGTGTTTTCTGTCACTTTGGGCTTTGGGATGGTGTGATGGTCATTTTCTCTGGCAATTAAAAAAAAACAATCAACAGACAATCAAAAATGAATAAAAACAATATTCTTAAACTGTAAAAATCGAACTGGAATCAACTGGAACGTTCTGACATAAGATCCTTTAAGGTGTTTTTTTGTTCCTGTGTAAAGGTCCAGCAGACTGTGGGAGGCAGCGTAGACGGATGGACAGATGGGTTCTTCTGTTAATCATTAATAACCTGGATTAGCCTTCTGTAAATATGATGAATGCATCCAGGGCTTCATTAGCTCGGCCTCCCCTCAGAGTGTGAGTGCGAGGAGGCAGCGTCACGTCCACCGACAGCTCTCGGGCCTTTTCTCACTTTTTCCCCTTCAGTAAACTGAGCAAAAAACCGCGGGAGATGCTACAGGTGATGTTTCCTGTGTTTCCCTGGATCCGTGTGAAGGAGGATTGACAAACAGGGTTTCGAGGATTCGCTCGGTTTCACGGTCTTCAGGGGACAGATGCTCTTCGGCGTGTTGCTCCACAGCAAACTGACCTTTTCCTTCTGGGGTTGATTAGATTTGTATTTGCCTCGAGGTTGACGATGCCGATGAAACGCAGCAGCGAGAGCTCGGGCAGAGACGAAGCGTTTCTCATTCACTCGTTGACCAAGAGTCTGTGCAGCTCGCCGGACGTGAAGCACGCAGACTTCAATGGACAGACACTTTTCCCTCAGGAGGACGACTCTGGGATTAAATCAGGTAATGAAGCAAACTCACTCAATTAATACGGTTTTATATCTAATCTTCAAAAGAAACAGACACTCGGACATTAATATTAAAATCCCTCTTACAGTTTAATCCTTTCTCTTCTTCTCTTTTATTGATTTAATTTCCTCAGAGTCTTTAAATCTGAATCTAAGATGCAAGTTTCTGAGGTACAATAGTGACACTAATCAACCACATGATGGCGCTATACAGGCTCTATTGAACTTTACTTCTCTCTCTTCTCTCGTAAAAATGATGATGATTAAGACACACAAATAATAGTGAATGTTTCATTTGTACGTGGCAAAAATAAAATTAATAGGCAAAGAAAAAAGATGACAATGGAAAGAAGCGATTTTAAACGCAGCTTTACTTTCGGACTAATGTCTTTTATAACTTTTTTAATTTTATGCAAAATCCTGCCATGAAGACTCGTAGCTCAATTGGACGAATGCACCGTCCGTCTTTTTAACAGTTTTATGATTTGTCGTGTTTTGTTATTTGATTTTATATTTCGTTATTCGCACTCGTGATTCGACACCGAGCTCAGCGTCAGTCAGAGAAAAGGTGCATCTGTCTCCTCGTGTGAACCATGGGCTGTATTAGTCTGGTTCTCTTCTCAGAAGCTGAGGACAGCAACGAGACGCCGTCCTCTGAGGACGACCAGGACCTGGCGGACTTCAACTCCGAGCTGAACATCAAACACAGCCTCTCGTCCTCCAGGAAAACCATCGGTCAGATCATCAAGGACAAGAAGAAGCAGACACAGCTCACGCTCCAGTGGTAAGAGCTCTGGGAACAGAACTGGTGACCTTTGACCTCCGGGTCTTTCTTGAGATGTTCACCCACAGGTCACATGTTTACCCGTAGAGACAACGTGATGTTTACAGTCCTCTGGAAAGTACTTTTACCTGAGTGCAGTACTTGAGTAAAAGTACTTCTCCCTGACAACAGGCTGGAGGAGAACTACATCGTGTGTGAAGGAGTGTGTCTGCCTCGCTGCATCCTCTACGCCCACTACCTGGACTTCTGCAGGAAAGAGAAGCTGGAGCCGGCCTGTGCTGCTACATTTGGGAAGGTGTGTGTGTGTGTGTGTGTGTGTGTGTGTGTTGTGTGTTTTCTCATACTTTAAATCACCTCATTGTCCAAAATACTTTTAGTAGTCGTAGTTTTGAGTTCAATACAATCAAAAACTTTATCCCACAGCTGTTTCAAATATCTCTCTCAGAATTCGACAGTATAAGTTACACACATTACATATTATACATGTTAATGGTATTGTATGAATCTAATATTAATCAGTGACACGTGACTTACAACATTTATTATATTTGATATGAAAGTAACAGTGACATTTCCTGTTCCTGTTCTCCTCAGACGATCCGACAGAAGTTTCCTCTGCTGACGACCAGACGACTGGGCACCAGGGGGCACTCCAAGTAAATATGAATCAAATTCAAAATGATTTACTTACATTTGAGGTTTTTGATTAGTTTTGAGTTTAAATACAAGGTGTTATTTCTAATCTTTGATGTTTTTAATCGTAGATATCATTACTATGGAATCGGCATCAAAGAGAGCAGCGCTTACTACCACTCTGTGTATTCTGGGAAAGGTTTGACCAGGTGACGTTTCAATTTATTAACTATGTTTTATGTGAATCTTGTTTTAATTTTATTCTGCACTTTAAATGTTGCACTGTACTTTTATTTTGATTTAAAAGTATATATACTTTATTTTGAGACCACTTCTGTTTCTGTCTTCACAGATTTTCAGGGAGCAAACTCAAGAATGAGGTAGAAATAAGTAGATTGTGTGATTATCTAAATTCAAATAGAAACATACTTTTATCTATAACACGTAAAGTGTATGTTTCAGGGAGGATTCACCAGGAAATATTCTCTCAGCTCCAAAACTGGAACTTTGCTGCCAGAGTTCCCGAACGCTCAGCACCTCCTGCTGCAGGGAAGCGTCCCCAGAGAAAAGGTTGGTGACGAATATCTTTATATAAGTTTGATTGATTGATTGATTGATTGATTGATTGATTGATTGATTGATTGATTGTTGAATGAATCACGTGTGTAATATCTCCTCTGCAGGTGGACACTCTGATCATGATGTATAAAACCCACTGTCAGTGCATCCTGGACAACGCCATCAACGTCAACTTTGAGGAGGTGATGATCATTCATGATGAAATCCTTTCATAAAGAGAAAGTTTACCTTCCACTGCCTCTGATACTGATCTTATACATATAATTTATATCTTTTTAACGCAGATCCAGAACTTCCTGCTGCACTTCTGGCAGGGGATGCCCGACCACCTGCTGCCGCTGCTGGAGAACCCCGTGATCGTCGACATCTTCTGCGTCTGTGACTCCATCCTCTACAAGGTCCTTATTAAAATCATATCTTATATCTGAGAGTTTAAGTTTTTAACCCTCAACTAGATCTCAACTTTGTTATGACTTCCTCTCTCTGTGTGTTGTTCTGTTTTACAAGTGAATCTTTTGTTTTCTCAGGTTTTGACAGATGTTCTGATTCCTGCTACGATGCAGGAGATGCCTGAAAGGTCCGTTTATTAAACTTCACTTTCACTTAAAAGTTTTAAACATCCAAAAGCAGTAACTTGTTTATGTTTATTAATTTGACAAACATAATAAATCAAAGGTATCACACATGGACCAATGACACACGCGTATCAAGGAAAAGCACATAAACGCTGAAACAAGATAATAACCGTGAGAATGCTTCATCAGTCTTCTGGCAGATATCCGCAGCTTTGCCAAACACTGGGAACACTGGCTGGCCTCCTCCCTGGAAAACCTCCCAGAATGCCTTGCAGCTAAGAAACTCCCCATCGCTCGCCGCTTTGTCGCGTCCCTGAAGAGGCAGACCTCCTTCTTACACCTGGCACAGGTACCACACACCTGTACAGGACAAGCTAATATCCAAACATTAGAGTAAACACTGACTTTTGAGTTTCGTCTGTTGTTGCAGATAGCTCGTCCGGCGCTGTTCGACCAGACCGTGGTGACGAGCATGGTGCTGGACATCGATAACGTGGATCTGAGCAGCATCAGCTCACAGCCGCTGCTCAGCGTCAACTCGGCTGGAGACCAGGACCCGGACATCTACTCTGAGTGTAAGACAACCGCCGAGGGACGAGTTCTCTCCTCCCGTCACTACGATGGAACTTTAATATGCAAATATCATAAAGACACGTCTCCACTTCCTGTCGCTGCGCAGAAATGAAGCCAAAATACTCCGATACAAAGCTGCCATCTTGTTTTTGACGTCATTTGAAGCCAGATTCTGCTCTAATACAAAATGAGAATCTCTTCTCTCTTCTCTTCTTTTCTCCAGACGACTCCATCACCGTCTTCCAGGAGCTGAAGGAGCTGCTGAGGAAAAACGCCACAGTGGAGTCCTTCATCGAGTGGCTGGACTCGGTGGTGGAGCACAAAGTCATCAAGGTAACAGCCGCTCCCCGGCGTCGCTCTACGACCTCGCACTCTCAAACGACCCGTTGTGCAACCGAGCAGTTTGTTCTCTCTCCGTCTGCGCAGCCCGGGAAGCAGAGCGGGCGGACGATGAAGAAGCGAGCGCAGGACTTCCTGCTCAGGTGGAGTTTCTTCGGAGCCAGAGTGATGCACAACCTCACGCTCAACAACGCCTCCAGCTTCGGTGAGAACCCTGAACCCGCTCCTCTTCACCGGGAGAACATCTGTTCAAAAACTAAACGTCTGCCGTAGTGTCGACAAGTCTGAAAACACAAGCTTCTTATTAAAAGCTACAGACTGAACGTAACATGCTGATTATTGTTTGTGTATCTGTCACTTAGCTAATTGGTTTTGTGCTCTTTCTAAATCATTCAGTCCACAGGATGTGTTGACCCCACACACACACACACACACACACACACACACACACACACACTAACACACATCCACAGTCTTAAGTGAGGCCAAAATGTCCTTATTACGTAAGGTCTAAATTCATAATGGTCCTCACAAAGCTGTAAGCACACACACACACACACACACACACACACACACACACACACACACACACACACACACACACACAATAGTGCCATAAATTGTAATGGCCAGACTCACCTTTATTAAACAGTCTTATCTGAGGGTCGCGTGCTCTCTGTTCAAACACACGGGCTTCGTGTACGTGAATAAACACGGGCCGGTCGGCGGCTCCCTCCCTGGAGCTCAGACGCTGCGGGTTTCAAACCCGTGACCTCGCAGGTCAAACAAAGATCAGCTGGATCTGACACAGGAATCCTGAGTCCGAGCGCTCAGCTGGAATCCTGCTGTTTCACACTCTGACCTGTGGGGGCGTCTCGTTCTCCTCCAGGCTCCTTCCACCTGATCCGGATGCTGCTGGACGAGTACATCCTCCTGGCGCTGGAGACTCAGTTCAACAACGACAAGGAGCAGGACCTGCAGAACCTGCTGGACAAGTACATGAAGAACGCAGGTATCAGCCATCGAGACAAACACACACACACGTTTTTATGTTTATTACACCCATCGACTGGAAATGAAGACGTGACAGCTGCCAAACGTGAAGCCAAATCATCGTTATCGCCCCCTGGTGGCTGTCTGCAGTTTTGGTCTTAAACCTGCCTCCTCCTTGTTAGCGGGCGGGATTTTGCCATGATTGACAGCTGAGATGATTGGTCAAAGGACAGACAATTAATTAATTAATTCATGCAAACATAAAGAAGGGTAAACTGTAATAGACCTTTTTAACTCTAATTTGGTAAATCTAATTTAATCTAATCTAAATTAAAGATCAACAGATTATAAATGTTTTATGCAGATGAGTAAATAATGTAAAAGAAGATAAACTATCACAGTAGTGCGCCACCTACAGGACAGTATATGGTCCTGCAGTTCAGTAATGAAGTAACAGGCTAGGACAGTTTTATCAGATGTTGTCGTTGACGAGCTTCTGCGACTCCCCCCCCCCCCCCCCCCCCCCTCAGATGCCAGTAAAGCAGCGTTCATGGCGTCGCCCAGTTCCTGTTTTCTTGCCAATCGCAACAAGGTCAACGCTGCCATTGACCAGTCGGTGAAGAACGAGTCTGTGGGGGAGCAGCACACCTACATGTCCCTGTCCACCAATCACCAGCAGAGTCTGGAGCCGAGCGCCGTCGTGTACCAGAGCTCAGACGCCGCTGGTTTCACCGTTTCAGGTAAAAACCAAAAGCGAAATGTGATGGATTCTTCCCCCTGGCCCCGCCCCTTCCTGTCCTCATGTGTTAATTCTCCATCTCCGTCTCCCCCCCCCCCCCCCCTCCACCAGGGGGTCAGTTGGACTTCTCTCAGGTCAGCGGGCCCCTCATGACGCCCCCTATCTCCCCAGCAGCGCTGGTGCACCGAGGCTCCGTCATCAACCAGGGGCCCATGGCGGGGAGGCTCCTGGCGTCCTCCTCTTCCTCCGCCTGCTCCTCCTCCTCTTCGTCCTGCCTCTCCTCTCTCACCGCCATGACCCAGCCGAGCCCCTGCTCCGCCTACCCGGAGACCCTGTACCACTGCTTGGCTCAGACCAGCCCTGGTTACTTTCCCCCGGCGAGCGGCTCCTCGACCCCGAGCTACCAGCCCACGCTCAGGTCAGACACGTTTTAACATTTAACCATCTTCATAACGGCTAAAGGTTCATCTCCATATTAAGATTTACACAAAACTTTATAAGATTTTCTTCTTAATTTGTGATGATGCTAATGTCTGACGATTTGTTTCATTCTTTACTTTCAGATCTCAGCCTCAGAATCAGTGTCTGTCCTCGGTCCAGTCTCAGACCTCGTCCCTGGCCTATCACCTCTCCCGGTACCCGACCTTCACCGACCAGCAGCTGAGCAAAGACCTGTTCTACAACCACCACCCTCCATCGGTCCATCCCTCGTCCGGGGGCACCAGCTGCAGCCTGACCCCTTACGGCTCCGCAGTCCGACCCACGTCCAGCTACAGTTCAGGGTCGGATCCGGTTCAGACCGAACAGACGCTGGACGCTCAGATCCTGGACTCGGCCGAGGGGTTCGGCTTCGTGGGGTCTGGACTGAACCCCTCGGGTGGGTGTCAGGGACAGACGTACGCTGGACACACAGGACACACCGGTGAGGAGACCTGCAGAAGTTTATTATACATTCTGGACAGGATACTAAAAGAACCCGTTTGCATTACCGGGAAATAAAGTGTGATTCCAGATGATAGAATCCAGTATTACAGACAAAAGTTTCCTGTGAATCAGAGATGAATATCAATCTTCAACCTCACTTCTAAACTTTCCTCCTGTCACAGGTTACTATGGCAACAGCAGTTACCTGGAGAGCCAGCGGATGACATCACTGGTCGACCAGCACGTGTCCGTCATCAGCAGCGTCAGCAGCCTGCGTCCGTTCCCCTCGGCGTACTCGGAGGTCCACGACCCGCTCAACATCCTGGACGAGCCCGGGAGGAAAACCACAGGGGCTTATTTCACAGAGACGGAAACTACAGCAGGTCAGACGGGTTCTTTAAAGTATCTGCAGCCGGGGCGACGGGAGAGAAATCAAGTTTAAAAGAAACAAGAATAATTCATCTGATCAATCAATCAATCAATCAATCAATCAATCAATCAATCAATCAATCAATCAATCAGTAAGACGATCAGAGCTCACACCTCCACCAAGGCCCAACAGTCCACGTAAGAAACCACATTTAAATTCAGTAGATCTGGATTTGTATTTGGATCTACAGATAATTACAGACACTCTAAATATCTATTCTCTAAAAAATGCCTGATTCTTCATTATGACCCATGAATTATTCCCTTGGACGTCAGTTGAAAATGTTGAAAAACGATGTTAAAGAAAGTGGAAACATGTCCAGAAGTTTAGAAAAGTTCACCGACACCAAACCCTCGTGTTTACCTGACGTTCCCTCCTCAGATCACTCGCTGCCCTCGTCGGGTTCGGCTCCCTGCATGTTCGGAGTTCCGTCTGCGTTCAGCTCGCAGGAAACTCTGTTGTCTCAGCAGCGGGTGGCGTCGTCCTCGGAGGTGCAGGACCTGGTGTCCTCGCTGCCGCCCATCAACACCGTGTTCATGGGCGCGGGAGGAGTCCAGTGAAGACTCAGACCTGCACTCGGGTCCAGACTCTGAGGGACAGTGCGTCTGCTCCAGTGCTGCTGGATGGAAAGAGGAACAGTGAAGCTAGAGACACTGAACTGGAGGTGCAGTATGAACCTGAGGAAGCTGCCAACACTGAAGTCAAACTATTTAAAGACTGTTTAAACCTCGACAAATGTTTTATTCACCATGTGTTGGACCTGGCGTTTAAACTTTTACAAATAAAAGACCTTTAAAAGTATGAACTTGCAATTCAGATTGGAGGGGTCGTCTTTTTCTTCAAGTAAGAATAATTATTGGTTCCAGTATCTGCTGCATCCATTCGTCTGTTCCTGGTTAAGTTCGTGTGTTAATCTCAAAACTTTCCAGCCAAGGTTTTATTAAAGTTTATGACTATGAAGAAATACAAGTTTAACGATAAGTTGCTCGAGCTGTGTCAGAGGTCTTAATGTCTTAAAAGGTCTCATCCCTCCAACAAGTGTCACAGAAATCATATCTAACGTCATATCTCACAAGTTCCTTTATCGTGATCTGCTTCAAAACTTTACTGGTTTCTTCCCTGAACCGCTGGAGCCATGAACCTCAGGGGGGGGTTCATCCTCTGTGGGAATATGAAAATCTGTATGAAATTACATAATAATCAGCTGAGATATTTAGCTTTGGACTAAAGATGTGGGTCAAATGACTCAATAACTGAAACAAAGAGTCTTCAGTTGCTCTGACGGACGATAGACGGATTATTACATGTTCCCACTTTATGTTTTCCACTGTGATGATGTTGATTCTGAACCAGAAGAACAGTTTGTGTTCTTGTCTTTTGTCTTTTCCTCTGCGACAGATTGACTCTGAGTCAATAACAGAACCCAATAGAATCCTTATCTCCGTCCATTCAAAGAGCTGGTGTCAAACCAGTAAACACACGACTCTTTAATGGCTCGACTGGCAGATTACACCACGGACACACAATTGAAGTCGGGAGGTTTTTTATTTGTAATTATTTGTTTTTTTTTCTGCGACACAATGGAGCGAGATACGACGGAGATAAACGTGTTTGCCAAAATGTTAGGAGAACCAACAGAGAGACGAGGGACGGAGGGACGGAGGGACAGAGGGACGAGGGACGGAGGGACGGAGACTGTAAGAAAAGCTTTTAATACCCCCCCCCCCCCCACGGTGACCTGAGGGACACGTGGAAGCACTCTCCTCCTCGGTGTGTCCGTCCTGGACCAGATGGGAAGTCATAAAACCAGGAGATCAGGAGAGGAGCCGCTTGTTTGATCAGCTCCTCTGACGAGAGCATCTAGAGTTTTGCATAACAGTCTGAAAAATACAGATTTCTGTGGTTTCACTGACATTTTTATATTATTATTATCATTTATTCATGAAAAAATAACCACAACTAAACATTAAAACATTAAATCAAGACGTGGAAAGGCTTTATATTATATTTCCCATAATTTCATTGAATGTTTATCAGAACAAATGTATGAATAAAGCAAAGATGAGCTCCAGGAATCGGCTCAATTTACTATGAAAACTTATATGTTGAAAAAGCACATTTTGACTTTATTTAGCTTCTATAATGTAGGTTTTTATTCTGTTCTCTTTTTTTGGAAGTGAATAATAACAGTTATAAACTTGAAGAAGAAGAAACTCAATAACACAACAAAGTCAATTCAATTCAAAAGCTTTATTATAACCAGTTTAATATCTAATTAATTCACAGTAAAGATAAAGAACAAGAATATGAATTCAGGTATTTTCCTGCTCTCTTGTATTTGTCACATGAGAAACGATTCAAACTGGAGAATCTTTATTAAAAACCCAGTAAATATAAAAAAAGGTATTTGCATGAGTCAGAGCTTTAGATGAATGAAGCCGTGACGTGCTCCTCCTCCTCCCGCCTCCTCCTGGGTTTTATACGTTATCTACTCAGGAGGAAAAATCCATTTCAGGTGCTCGCGCGGCGTCACGGGAACAGATGGTGGCGTATGTAATGATTACAGAATCCCCACGTGAAAATACTTTAATTACTGAGTCAATAATGCTGCAACAATTGCTGCAGCTTCGGTGTAAAAACAACAGAAGGCGGAAGGCAAACTTTGGGCCAATGTTTAACCAGAACTTTGCATTAGAGGCCGAGAGTGTGTGTGCGTGTGTGTGTGTGTGTGTGTGTGTGTGTGTGTGTTGTGTGTGTGTGTGTGTGTGTGTGTTAATGTCGTACAAGCTGTGCTGCAGGTAAGATTGTCCTCATATACAGAGCACATACTGTGTCAATGAGTAATAATGTTATTGTCGTTCAGGAGTTTTGCGTTTACTTTATTTTATCCAACATATGTCAGAATATTTTTAGCAAATTAGATTTTGCAAACTAAACGTAACATGAATGAAAGCAAATAGAACAAGAAGTAATTTCAACTATTTAAACAGCTACTTTTAAGTTTTTAGTTTTGAAGTTTTAAAGCTTCAAATAAGAACCTTTAATTAACTTTTAACGTTTTTTTTAATCCACCAATAAAGATTCTCTCAGAGCAAACTTCAAACCTGATTCGTCGAACTCGTCCCTCGACACCTATAACGTTTAAATCATTTAATCTAATTTGATGAATCCTGACGCTGCTCGGAGACATCAAATAAAACACGTGTTATTAAATGTTGGTTTTGTTTATTAGGACCAGGTCCATTGAGGTAAAGGGTAGAAAGTGTTTGGATCTTCTACCTGTTCAGACTGTCAGGCTGCACTGCTCCAGACGTCCACTAGAGAGCAGCACACTCGTATTAAACTTCAGACTGTGAGAAAAGACTCAAACAAAAGTTGATAAATAGAAAAGTCTCAGTGCAGCAAAGTCAAGGTCTCGACTTTACCTATTTCCTGTGAATCAGGTTTGTTGTGGCTCCTGGAGGCAGACGTCACTTTAATCTGACAAACTAATTACATCCAAACATATTTCAACATCTGCCAAGTCTGCTATAAAAGCCTTATTATCCATATATCTGTATACAAGTATAAAGGTAATATATAGATGTACTAGTAAATACTTTAATGCAACTATTAGGTTGAAATATAACGATGTGATAAAAGGTACAAGCTCTGTTGCTGAAATCAGAAAATATGATTTATTTAAAGAGGAAGCTGGGGCAGATTTCATTGGATAAAACTAATGTTTAAATAAACCTCACGCCCGTTTACTTTGAATGCCAGTTTTTGCACAGCGCCCCCTGGAGCCTTAAAAAGCCAGTAAACAGATGTTGATGTGTAAAAACCGCTGCACTTCCTTTTCATATCATAACTCTGGAGCCAGTCTTTCTTACCGAAGTCAGATCTGTGTCCCTGAACACTGTCGCTCCTCATCCTCCATATTTAATTCTGAATTTCAGAGCCCGACCGGTGGAACATCAGGCGTCAGCTTCTCCTGGAACATCGCAGCAAAGATCAACGTTTTATTCAGTGAAACATGAATTTCTCAAGCATCTTTATGAAACATAACTGAGCACTGACTGAGGATCATCAGACGAGCTGCTCGTGCTCTTGTCACAAAAGGTCACGGCGATGAATGGAGGATAATTAAATGGCACTTAGCTGCACACTGTACCTACATGAGCCATTTTACTTGCTAATGTACGAGTCAGTTATTAAAACGTGACCCGACTGAACCTCTGCTGAAATGATTCATATCACAAAGCGAAGAAGAATCAAAAAGGAACCTGAAACACAGAGTGAACAGCTCAAGGTACGGAGGATGAATGATGCCTCGTTCAATAAAAAGATCTAAGGACGAGCAACAAGCTAAAAGGTAACATAAACAATATTTAGAATTATAATTAGTTTACAAGAATAAATGATAATACGTTCGAGGTTAGGGTTAATGTCAATAATCATAATCATAATTCTCCGACTGCATAACTCGTAATGAAACACGATTACACTTCACGATGTCATCAAGCTAGGTTGTTTGGGTTGAGAGACCCCTAGTGGCCAAACCTATATTTTACGTTTAAAGACAAACCAAAAAAGAAACGTCAATAATATTTATTGTTTCATTTAGTCTGTAAAAGATATTAAAAAAAGAAGGGATTTGATTTGATATCTTTCCAACTGTGTTTTAGTTGTGTTGAGCCTCTTGTGTTTTCAGTCATGTGCTTGTCTGAGTCGTGTCTGGGCACCGAACTTGACCCTGTTCTTTATTTGAAGTGTGCTTTTATTAATAGTGCGAGACATCTATAAGACACACACACAAACACATGCATCTGCGTGTATGAGGACCGGCAGTTGGAGGTTGTGGGAGGAAGAGAGCGGAGAAAGGTTAAGAGCTCGACCCTATTTCTTGCCTTAATGTAGATCTTATAAGTCCTTAACGGAAACCTTGTCCTTACGACGTATCCTTTAAATGATTCACCTCAACGAGACATGTCCCCATAACTGTGCGAACAGATCCAGGTCCCCACAACATGAGCAAAACCTGGAGCACACACACACACTCACAAACACATTTTTCCAGTATAAAAGCATCAAATTATTCACTGTAGTCGTTCCTCATAGACAAACATGAAAAAGACGACATTCTTAGGAGACTCTTCCTCATCACGTCCTCAGCGGCGCCTCAATAGCTGCTTCACCGCGTCCGAGTTGAATTTAATTTCCGAGTTCAGATCGGCGGCGGCGGCTCTCTGCCTTTCAGCGGCCGACTCCGACTCTTCGCTTGTTTTTTTGCGGCCTTGTAGTTAATAATTTATTTCTTTTTAAAACTTCTCTCAAGCCTCCTTTACGTTTCACTGAAGTGTGTGTTTAGTGTTGAGTTCTTTCTGCAGGACACAAAGCAAAGCTGCTGCTGATGAAACGTCCCACGTTGTCTGTGATTTCACTCGGCACGATGCACGAACGCTGAATAGACGTGGGTTTTTCTTTAGCGCTGGCGAGTGGTCGTGATGTTTGAAACGAAGCAGACTTCCTGTCGAGGAGGGAGGAGGGAGGAGGAGGAGGAGGAGGAGGAGGAGGAGGAGGAGGAGGAGGAGGAGGAGGAGGAGGAGGAGGACGAGGACGGTAACGCTGCAGTTTGCTCCTCACGTCTCCGACATGATGACCTGTTGCTTCATTCTCTCACAAGATCCAGGGTAAACGCTCTTTGTGGAAAGTTGTATTTATTTGTTCGTCTGAATGAACGCGAGACGTTTTTACGTGTACGGTCAGAAAGTACAACGATACGACGTGAAACAACGGGAAAACTTCGGAGAAAACTTCTATAAAGTGTGACGGATGTGTCGTGTATCTGTATAAATGTGTTCTGTGAATCTACAGCGTGAATTACAAGCCGGTTGTTGTATGACTACAGAACCATGAGGATATATTGTGCTTATGTGACGATACTAGTCTTAACTGTAGGGAAAACCCAGGATGGGAATGTGTCAGGAAAGATCCCGTTCAATATTGCTGCAGATCTGGGAAATTTCCCACAGAATGAATTCAATCTGTGGTTGAAGCGGCGGATGAGGCACGTGGATTATAAAACTTTATGGATGACAGTGCCTGAGCAAGCACGTAACTATTAAACTAGTTATACCAGAAATACCTGTTCTTGCATGTTTTATGATTGTAGCAAGAATATCGTGTGTAAGATTAGTTTGATGTTTTATTTGGATTTTAGTCACTTTTTCAGGTGGAATTAATGTCGTTAGTTTCGACAGATGTTGCAGATGTTGCAGTAAATAGTCTGTTGCAGTTGGTGAAGCCTCCATGAAACAAATCAGATGCTACGTCTCAGAAACCCAGTGGAGTGGAATTTCAAATCTGTCAAATCAAAACAGGGAAACATTCACGTTCTGTACATCTCAACCTTGACGCGTGGAAGAAGCTTTTCTCCCGTCGCTCGCACTCAAACCGTCGCACAAACTTTCGACTTCAAACATTCTTGTCAATTTGTTTTTTCTCTCGAGATTCTACGCCTCCTCCGAAGTGAAGAAGACGTCCGTCCTTTTCTAATGAGCTTTTACAACCTGAGGTCTTTCGTGCAGCTGGAGTCAGAGCGCGTCGGCCTTTCCTTGGATCGGAGGAGACATTTCATTTAGAGTGTGATCGTGTTTCTAATGAAACTTGGATCAGTGTTAAACTCAGTGTTCAACAGTAAATTCATCTATCTTGATAATTGATTAACTGTCAGTTATTTGCTTGTTCCAGTTCTGAGGATTTTATAAAACATGGAGCTCAAACATCTGAAAATCTTATCGACAAAACAATGAATCAATGAATCTGCAAAGTAGAATGTGACTCACAGAGGTCACGTCTCCTTAAGTCAAGCTGCAGAACTGATTTGATTCAAACTTTTGGGCTAATTCGATAAAGGGGCTCGATTCAGTTTCTTTAAAGTTGTGAGATTTAGTTTTGTCCTTTTCCTGATAGACAACACAGACGCGTGGAGAGGACTGATATCTGTGAGTGGGTGTAATTTGGTTTGATTGAATTAAAGGGACTTGGAGGATGGAGCCTGATGAGGAACCATTCAACATCCAGGATCCAGGATTGTTTCTTTCTTTAACATTACAACAGAACATTTTTGTTAATTTCCAATGAACTGATAACAATCAGACCACTTCCTTTCCTCTTCTAACAGCGATTGTTCGGCCTTGGTGCTGACGGGTGGGTCGACCAGGTCCGAGCTCTGGAAACGCTCCTCGAGAGACGAACCCGCCACAGGGCTACGAGCAGCTGAAGGAGTGAAGTGACTCTATACAACGTTATGATCATATGAAAGCAAGAATGAGAATTGAAAGAGAATTCACTTAAAGGAATATTCAGTCCAAGGGCGCAGCCGGTGCTGTTGTTCTGCCGGGCTTTCACATGAATGGCAGAGAATCCTTACGGCCGAAGCTTCTCTCCTGAACCTTGAGCAGATTGTTTCCATTTCTTTCTGCCACTTAATGCATCAGAAACACGTTTCAGCCCGACCGGCTAATGGACGCTGCTCACAGGAAAATTCAACAAAACAAAACTTTTTTATAAAAAAAACCTATATACCCGATAGAAATGATTCCCCTTCACACGACTCGCTCGCCGAGGGGAAAAGTGTAATCTTTGTTTGTTTTGTTTTGTTTTTTTTAAATCGTCCTTGAGCAAACAACAGCCATGTTTTCCTCCGGTCGAGGAGGAGGAGAGAAGAAGAGGACACTTGTCGTCAGCCACCAGGAAGAAGCCTCGTCTCCGAGCCGCGGTGAACAAACACCTGAACGCCACCAGCGTCTCCACCGAGCAGGACTGTCTGAGCAAGAGGAGAAAAGTCTCATCTGACCCTCACTTACCTCTATTTTATTCTATTCATTACTTATTATCTTGGTTTATTAGAATCTCCTTGTCTCCTCGTGTTAATCTCTGGACCGCTGGGGCAGTTCTACACTGTGAAATCACAATAAAGGCATTGAAATGAATTGAACTCCTGCACAAAGACCCAACACTCGTCTTATGAACCATTTGAAATTCACTGCAAACTAATTTCTATTTGAATTTGCACCTAATTGCAAACACTCATAAACATCAGTCCCCTAAACATGTCAGATGTCAGATGTTCCTCTGTCTCTCGAGACAATTTCCTTTTCTCACGTCACTTAAAGCTGATTTCAGACGATCTGGAGCGACTTTGTCCTCATCCCCGAACGAAGCTCCTGAATCTCTTTGTGTTTCCAGGTTCCGTCTGCGTCAGCTGTTCTCAAAGTTTTATCATTTATTCTCTACAGATTTCCATCCATCAGTAACACACTCACACAATGTTTGACTATCCTCCAAAAGCATGAATCTTGTCTAAAGGGGGTCTGAGGTCTGTTCTTGTATGGTTCCTCTTTTTTATCTTTATGTTGCATTCAAGGACTCTCCCGGATCATTTCAGTCATATTTTCCAATTCCTGATATTTAACTGCATCTATATTGTGTAACTTTTGTTTGCTTGTGTGTTTCTGCAGGTTTGATTTAACGCTGCAGGTCTACGAACCCACTTTGTGTGTGTGTGCATGCCTGTGAGTCTCCTGCCTACCTGTGTGTCTGAGCATGAATACAGGAGTATTCTGTATTTCTGTATTGTCGGGTCCCTCCTCTCCTTCTTCTCTGACCTTCTATTGTGAGTTGCTTGGAGACTGACAGAAAAGGAAGCGCTGTCCAACCCTTTAGTGTACGTTTCCCTCTCTCCTCCATCCGTCCATCCCCATCCCAGCGGTTCCCTCCATTTCTCACCCCCTTCGTTTTTTGTTGTTTCTGTCTTCCCCCTCTCCGGTATCAAACACGCTCTCGCTGTCTTCCAGTATTCATGGCACCGAGTCGCCCTCCTCTACAATGCTGTATGTGTCTGGGTAATAGGGTGTGCACACACACACACACACACACACACACACACACACACCCTTTATTCTCAGCTTTTCATTGCCCCCCACTCTCCGACTCACACAGAACGAGACGCCGGCCTTGGGAAGGACGCGTGTTAGACCCTCCCTGCCCTGTGCAACATGCGATTTCTCTCCGTCTTGCCTGTGTTTATGCACATGCAACAATTGCAAAGATAAAAAAAAATTGAATTGATCAACCTCTCCCGGCTGAGTGGCCGTCAGTATTTGTGTACCAATACCAGCAGCAGCTATAGCCGGATTTGATTGATTCCCATTTGTCTGTAGTCTGCTTTGCACCTGTGTTACGGGGAATGAAAGGAAGGAATATGTCACATAGTGATCTTTCTCCTCTTAACAAGCCAATTTATCAGGTGGCTGCTGTGGGTCTTTTCATCCCACAGCCTCTCCCTCTCTTCCTCTCCCTCTTTATCTGCCCATTCAAAGAAAAAACCTTCACAAAAAAAAAACCCCAGAAGAAGAAGAAACCTTCCTTATCATAAAGAAAAACAGAGCAAATGACAAGAAAGGCAACGCTGCTTTTCTTTACAGCCGGACAATGAGCGGAGTGTGAAGATGATTCTTCTTAATTAAGGAGCGGTGAGGAAGCCGCTAACGAGGCGGCTCTAATTAAAGGCATCCTGCGAGGTGACGGGGGGGGGGGGGTGATGCCCGAGGAGGCGAGACTCGGGAGACCAAAACAAAAAAACGTTTTCAATCTCGCGTTGGAGACGAGCAAAGATGAAATGCGAGAAATGTTCATCAAATGCTTCGCTCTTGCTTTGCATAATTACTGGTTTTGTGCCGTTTGAATGCTCTGGGTGACTTCTTAGCGACGGCCCCCGCAGCCGGACTCCGGGGTGATGGAATATATTTCCAGCAAAGCGCGGCGCCCGTCTCTTCTCCCCCGGCCGAGCCCCGGAGCCCCGACGCCCTGGTAACCAGAATGCGGCTGCTGCCCCTTCAGCCTTTGTCCTCGACACCCATTCAGCTAATCAACGACAGGTTAGATGAGGAGGTATGAGCGCGAGGAATGACACGGGCAGAAGATGTAGAGCAGGGGGGGATAATTAAAATTAAATGCGTCGTGATCGGAAATCCACGAAAAGAGCATCTTAATGAGCCTGTTTCTGTTCCTGTATTCACGATGAATCGTCTTATCTTGTTTTCCTCTTGGTTTATTTGGCGAATTTAACACAGTTACCAAGTGTTTCACACAATGCAGATGGAAAAAAAGCATTAGAAATCAAAGAAGAATCATTTAGGACGGTTTCACTCGACCTTGTTTGGTCCGACCACCTCGGCCTGGATCCAACTGGACCGCGGTTCGGTTTGTTTTCTAATCTAAGAATAAGAAGCAATAGAAGTTTAGTTTATAATCTTCACCTCCGACGACATGATGTTTGAACGATGTTAACTGTTAACATCCTAAACTGAACTTCTGTCTCATTCTGCTCGGAGCAAACGTAAACGACAACCGACTCCAAGTGAGCTTCACTGTAAACCTTCACATGACCTCAGCCTCACACACACAAACACACACACACACACACACACAAACACACAAACAACAACTCTCCTCCATCCTCCACCTCCCTGTTCCCCCATATTCTCTCTGCGGCGGCTCGACTTAAGTTTCACTCCTGCATCTAACACACACACACACACACACACACACACACACACACACACACACACACACACACACACACACACACACACACACACACACACACACACACACACACACACACAGTGAGGTTTCAGGGCCATTTCTAACTTGGGCGCATGAGATGAGGGGAACCACATGATTTATGATTCATGAGGACGCTCATAGAGCTGTCACACTGCGGGCAGGTGTCTCTCTCTCTCTCTCCCCCTCTCTCTCTCACCACACACACACACACACACACACCACAGACACACACACACAGACACACAAATAGAGGAAATGGGAGACTGACCTCATCCACAAACATTGCAAGATGGTGGTCGTATAACTGGCAGGAGAGTCTTGTTGCCAGTCACAGGACCTACGTGGAAACACATGTACACACGTGCACACACACACACACACACACACACACACACACACACACACACACACACACACACACAGTGAAACCTGATCAAGCCGGCGAAGCTACATATCATTAACAGGTTCGACCGGTTGATTGATGAGAAGAGAAATCGTCTTCATTGTAGAAGTTGTGAAGATAAACAAAGTTAAAGTTAATGAAGTCGACGGACGACAACGTGTTTTGCGTGTTGTCTCTGCGACAGCGCGTCGGGCTCACGTCTCCGTGTTCGGTTAACGACATCGTGCGGTGGAGGAGATTATTTATAAAGTGTTGGTCTTGATGAGGTTAAATGAACCGACTGGTAATAGTAGAAGGTTCAGTTTCCTGTGGCTCTGAAGGAGACGAGTGGCCCAGCAGAGAAATGTTTTATTCACACGTCATGTTATTTTATTCTACTTTCATTTATCTGAACTGATTCTTTATTTATTCTTCATTATGCTAATGGTTGATTTAATCATTCATTTTGGATTCTCTGCTGACCATGGACTGTAAATAAAGATGGACGACATGAGCTTGATTGCCCCCTGGTGGCCGGCTGCAGTATAGGTAAGACAAACATTGCCTCCTCCGTGTTAGTGGAGGGAACATGGATCAAACCGAAAAGTCCAAATGCATGTCAAACAAAATTAGAAACTTTTCTCATCACACTGATGTTTGGTTTGAATTGTTTTGACGATATAAAAGCAGGATTATCGTGATTGACAGCTGAGGGAGACTCGTTTGATTGGTCGAGCAAACGTTTCCCATATTTTGGCTTCGTTTCTGGACAGTGGGAGGAAGTGGAGACGTCACAGACATTAGTATTTACGTCAAAGCAACGCTGTGAGTAAATACTCTGGAGTTGCTTATATATACACATATATATTTTATCGTATAAGAACGATGTGACTTGTTAAACAGCCTGAAACTTAACAATTAGCGTCAGTGAAAAGAGGATCGGATGCATCCCGAGGTTATAAATCTCGTCAGCAGTTAGATTTCATGCATGTCATGTGTCGGTATGTGTGGGAACTTCTGGATGGATGAATGAGGGGGAATTTCTCCACAGTATTCTCTGCCTGCTCCTCTCCACACAATCAAACTCCGGGAGCGGGCGAGCGAGCGGAGGAGGATTCAGCGTCTCATATTCTCGCACAGAAATCAACTGTGACAAGCCGTGAATTCCTCCCCCCTCGCTGCAAGACCAGAATTCCTCATTTAGCCTACACGCCGCGCCGTTCACTTTATTTATTGAGACACCAGCGGAGGATTCGTGTCAGGAATCCGTGTCACGCAGGACGCAATCCCACAAATGTGGCACAGTTTTAACACCGGTAACCTCACACGGGAGCCGGTGCTTGGGTTTCTGAGCCGAACGTCCAGTCGTCTCCGCTCGGCCACAGTTTACACCCCCCCCCCCCCGCGCTGCTAAGTCAACGTTAAGCTGGTGTCAGGTCAGTTCTGGAGACTTTACAACTCCAGCAGACTCACGACTACCGAGAGAGGCCTGTGCTTTATCTACAGTTTTATATCAAACATTTAACTTTAACAATCAATGTCTTCATCTGAGTGTTTAATAATATAAACAGCTGGGAAAAGATCTGAATCAAAAAGTCAGAGATTGTTGTTTGTGATGTTCAAACAATTATCACAAATACATAGATTATAGATTATAGATATATCTTCATTAAACACAAAGTAAAAGAAAAGGAATCCAAACCAAATAACATTTTAAAAAGTTCAAAATTCAAGTTGTTTTATTGTCACAGGTGTGATACAAGTATTATCCTGTGGTAAATGGATGAAGCAAGTTTAAAAGGTAAAGTTTTATGTAATAATACTTTAATAGACTATAATAATAATAATATACAGCTAATGTTAAACTGACGTTGTCGTTCTTGAGGAAACGACTGATTTGATAAAAGGAACAAACCAGTTAAAGATCTAATGTTGAAAAGTGAGAAAACTGAACACACGTTTACTTTAGTAAAAATAAACTTGTATAATTGTTATTAATAACTTCACTGTTTCATCTCTCTCATTGGACAATCAAGTCTAAATTCATCAAGTTATCTATGAGGGTTTCCATCTCATCTATTATTTATTTATCTTCAGTAATTTATTTGGATATTAAATGAGCGTAACACAACAGGTGACGAATTCAAACTGGAAATAGTTTTGAGTGAAAGAAAATACCAAAGAGGGATTTATGAAATAATAAAAAATCAAAGGGAAATTTGATGCATATTTTTGGGGACAATTTAAAGTCGTCCGACATGACAAAAATATTTCTGTTGCCTTTTTATGATGTTGCATCATTTCCCAAAAAACGTCTATAATGGAAAAGTGCTTGTACTTGTGACAATCTGCCTTTTATCGTTCTACCTCACAAGTGTCGTCTGATGTTTACGAAGCCGCTGGGAAAAGGAAATGTAGTTAATGTTCTTCAGATTGTTTTGTGACATTTCACTCAGATTGCCCCCCCCCCCCCCCCCCCCCTGCGATCAGCCTGAAACCAGTGAAAGCTACGAGAGCTCGATCCGCTCCGAGCCGGGAGATTCTCAGGATTCCCGGCAGCATAGCAGCCGTGCCTGGCCGTGCTGCCGCAGCTTGTTAAGAGCGGATGCCAGGCGTGGTTTCGGGCCCGTGTGTATTTTCATTTGGTCGGAATGCTTGGCACCGGGCGGGTGGCAAAACGCAAAGTGGGCATTGACGGCATAGTTACTCTGCACTCGTATGTGATGAGAGAGAACATTCATTAACAGATCTAATTTACATAACTCCGAGGAGGAGGCGTGGGGGGGGGGGAGCGTGGCACACACTCACAGACTCACACACACACACACACACACACACACACACACACACACACACACAACCCTGACCCGTAGTCTACATTGTGCGTTTATTGTTCTGTAATATATCGCACATGCAGTAGCTCCACCTGCGTATTAATATTTTGCCTGAACCTTGGTTATGTTGAGGCTGAGTTATGCTCGGACACGTAAACTTAGTTTTATTCATATTCGATCACGTCTTTTACCATTCGTGAATGAAGTGCATTTCCGTGTGTTGAACACTAGGGGGTGGAGTCTGTTATATGAATCACGGACATGTAACTAAACTGTGTGGAAAAAGGGCGGGAGCGGACGAAACAGACGAAGCGCAGCAGTACCGATGGAAACCGCGAGGGGGCAGTGTGCTCAAAAGTTCAAGTAACACAATCGTAGGACACGAGGAAGACATTTTAACAATAGCCGAACTTTTTGTAGGAGAGAGTTTAGGAACTAATATTAGAGCAAATGAGCCGAATTATTTCTACAACCTTCTCCACCGCCGCCATGTTTGTTGTTGTCGGGAACTCTCGACTCTGCACTGCCCTCTAGTGGAACTGTGCTTAACAACCACTGTGTGTAGTGACAATTACATCCTGTAAAACTCTATTTCATACGTAAAGGCGGCTTTTAGCTTTTAGCTTTTATATTTCTGCCTCCGTGTTGTTTTACAGGAACCGAAGATCTTATTATTTCACTTGTTATGAATCGTGATGAAATATGAATCGATAATTATTTACAAGAGAAACAAACAGGCACAAAAGATCACTAATAAATCTGTGTTTAGCCTTGTGGTTCACATGTTGTGTGTGAATTCCTACTCATGACTTCTGTGTCCTCTTATTCCCTCTGTGTGTGTGTGTGTGTGTGTGTGTGTGTGTGTGAGTGTGTGTGTGTGTGTGTGTGTGTCTGAGTGTGTGTGTGTGTGTGTGTGGTGTGTGTGTCCGCTGAGCACCTCGTTCCCAAGTATGGTCACTATGAGGCAGCGTGTCGCTCAGCGGCCCTTTGGTTGAAATGAATGAGCGACGGCCAAGGGCAAGAAAAGAGGAGACAGCTGGTCCTGTCAACACCGAGCACAGGAGCCGGGGCCGGCACAAGGGCAAGAGGAAGAGCCAAGGCAGGAGGCAAGGGCCGATGCAGAGAGCAAGGAGCCAAGGAGGCAAGGAGGCAAGGAGGCAAGGAGGCAAGGCTGCAAGGAGGCAAGGAGGCAAGGAGGCAAGGAGGCAAGGAGGCAAGAGCAGGCAAGGAGGCAAGGAGCCAAGGAGCAAGGAGGCAAGGAGGCAAGAGAGCAAGGAGGCGAGATGAGAGAGAGTGTGAGGAGGTAAAGATAATTTAATATAAGCTGAGCTGATTTGACAATATTCTTATAGATATTCTATCACTTTTGAACCATTAATTTTCACAAGATTTCCTCCATTAACATGTTGAACACAGAGACTGATTTCATTTGATCACTTTTATTGATTATGTTTGTATTTCAGAACAGTTTTCATGATGTTGTATTAAAGTAAAGAAGCTCTACTATATCCACTTGTTTCCTTTATCACAAGGTTATGGATGAAAAACAGCTTTTGTGTCATTTATAGGTTTTATTATTTTCTTTTATCGAGTTGTTTTCTGGTTTATAAAATGGCAGAAGATACGATAACATCATATAAGACATTGTTCGACTTTAAAGTGAAAACAGATTCCTAGTGTTGTGTCCAGATAATAGCTTCAACTTTAGACTTTCGCATTTTTATTCAGTAAACACATGAACCAGGTGGAGTTTGAGCTCAAATTCAGTCCCGTCTGCACTCTTAACTAAAAACAAACAACCCCCCATTAAAAAGGAGATAAATGGAAATAGTTGAGTTGTTAATTATATATTAAGTACTTGCACGGACCTAATTTGTTCTGCGCTGATGTTTGATTAATTGAATTAAGCGTTGAAGTGAAAACCTTCCGATCGGCGCTGAGCGTCACGGCCACGCTGAACCGGGGCCGCCCGTCTCTTAAAGTAGAAAAAAATGTTAAAAGATAATTAGTCGGTGACGTTGAGTGTTTGAAGTGATCGACGCAATTCAACTCTAAACATTTCCACCAATGAACTCCATATTTAAAGCAGCGAAGCCTCAAGTCCCGTCTTTTATTCTCCCGACTGTGATTTGCTGTAACAAGGTCGTGTTCGGCCTCAGTCGAGATTCAGTTCATCGCGTTTGGCTTCACATCGACGTCAGACCAGTGGGTTATGATATATTTCATTTAACTATTAATCTTGTTTGTTGAGAGACAACATTAGAGGCTGACCACTTTCCTTCTGCTTTATATTTCAAAAGAAGTAGACGACACGTGTCGGATGGACTGTTCAGACGTGGAGGAGGTTTTCTATTTGAATGTCGTTTGTTATTCGCTTGTTTAACGACGTTCAAAAAATTTCCAAGAACTTGTTTTATATTGTATTTGATTTAATATCGCACGTCACAACCTAACAACTGAAATACTTCTGCCAGGGAACTTATGTTTTGGTCGAGGTTTGTTGCAGCATCACGAAAAACCTTCTCCACTGATTCCATATGCTCGGGAGTGGATCCAGGAATATTTAGTTTTCACTCTCTTCATATTTTGAAGTTGGACTAATTTAATATTATAGAATATAGAATAATTAATGTCTCTTGATGAAAATCCAACATGTTTAGACGTCTGATTTTAACGAGTGTGTGCAGATCTGATTAAATGTGGTTTCATAACGAGACCGTTGCCATTCCAGTTTATATTTGAAATGCATTTTATGCCTTTTAAATGAATATTGTCTTTTCATATTTGTGCTCATGATTCCATGAGGGGTCAGTTTTATTTCTCTGCCCTTGTGAAGCTCGTTGTAACTCAGATTTCACACCATGATTCACACTTCCTCGTCTTGTTGAGCCCGTGTTGTGCAGCGTATCGTTTCCCGTCAGGGTTAAAGAGATCGAGCTGAAGCAGAGGAACACAATCCTCCGCTAACTCTTCACTTCTTCATATGGACGTATTCATTAGTGAATACATATCTTTCCTCATTAGTGGTTAAAGCCCGCATCCTATACCTGGATCGTCCCTTTCTGCAACGCAGCCGTGTGCAATTATCTAAAACTCTTGTCTTTTCATGTGCTCGTCCTCACAGCCTTGTGCGGAGAGCTCTTTTTATGGCCTGTAATGGTTTCTATGAAGGCATTCGCACACAAAAGCTGTTTTCCTCTATAAGTTGTTTCAAAGTTTTGTCGAGCGAGCGTGTGTGTGTGTGTGTGTGTGTGTGTGTGAGAGAGAGAGAGAGAGAGGCGTGAGATGTGAATGTTAAAAGGACAAGGAGAAACAAAGAGCGGAGGAATTAGGCAGAGAAAGAAAGACGCTCTTCAGCCATGATCCTCTCAGGTATGTCTGCCGGTGTCTGTGTTACTGCCGCTAATGGCTTCACACACAGAAGCGTCGGAGTGGACGAGTTTAAAGAGGCGAGAGTGGAGGCGAGAGCAAGGACGGCCGCCGCCGCCGCCGCCGCCGCCGAGGCAGCTCACGCTTCTTCAAACCTGTCAGTAACTTTTTCATTTACATCTTCCAGTGGATTTTATGAATTTTGTAGGCCCTGGTGTTATTGATGTGAACATCGCATAAAACAAACTATTTCATCCTCATTCACCGATTCAGCGACGACACGAAGTCGATTCAACAAAAGCTTTGTCTGCGTTTCTCCTCTCGAACAAACTGCCACGACATAAATCTTTATTATTTTTATTACCTTTCGACCTTACCGTTTGAAAGAGGTGTTTAATATCTTTGTATTTGTGTTGAGAAGAAACAAAAGTCAGAATCTCTTTTTAAATGGAAAATACTTGTGTATACGTGTACTTGTGTGGAGAAAATATACATCATTTAGTTCACATTTCCTGTTATAAGTAACTATAAATAAAAAAATACAACAAACATTTATACTATTTACAGAAGTTTAGTGAAAGCGTGGACGTATTACGCAGGAGTTTAACGATTTAAGTCGTCAATATGGAGGCAATCAACCAATCAACCAATCAACCAATCAACCAATCAACCAATCAACTCCACAATGTGAGTCTGGATCTTCAGAGTAAAAGTATTGTGATTTGTTTCCGTGATACTTTCTAACGAACTGAATTACTGGGCTTTTACTTTGAAAAAGGAGGGAACGTGGGTCTGAATATTGTGTCGGTGACGTCTAGAATATTAAAACAGTAAATCATTCGAACTTATACATAGAAGAACAAAACAAATTCAGTTTCTTTTTTATGAGAAACATGAACTAGAAACTCTTCACTGCAGATAAACCAGGTAGGATGAACACAAAGTTTTCTAACTTCACTCTCTGCACACGACGTCCAACACAAGTTTAGAACGGACACTAGTAATCACTACTAAATAAAATAGTAGTGAAATCTACGTGAGTAAATCAGTGGAGTTCACTTTAATAACAATCATTTAAAAATAGATTTTCTGTGTTTGGAATCAAATCGTTGCCACTAAACGGTTTATTTAGGCGGATTAATCCCAAACAACGAGTTATTTTACATTATTTTACATGTAAAAAAGCCTGATTTGAAGTTTTGGGATACGAGAGGGATGTTAAAACACGCTGCACCCACTGCGCTCGACTTAAATATATATTCCTGCCGGAGGATTTCAATCCCCCGCGACAAACAAAAGTCTGATCCCGCCAAAAGGCCGTCCCTGAACCCTCAAGGTTTTCTGCTGGAAGGTCATCGCAGAAGTTATTCTATCAAAACCACGAATACAAGATCAACGTGAATACAAAAATAAATGGATATTCAGACGCCCCTTTCAAAAACACTGCCCTTGCTATATCTGGTGTAATAATGAATTTGAATGAATTCAAAATTAAATGCTTGTAAAATTGTAAAAAGGTGAGAAAAAAAAACGTTACCTCTTGATTCTGTCCGATCTTTTGTCCGTTTCCCAAAATGGAAAAAATCGTCTTTGTGCCGCTTTGTAAATGTTTTTTTTAATTTATTTTTTTGTTTCAAAATGAAGCAAATCAGACATTTTTTTATCAACGTAACATTTCATTTCACTTTTGATCAGTGAAATGTGAAATGACTTGATTAAAGTGGCTTTTTTGGATCTTTGTGCTTCGACTTTCCTTTGAAATGGAGGGAAATTACATTCGATAGGAAATACCAAGTGGAAAAGGGGAACGAGAGGAGGGGAGGGGGGGGGGGGGGGGGGGGGATTATAAAGAACTTTGAGACTGAAGAAATTTGATTTTATAATACATATTTTATATCATCCTCTTCTTTATTTTCTATATCTATTTGTTCGTCTGTTTCCTTTTGTGCTCGTTCTCATCTTCCTCCTTTTGTGTTCATTGATTTTGTTTTTCTTTGGTCCGTTTCTATTCTCGTGCTCACGGTCTTGCTTCTACTCGTTCTCCTCTTTATTTCTCGGTCGTGGTTTTGTTCTTCTCTGCTCACATTCCTGCTTCTTGTTAATGTGTTTTTTATTCTTCTATTCTTCGTACTCCTTCTCGGGTTATTGTCGTTATGTTTTCCGTCTTCGACTTGTTTATCTTCTTCTTCCCGTCAAGTTCCCCACAATGTTTTCAGTGATTCTGTTTTCAAGGTACACCTCTGTTGGGGGGGGGGGGGGGGGGGGGGGGGGGTGACTTGCTGCTCGGACAACCAGGAAGAGCAGAAGATATGGAGAGGGTTGTCTTTAAGACCCAACTTGGACCCGTGACGCCCGGACCAGACTTTTGACTTTAGTCCGACCAGAGGAGGTGGACTGGGTCCGGATGTTTGCAGAGTGAAAACATCTGTCTGGATAGTTTGGACTTTTGGAAGTTGAGACTGCATTTATTTATTTATTTATTTATTTAACACGCAGACGTCAGACGCCGTCTACAAACCAATCAGAGTCCAGTATGGGTTCGTACAGTATATATCATATAAAAATGGTGAACCAGATCAAATGTAACAAAGACGTGAAGCTCGGTTCAGAAAACGTCCTCATGCTGACGGAGCCTCTGGCGTTATTAACGTGGGGGGGGGGGGGGGGGGGGAGTCACATGACCGGGCAAAACAAAGAACGGACGAGCTCACACACACACAAACACACACACACAAACACACACACACACACATATACACACATGACAAAACTCCAATATATCTTCACACAGTATTTTAAAACCTTGTAAATGTCCCACTTATTTCAAACTGGAAGAAACACACAAGTGCATGACACATACAGTTTACACACAGTGTGTATAATGCACACAGGCAACAGGTACGACACACACACACACAACACACACACACGACACACACTGGGCTGTCCTTGGTGGGGACACTGGTGGAGTAGTATTAAATGGAGGGTCACGGTCGGGTCTTCCTCGGCGAGCGGCGGAACAAAACCAGCGCACTCCTCCACCATGAAGGTAAAGTAAGTGTTGAAGGATGAAAAGGCTGCACTCTAACAGACACACACACACACACAACACACACACACACACACACACACACACACACACACACACACACCTGCTCAGCCCACATGTGTACAGTACGTACAGTTTGTACAGTCCGCACAATCCAACACCTTCTTTATATTCACATGTGAGACATTAAATAACATCTTAAGTCAAATATTAGTGTATTTAAATATGTACAAATTATGACTTTATTCTCATGATATTGCGACTTTAGTTTGTAGTATGACTTTATTCTCATAGTATTACAACTTCACTCTCATAATAAGACTTTATTCTTGTGAATTTAATAACAAATCTCTTCTCTTAATATAATGACATTTTTCTTCTTTCAACTTCATTCATGCAATATCACGACTTTCTTCTTAATCACGACTTTCTTCTCGTAATATTTTGACGTAATGTGAATTTTTTTCTCTTTACATTACAACTTTTATATTTGTAATATGACGTCTTTATATTTTCATTAAATTACAAACGTATCTCATAATGTTACGACTCTCTCCTCAAACCAAGACACTGAAGTATTTCAATAACACACACTAGGTCTTCTTGTTGTGTATCGGAGGCGTCCATTAGCACGACTGTGGTTTGTTAGAATAAACTCTTTGTCGGACAGAAAACTGGGGTCAAGGTCAAACTCATGGTGGAACATTGGGAACGATGGAATATTTTAATTTTAACGTCCAGAAACAAAAGTCGAATCCCCTGCGGCTCCTTTCTTTCTTGTGGTGAGGAAAATGAAACTGTACTCGGTCTTTCTCTGGGAGGAATAACACGAGGATCAGCCACAAGCATGTGTGTGTGCGTGGTGTGTGTGTGTGTGTGTGTGTGTGTGTGTGTGTGTGTGTGTGTGTGTGTGTGTGTGTGTGTGTTGTGTGTGTGTGTGTGCGTGTGTGTGGTGTGTGTGTGTTTGCACATTTGCTTTTAGCTTCCAATCCCAGGCCAGAGTCGGTTTTCAAGTCAAACTCGAGCTGTTAATTGTGTGCTAAAGAGCAGTTGTGCATGCAAGCGTGTGTGTGTGTGTGTGTGTGTGTGTGTGTGTGTGTGTGTGTGTGTGTGTGTGTGTGTGTGGTGTGTGTGTGTGTGTAAGGCGGGGCATGCTGGCAGTCATGTATGGTATGTGAACAGCCATGAGCGAGGTCAATGTAAGTGTGTGTGTAAGACGTGTTTCTAAATTTGAACCATAAAAGGTCTAAAATTAGCAGTGAAATGATTTTGTGTGTTTTTCTCCACGTTCCTCTGTCGCCGCCGGCTTCTGCTCCTCGACTCTTATTCTTCTGTCATCGGCCTTTTGGGAAAAACTGGATCACGTGTGTCCGAGGTTCTCTTTCCAAACTGAAACTGTAAAATTAGCATCAACGACTAAACTGAGACAAAACCCAGCAAAAGTTAAAGAATCAGAAACTGTGCTTGGAGACAAACGAATATTTGACTTTGCTTTAACTTCCATGTTCTCAATTATCTGCTCACAGGAGATAAAACCATCGATTGTCATCTTGAGGTATTTAATGAGCCCGATAGAAACTCTTTCAGATTTGAAGCATCAGTAAAACATCTGTAACAAAACTAGAGTATCACCCAGTGGAGCTCTTCTCTTCACCGAGGCCCAACTTCCCCGTTAACTCAATCAAGGCACCAAACTATTCACACTCGCAGATATTAGTCCAAACAATACGTCCGATTTTTCATTGACAACAATCAGAGACACCGTTAAAAAGCTGTAGCTCTAGCTCGCTCGACGAAATTGAGATTCGTGGCGTTTGACGTACGGACGATGTTTGTTCAGATTGACGCCAGAAGTTCTCCGTTAGCTCGTGTTCCGTCCGTTCAGTGGACAGGAGTGTAAACATAACCTCCTCAGCAGAGGGTAACTTCTGGTAGCTTCGAGCTGGTCAGCGTTCAGACCTGAAGGACTTGACTTGGACCCCCCCCCCCCCCACAGCGGCTCCGAATCACCTCCCGCTCTTGTGTTTTTCTTCCCAATACAATTACAATTTCGTACGAAATCACCGAACACCTGATTCCTCCCGTAACCTTCTCCGCAGTCCATCAAACCTGTGAGTGACGGCCGGGAGGGGGGGGGGGGGGGGGGGGGGGGTGCCAAACATTCCTGATTGAAAATTCCTGGTTGAACCTTGGAGCGTTGGGTGGTTCCCATTCAGGGACCGATGGTTGAATGGAGCCGGGGAGATGAGCTGAGCTGCACCACAATGGGAGATATTCTGGGTTCTAATAGCGTCTCCGTGCCACTTGTGGCGGGAACAGGTGTTCTGGTTTAGGTGGGGGGGGGGGGGGGGGGGGGGGGGGGGGGGGGGGGGGGTGGTGACTGACACTTTACTCGTGTGAAGGGGAAAAACCCGTAGTGATAATATAACGGTTTTATTATGTACAAATTATAGACTGTATATTAAGATCTAAAGAAACGTGAAGCCAAAGCATCTCGATCGCCCCCTGGTGGCTGGAGGCAGTGTAGCTCACGAACCCGGCCTCCTCCATGTTGGCAGATGGGACATGGATCAAACTAAAAAGTCGATTGACATGTTAAAATAATTATTTTTTCTCTTTTTGACAGCTGACTCTGATTTGTGATTGGTCGGGAAAATGTATTTACAGCTTGACTCGTGGAGAATTGTGATTTTATTTATATTTACAATAATCCAATCAAATCAATACATATTGATATAAAGTCAAGTAGAAAGAATCATGACTATTAAAAAAAAAAGACTCATGTATTAAAACAGTTTAATCAATTTACTTTAATATCAGCTATAAATACTAAAGTTATGAGTAAACACAGCAGCAGTTGTGTGTTTAATATAAATCATAAATACTGAGCGGTATCAGGTGTAACTACCAGTACTTAGTGTTCAGTGTGTGTGTGTGTGTGTGTGTGTGTGTGTGTGTGTGTGTGTGTGTGTGTGTGTGGTTAGCGATGATCTCCATCAGAGCAGCTGAGTTCAGACCCTGCAGAATGTAACGCCGCTAATTGAATGAGTAAACAAATCAAACGGACCAATGAGAGGAATGTGATGCTGTGAATTCCCACAATCCCTCGGTGGCCTCCCAAATTCTGGTAAGGGGGGGGTCAGAGGTCAAATAGTTTTCTCCCAGTTTGATGCCGTTGCGAGAGGTCAGGGGTCAATTCGCCCAACAATTAGCGAGCTACAGTAGAGGAGCAGGTTGGTGAAGGTTTAAAATGATCAGCAGCTGAAACACGATGACCTCTGACCCCTGAGCTTATTTCTGATATGAGATGATCCCTTTAACAACCTATGGCTCATTTTAATGATATGAAACGATATTTTCACGATGTGTTTGTCAGTGAAAAGCATTAGAAGAAGAAAAATATTAAAGCTTCTTCTGAAGTTGGGATTCTCAAGCCCCATTAAATGTTTGCAAGTTTCAAAATAAAGTTAGAGTTAAAAGTAAAATAACTAGAATGGCACTTATTGAACGCGTGAATTCTGCCAAGGCCGAACAATCCTACACATGATTGTTTAGTTCTTAGAGTAGAAATATAAAAGAAAAAAGGAAATATCTGATGTGGATCTGCCTCTAAATCCATAATTTTATGGGTTCAGGTTCGTCTGAGGCCCCGTCCCTCCAACGAGCTCCGTACAATCAGTTCAGAAGTTTATTAATCCTGCTAACAAATATCCGACAAACACACACATACAGTACCTCGTTGGGGGCCGAATAAAATAATGGGAATCCCAACGCAGCCTGGAACACGCTGAGATGATCTGAGGAAGAATGCTCAAGTTATGGAACCGAAAGAAGAAACTGTCGGTGAGTCGACGCAGACGCATTCTGCAAAATGACCGATATCTCAACGGAAAAATAAAAATGCACTGTTGACGACGTATCTGACTGATTTAAGATGAAATTAATGAAAAGTATATGTGGACGACAGGTTGATCCAATTAAAAACAGGACGTATAAGAAATTTGGCTTCTGATGTTTGCGGTTATTTGAATTTGTCCATTAAGGCAGAGGTGGAGCTCGGCCTGTGATTGGTTGGGGGGGGAGGTGTCAGGCTGGTGTGTGGCAGTAAGGGGGGGGGGGGGGGGGGAGGAGGAGGAGGAGGAGGAGGAGGGAGGAGGAGGAGGAGGAGGAGGAGGAGGAGGAGGAGAGGAGGGGGGCTGGAGGGGATCCCTCCGTTGCACACGGCCTCAGTCCAGTGCGTAAAGAGCGCAGCGCGGCACAGCACAGAGAGACTCTCCAAGTGTGTTAGTGTGTGTCCGTGTGTGTCTGTGTGAGTCTGTGTGAGTGCGTGTGTCCTCCACCGCCCGGATTAGCGCTTCCTCTCAGTCCGAGCTGACCCGCTCTCTCAATGAAGCTTGGTTCTTCTCCGTGATTCCTTCGCCATGAGCTGCTTGGATGTGATGTACCAAGTGTTTGGACCTCAGCCTTATTTCAGCTCCTACAGCCCCTACCACCACCAGGTATGGATCCTTCAGCGGGGTTAGACCAGCTCGTGTGACTTCATATCGGGTTCAGTGGGAAGGGAACTTTTAAGATTTAGCTTGTTCAATAATGTGAAACTTCAAATCCGTGCGTAATCTGCACGCAGGAGGATCACGCAGCTGTTTCTGCCCATCGCCTGAAGCTGTGGGTCATTCGTTTTAATTGTTTTAAACCCTTCAGGCTTTAAAGCAACTTTTCCACCTGTTTGTACCGAAAATATAAAGTTGATCAACACTTAAAACCCTTAAAAACTGTGATTCATGGACTGTAGGTGGGCAGCGAGCAGAGAAGAACCCCCCCCACACACACACACACACACACACACACACACACTTGTCAATGCGTAAAGATTTTATCGAAACTTTATTTTGGGCTTTGTATAAATAGTGAACTAATTTCAGCTTCAGAGGACAAAGAACTGTTTGTTTGTCAAATCTATGAGTGAGTTTCAGAAAAGAAAATAATAAATCTTTATTACTTATCAGGAAAAAACCATCATACTTGAGTTTTTATTCGAGTTGAAACTGTTGAAGAATTTGTAATTATGTAAAATCTGATTAAATACATATTCTCTGAATTAATAATTAGTCCAACAACAATTATTAATCCTGCTAAAGTTGAATTTCCTTCTCTAATTTTACAATGTTGAACCAAAACTGTAGTTTTTAATTTAAATTTGATCGTATTCTAATATAGCTGCCAAATATTAAGACCTTTTGATTTCCCAGTGTAACGTGACAGTGTGTGAGCGGACCCTGTGTGTGTCTGTGTGTGTGTCTGTGTGTGTGTCTGTGTGCGTGAGGCCTGTTAAAGAGCCTTTTCTCTCTGTTAAAGCCTCTCGGTCAACATGCAGGCATTTCTCACATAGTGCCACATCTCACTTTGTCACCTGCAGCCGGAGGATCCGTCAGCTCGCTGCTCTGCGACTCCACAACCAGCATCCTGACTACTTATTAGTTTTTAATATCTTTGTGGCTTGTTTCATGCATTTTTTTAATAGTAATAATATATTTTTTTGAAGTCTTAACGTCTAAAAGTAATCACACGTAGAGTTTAAACACAACCTGGATTTTAGTTGTATGTTTTTCACTCGTGTGTGCGACTGGTGTCTGGTTATTATTCTTGAAAAATGGCTTCACATGTTAGTTTATGTGTGTGTGTGTGACACGGTGATGAATTAACAAGGAGGGTGAAGTATTAGATGTAGTAGTCGCTCATCAATATAACATTATATTATAAACACACACACACCTTTGTGTTAATGTATCACACTTGTGTTATTTTGCATTTAAAACACGTGTTGTGTCTTTAACAGTGAATCCCAGCGAGTCCTGGGGTTTAAAGGTCAAACACCTGAAACTGATGCCTCATCTATAGATTGGATTTCTGAAGTTGTGCGTCTGAACAGTATAAATCTGTGTGTCCCCCCCCCCAACCCAACCCCCCCCCCCAGAAGCTGGCCTTGTATTCCAAAATGCAAGACCCCCAGGACAGCAGCAGCCGGCTCGGCCCCCTGGGGCCCCCGGCGATCAAGGAGGAGGACAAGGAGCTGCCGCCGGGAGCCGAGTACCTGAGCTCCCGCTGCGTCCTCTTCACGTACTTCCAGGGCGACATCAGCGCGGTGGTGGACGAGCACTTCAGCCGAGCGCTCAGCCAGACGAGCGCTTACCCTGCCTCCAGCAGCCACAAGACCGTAAGGTGTGTTGTGTGTGTGTGTGTGTGTGTTTTTCTACCATTGTGTGGAACCGCCGGAGAAACACATCTTGTGCTTCCACGTTTTTATTTCTGATGTTTGAGCCACTCATAGTTTTTAGATTTAATAGATTTCCGTACACAAGCATCATTTCCCTGGATTCAGTAACTTTGACTTTAAGATTTTTTACCTGCAAGGTGATAAAATAATCTCATGCACAGATAAAGAATTTCTTAAACTGCAACGACTGACGATGGTTCTATTTCCAGATTTCAGTCAAAACCAGGAATCTGAGAATCTAAAGATCTGGTTGTTTAATGTCGATGATGTTTCCCTGTCAGTGTTTTCATATCAGAGAGAAACAGCACGTTGGTAATATGAAGATAACAAATCTCAACGGCGAGGAAGCGTCTGAATACTCAGAAAAATTATAATTTTTACAAAATGATGAATAATAAAGGTGTCGAAACATTATTAATATCTATTTATCGGCTGATATGATGCAGAACTGTGACTTTATGAATTAATTTTACTGAGTGAGAAAAGAGAAAAGAGAAGAAGTGTATTTAGTTTCATTCGGTTTCCCCGGGGACCTTGATTTTTTGTATTTTTGAGTCAAATGAAAAAATTGTGAGTTGATTTTAAAAAAAAAACGCACAAAATTGTAATGAACATGTTGAGACTGCAATATTTTGAATGTACAGTTAAATGTAAATCTAACAATTTCCCACATTTAATAAGAATCCCTCAGATTAGCAGTTTTGTGTGTTTTTGTGTATTTTTTTAAACTCGACCACCCTTGTGTAAAGTAGGATTTTCAAATATGGGACGATAACAACAGCAAAACATAATTCCCACAAGGTTTTTATGAGAGTTACTGTGGAGATAAAAAAAAGTTCAAGTGTCAATCAAGTGTCACTGTGCACGTCATCCCTCTTTAGTTTAAAATACGTCCTCAGCGTTGTATTGATTATTTTAATATCTGCTCAACTGCCAATTTCCTTTTTCTTTTGCTTCTATAAAGTGACTCAAACAATGAATAATAATCAGAATGTTTGCAGGTTAATTTGAATTAGTTTTGTAAAAAATATAGAAAATAAGACCTTTAGAATTTTGGTAAATCGAGATGATCTTGTCAAACCTTTAACTTCCACTTTTAAACTTGATTGTGTAATAAGTTACTTAAAGTAATCCTAGTAACCAGTTACTATTCAGGGCGAGTAAACAAACTTACTCTGGAGATTAAACGTGAGTTTGATTTGTGTTCCGTCAGATTCGTTCCCGATGAGCCAGCGAAGTTTCCCCCGTCGTTCTGGAACAGCTCGTACCAGCCGTCCGTCTCCTCCGCGCTGGGCGGCGCCCTCTCCGCCCCCCACACAGAGCTCTCCTTCCCCGGGGACCCGTACGCCACCGCCTCCCTGCACAGCCACCTCCACCAGCCCAGCCCCGAAGCCTGGCACCCGTCCCACCACCACCATCACCACCACCACCCGTACTCGCTAGGGGGCGCTATAGGCACCCAGGGCTCGGCGTACCCACGTCACGAGATGTACGGCGCGGCGTTCGACCCGCGGTACGGCTCGCTGCTGGTGCCGTCGGTGAGGCCTCACCACCGGCTGACGCCCGGCAGCTCGGTGTCAGGGCCCAACGCCTCGCCCTGCGACCTCGGGGGGAAGGGCGAGTCGGGGACGGGGTCGACCTGGAGCGGCGCCTTCACCGGAGCCGGAGCAGAAATTGGACTCAACATGGACACAGGTATCGTCCATTTCTCAGGTCACCATTTTGTTTCTAAAGACTAAGATCGCAAATACTTTGATTCAAGACGGACACGCCACAGATGTACAGAGTAAATGGAAATAAAAAAATTATAAATCACATTTAAAGACGTCATCATTCAAAGTTTTCACTTCTAATCAAACCCCACAAAGTTTAGCTGATTTATGTTAAATGGCTGTTTGAACTGGGAGCCAATCAGGAATAAACTTAAGAGTTAAAACACTTAGTAATTCTGGTAAATATTTCTTTATAAACTTTACTCTTATCTTAGTCTTTTGTTTGTTGGCATATTTAATACTCAGGCGTAGTACTGTAGTAGATTTACTCTTTATTGGGCCTGAGAGCTGATCCACAATTTAAATTTAAATACTGAGAGCTGTCTTTCAGAAACCTGAGGTAAATATTAGAAACAACAAAAAACACAACAGATCTCTAACATGGTGTTTCGCTCCATTGCTATTGTCCATAAAGTTTTTACCGTCCACGTAGACAATCGGACCTCATAGTTTCAGCTGCAGAGCTTGTTTTTGCGTAAACCTGCTAACTAACAAAAACCAAAAACCAAAAGGGATCAATGCTAGCTTTGTTCGATTTGTGTTTCCAATGGACTTTCTCCATGTTGACGACCTGAAACTCTTATTCTGAAGTTGAATTGTCCACCGATCGTCTAAAAGCTCCGTCACTCAGAGAACTACTAAAAACATGTTGTACTATTTGACCGGAGTGAGAAACTTAAAGCATCAGATTAAGTTTAGTTTCTATGTGAGAACTTCAGCTTCAGCGTCAAAGGGTCAGAATTGAATAAAAGATCCGTTTCTCTGCCTCAGATCAACTCCCCACAAGTGGTTTGAACCAACAACCTGCCTGTCAATCAATCAGCTCCTTAACACCAGCTGTCAACTGGCTTTTCTCTCTGGTTTCATCTCCGCCGCCTCGAGCGATTCCTCCTGCTTTTGTCACCACGACGTTTGTGCTCCTCTCGCTAATCTTCCTATTCTTGCCTCTTCCTCCTCCTCCTCTTCCTCCTCCTCTTCCTCCTCCTCTTCCTCCTCCTCCTCCGCCTCCTCTTCCTCTCTTCCTCCTTCCTTTCCTTCTCTCTCAGGTCTACAGGGGCAGGATAAGAGCAAGGATTTGTATTGGTTTTAGAGACTGATGATTCCCTGCCTGCCCTTCGCTCCCCCCCCCCCCCCTGCACTCCCACCCTCCTCTCCTCCTCCAGCTGTAGCCCCCCCCCCCCCCCCCCCTCCAGTCCTGCTCTCCTCCTCTGTTGCTCTGCTGATGACTGACGAGAGAAAGTGACGGCACGTTTTATGCTGTAACGGCTTCTGGTCTACTTGCAGCTCTGTGTTACGGCGGACTGTGCGGCAGCGGCAGCGGCGCAGCCCTGCTGAGCTGAACGTCCGACACAACGTGGATACAAAAAAAAAAAAACTGAAGAGGAGCGAGCGCATCTGATCTTTTGACGGACGCGGACAAAGACGAGTTTCTTTGTGCTCCTGTAACAGGCAGAGACAACATTCCTAAAGTGGGAAAAAAGTCTTTGGGACAGACGGACAGAGACACATGTGTTGTCAAACTCCAAAGACGAGCGCTCGGAGGACTTGGCAGGACTTGCCTCACTGGGGCAACTGGGCCGCCGACACTGGGAGTGTGTTATGGCTGCAGGGGAAAAGGGCCACGTCGGTGTTGAGGAGGCCGCACAGACGCTGAAGGTTTTCACCCCCCCGTCATCCTGTCAAACGTCAAACAGGTTTTCAAATAACGTCAGAAGGTGTTTACGTCGTGTTTCTTGCCAGTTCAGCTGTCGATTCCACACCATGTTAAACATTGTGAAGAAGGTCCTTGTACGTACGGTCGCCCCACGGTGACATGCACAATGTGAGCTGGTTGAGCTGACAGCTGCTTTAAGAAATAAAAAAAAACAATAGTGTGTCACTCATTAGAGCTCAAACCTCCGCCAACGCCCAACAGTCCCCTCACAAAACCATAAGATCTCCACATTATGGATTTTATTTCATCTAGATCAAAACCACCAGTTCTTTTTTGACCCACTTCTCCATCGAGTTTCATGAAAGTACTTTTTGCATAATCCTGCTGAAAACCCAACAACCCAACAAACACACGCACTAGCACGGCACTTACACCGAGGCCCAACGCTTTCCCTAATGGCACATTCAAATTCTCTGAACTCACGATTGGTCGATTTAGACCATTTCCTGTGTCCATGTTGAATTTCATGAGTTTCTGGTAAAATGGGTAGAACTGAGTGAACTGAACCTTTAACCTTTAACCAGGACGGATTCACACGCAACCATAACCACCACAACCACCACAACCACCACATCCACCACATCCACCACAACCACCACAACAACATCCACCACATCCACCACAACAACATCCACCACAACAACATCCACCACAACAACATCCACCACATCCACCACAACAACATCCACCACATCCACCACAACCACCACAACCACCACAACCACCACCACAACAACATCCACCACAACAACATCCACAACATCCACCACATCTCAGGGTCCGGACTGTGTGACCCTCTTTGTTCTGGACACTTATGAGACATTTCATGGTGAAGGCTGATATTTAAAAAATGTGTCAACACAAGAAACATAAAGCTCACACCGACGAGAGAGAGAGAGAGAGAGAAGAGAGAGAGAGAGAGGAGAGAGAGAGAGGAGAGAGAGAGAGAGAGAGAGAGAGAGAGAGAGAGAGAGAGAGAGGAGGGGTCCCTCTGTCTATTTGAAGCCACTTGACTCTGCTCCCCTGCAGCTGTCAACGACAACTGCTCCTCAACACATAGACACACACACACACACACACACACACACACAGACACACACACACACACACCGCAGTGTTCAAGCCAGGCCTATGAACTTAATAAAGGGAACATTTAGAGCGAGGTGGATCCTTCTCCACTGGGACAACTGGTGGGATATAAGTGAAGGGAGCAGAGGACACACACACACACACACACACACACACACACACACACCTGTCAAACAGTAATGTGTATGTATACGCAGGCATGTGTCTATTTCTATACTTACAAGGACCCGATTCTCCTGTTTGCATAAAGAGAGGAAGCAGCATCATCGTTTTATTGTTTGTATTTTTAAGATTTGGATTCAGAAAAATTAGATTCAGGTCGAGATTAGTATTAATATTCAAGATGATCATGTATCTGGTCTTTCTCTCGGTGTTTAACATCCACTGTCGCTCAAAAACAATTCTGAGAGGAAACACAGCCTTGTGTTTTCTCTCAGAATTATTTTGTGCCTCTTCCAAAATATTTTTTTTTATGTTTGCTGATATTCGGTGGTGGTCTGGGCCGCATGTGGTCACCGGACAGTATCATCATTGACTGTCACTGAAGAAAGATCAGCACCAAATTGCTCACACTCATATACGTCCCTTAAATATTATTATTATTGTTTTTATTGAATGAATTATTCTCTGAGAAATCAATGAAAATGTTGGAAAATGCCCGATCTCGCAATATTGGAAATAGATTCCTGGATCTGACCCCTGATCTGGATCCACATCAAAATCCCCCCGACCCCTAACGCATCAAGTTTCCTGGGAATTGGTTGAGTCATTAAATTATACAATAATAATAATAATAATAATACGTTTGGGTTTAAACAGCAGGAAATCAGTACAGCCAATGTCCTCATAAGTGTAGTAAAGCATTCATTCGAGTGTGTGTGTCTGTTTCGTGTCGTCTCTCTGTCAATCTGCCGTCCCAGCATGCAGCAGTGTTCTCTGTGGATATTTGAATATACGGACTGAAGTTGTGTTTCTGTCCGTCCGGCTCCGGTGTAAAGTTCTTTCACGTGTTTTGCTGTAAAAGCCTGTAACTGTAGAGCGAGAGCGCCGTCGGGGTCGGAGGCGACTCGGCGCCGGCCTCCACGGCTGCTCCGTCTTTTTTTATTTCTGAGAGCGACCGACTCATAAACAGGCGAAATGTGAATCTATGAAATGTGGGAAGGTCACAGCACAGGTTGACCGCTGAGTAAATAAAGCTCTGTTTGGATGTGGGGACGCTACGCTCCCATCACACGCTCAGGTTTGATCATTTGTCCGTTTGTTCAACAGAAATATCACAAACAAAACGTCAATAAACAGATTCTCAAGCTCGTGGAGTCCGGCTGATCTGGACTTTCGGGGGACTGATGCTAATATTAGGGATCAATTCGATATTATTCCCAAATGTCGAGATGTAACTGAGGTTTGATATTTCACAGTTTGACTCTAAACGTTGTTGTAAATAAGTTTAAATAAAAGAAAACACAAGCAAGTATCTGGAGCTTGACTTGAGACAGTGAACATGTTTTTACATTAATTCTTTCAGTGTTGATTATTCTGATACCAATATAATGACTGATAAATATATTTCAGTTCAGGCTTTTAAAACAAAACCAAAACTTAATTTTGTGTAATTTGAAAAAGCTCAACTTCATCAGTGGCCTCCAGGGCAAATAAAACAATCACCTGGTTTCCAACGCCACTTAAAGACTTAAAGATGTTTTAATTTCCTCTGCTGCTGAATAAAAGAATAAAGTTGTGATGACAAACATTAACTTTTAAAAGGTTTAAAAGAACAGCACCCGTCTGTGGACGTCCTCTCACCGGACGAGCTTCACCTCGTCCCCGGACCGGAACCCGACCTGAAACACTGCGACCCTGTTCTCATCTTCTCCCGCTGATACACAGACGGACGCTGCCGAGGGGGGAGTCGAACAAAAGACTCGTCAATTTCTGCCACATGTTCCGTTTCTCAGAGGCTGCGTGACACACGTGTGAATTTGTCTCAGCTGAGACAGCTGTAGATTAAAATCAGCTTCTGACGGGAGCGCTGACGGACAAAGGGAGGGTGGAGAGGTGCCGCCGTCCGTCTCCCCTCTTTCAGGACGAGGAGGAGAAACGTGAAATGCTTCTCTTCACAAAGACTCGAGAGTTAATTCAGTTTGTGCGGCAGAATGGGCGAGTGTGGAGCGGCGCTAATTGTCTGAAACACACAGGGACTCGGGTTAAGGACGAGAGCTGCTCTTTAATTGAAAACACAGAGGACGGGGGGGGGGGGGGGGCATTGCTTTATTTCATTCAATTAATAATAAAACTGTTCATACTGTTAAAGCTGTTAAAACCTTCACACTGTTCATACTGTTGTTACTGGATCACACGGCTGAAGCACAGGTCTTTTCATGTTTTTACTTTTACATCATACGATCGACTACTTTACCTCTTTTACACTAAATTAGCAGATTTAATGTTCTTTTAAATGCAGTTAAACACGCTAAAGAAAAGGTGATTGACTCCTTTCCCAAGTTTGATTTTCCACGTGCGTCATGTTCGACGTCTCAGACGTGTCAGAAACCGAGGCTCTCGTGGAAAAGGGTCAATGGTCTTCTACAGTGACGGAGATGTTTGTTTGGTGGTTTATCGGCAGGATTACACAAAAACAACTAAACAGATTTAAACAAAACTTTGTGGAAGGTTGAATCAAGAAGTCCTTAATTTTGACCTGGATCTGGACAAACGGGAGGATGTAGGAATCATTTATCTCTTTCTTTAACGTTGTGAGATGGGACGTTCTTTTATCATATTCATTATTTATGTAATTTCCAGTTACCTGTCGATTACCTGACGACCTGATGGGTTCCAAATATTCACGAAACTCTGTCTGTCTGTCTGTCTGTCCGTCTGTCTGTCTGTCTGTCTGTCTGTCTGTCTGTCTGTCTGTCTGTCTGTCTCTCTGTCTCTCTGTCCCTCTGTCCCTCTGTCTGTCTGTCTGTCTGTCTGTCTGTCTGTCTGTCTGTCTGTCTGTCTGTCCGTCTGTCTTGTCGAGGGCCCAAAGAAGTGCGATGTTGAATCCGGTGCATTTTGGACACGTGATACTTCCAATATTGTAAAACGTTCCCTTCAAACCGCCGACACCTCCGAGAGGAAGGCCACAGGGCGGAGTCAGGACCTGATGGACGAGCTGTTTGACAACATGAGCTACATCGGCTACAGGGAAGTTATTATTAGTTCGTAGGAATCTTGCTAATAAACATGACACCTGACTCAAGCTTATAGATCAATCAATCAATAGGTGCAACGTGAAACCGACAATGATCACCAACCCTGCAGCTCGGACGGTTTTAGCTCCTTTCAGCTCATTGTCTTGATTCTTTACGCCACATTTACTACATGCATCAGTTTCTCCTCCTTCATCAGACGTGGTTTCAGAGGCTGCTGTTCCCCCCCCCCCCCCCCCCCCCCCCGACTCGTCTCCTCTGCTCCTGCGACCAGCGGCTCCACGCGACGAGTTCAGACGTGTCCGAGGTCGTCCCCCCCCCCCCCCCCCCCGAGGCCGAGAGTCAACACAACAAACGTCAAATTACAACGATGCCAAACTTCTCCGGCCGTCACGACTCGGGATTTAGTTTGTTTGAAGGTTAAAAATCAACCAATGAACATGAAACATGGAAAAGTAATTTAACCGGCGTAGATTTGTGAGCGAGGACGACATGAAACGAGATATTTTATATATGGAGTTAATCTGGTGTCACTCTGTAACTCGACTGGAAAAAGTTTTGCTCCTTTAACTCCACTTAACTTTCTTTTCTTTGCCGACATCTTTATGTTATTTTGAAAAAAAACGAAGGACGAATCTTGAGCTTTGAATCTTTATGCTACTCAACCGCCTGACATTCTTTTTTTTTTTTTTTCTCAACATAAATTGTTCGGCATCTTTTCAAGGTGAAAGACGAGCATCCTCCATCCCTCCATCCATCCGTCTGTCGTCCCTCCGTCCCTCCGTCCCTCCATCCATCCATCCATCCATCCATCCATCCATCCCTCCATCCATCCCTCCCTCCATCCATCCCTCCATCCATCCATCCATCCATCCCTCCATCCCTCCATCCATCCCTCATCCATCCGTCCGTCCGTCCCTCCGTCCGTCCCTCCATCCGTCCCTCCGTCTATGATCTCTGCAGTCGGAGCAGATCACAGCTAAGTGAGGCTATCGGGTTTCCCCTCCCTCGACGGCTGTTTACAGGAGAGACGGAGCGGAACAGCCCTCTAACAAAGCGGAGTGAGTCCCGGCGCTCTGTCCTGCAGCATTCCCCACATCTCATACCACAGCTCCTGTGGCAAGAAGAAAGAGACGAGGGAGCGATGGACGTGGAGAGAGGAGGGAAACGAGGAGCTTTTACACCGTCGGTGAAAAGGTGCAAACACTGAGATGCTCAGCGCACGTGTGTCACAACGTGGGCGCTCGGGGGGGAATTGACTCAGGTACTTGTACTTCAAAGTCAAGGTACTTGCACGATGAGAGTTTTAATCATACATGACAGAAGCAGGATTCTATAAACAAATAAATACAAGATTATGGATGTATTGAATTGTTGTTGATTAGGTTATAATCTATAATATTGTATTAAAAAGAGACGGGGAAGGGAAAAGGGAAAAGGGAAGCAGACGTTTGCAGAGTAATGACACAGATTGGTACGAACCTCATTTTCAGTGACTTTCCATATGAAATACTTGGAGCCTTTTTGTTGAAAACCTCATCTGGAATCCAGAAAGAGAACGATGAGCAGCTTAAATCCAACAATATTGGTTTCAGTCGTTCCGATGTTTGAATGTTCACATGCTGGAATCTCATTAAACTAAACCCAATGTCAGGGACTTTCACTTTCTGCCTTTCAGTCCGTTTTAGTCTCAAAGCGTCAGACGACACACAAACCCAGTGACCCGGTTCCATTCGGGATAAAAGCATTAAAAGAGCTGATCTGCTCGTCAGAACCGGCAAAGATCCCGATGTGCAGGTGCAGAGTCGGGTGGAAACACAGCTGTGGGTCTGTCGGTGCCAGAACCTGTCGGCCCGGGGGTTCAAACCCTCTGACTGAGGTCTGTTTACCTCCTGACGTACGTGAGGAGACGTGGAAACTGGGACGGTGTGGACAGATTCACCGATGGTGTCGGCTCACATGGGGCACTTTGGTTTCATTTCAGTTTTATAATGTAAATAAAGGATTTACATGATGTGTCTTTGTTATTGTTATCAACTTTTGTTTGTAAAGCCCATATTCACAAATCACAATTCGTCTCATAGTTCTTAACGTCCTCGGGTCTGAGAACCTTCCACACCTGATATGTTGGTTCAGTCTAAACTGAAAAAGTCTGAAGCTCCAGAATAAACAAGGTGTGAAAGTGATCTAAATGCTTATTGTGTTGTTTTCACTTCCTTTACAACCTTCAGGTTCGTGTTAGATTGAAAAGCAGAAATATTACAGGAAACCAAACGAGGATGAAGACGGTGAAGCAGACGGACGTGTGGAGATCTGGTTCTGTTGGGTCTTGATGGGACTGAGGTTGTTTTCCTGAATCTGAAGACGAAAAGAAAAATATAACAATCGTGACTTCAAATGCACAAATCTAACAAACCAGCAATGCAAAAAGAATCAGCTGTGTTTGCTCCTCAGACGTTCATCAGGTCAAACTGACAGAAATCAGAAAGTCTGCAGGAACTTCTCTCGAATCCTTTACTGACACAAGAGAAACACACAAAGTCTCCCTGAGTTCCTCTGAACATGAAAGCAGCCGCGCTCGCCTCCTCCCCACTCAGCTGTCTGTGTCGTTCTCCGAGGCAGTGAAAGCTCGGCCTGAACCTCTGCCAGCGTCACATTGACGAGTCTTATCTGGGCCGAGGGATGGATCCCATCAATTGCTGTGATTTTATTTTTAAGAAGACAGACGCCGGGTGCTGCCGCGACCAGAATATACCAAGACAAACTGTGGAGTCCACTGCTGCTCCGAGGAATGTGTGTGTGGTGTGTGTGTGTGTGTGTGTGTGTGTGTGTGTGTGTGTGTGTGTGTGGGTGTGTGTGTGTGTGTGTGTGAGTGTGTGTGTGAGGATCTACACAGTCTTCCACAATAGTCGGATTAAGTATCACCTCTTTCAAATGTCGACAGCGCCTGTCACACACACACACACACACTCACACTCACACACTCACACACACACACTCACTCACCACACACACACACACACACACACCTCCGGACTACTGGGAGGTAACGCTAAACAAACACAGACTTACCTGGACAGGTAACCTGAGAGCAGATCCACCTTGAACCCCCTCAGCTCCATAACCCCTGCACCCTCACCACCAGCCCATTTCCTGCCGGAGTCTCACGAGCATTAGCTGAGCGCTGCCGGGCCTCAGGGTGTGTGTGTGTGTGTGTGTGTGTGTGTGTGTGTGTGTGTGTGTGTGTGTGTGTGTGTGTGTGTGTGTGTGTGTGTGTGTGTGTGTGTGTGTGTGTGTCCTTAATGGATCTGGGGACCAAACAGGTAGAGAGTGGGAGGAGAGAGGGAACAGGAGGATGAAGAGTGATTGGTGAGGTGTGAAGACGAGCAAATCTGGTCGGACAGGTGATCTATGGCCACGGTGAAAAGAGGAGGAGACAATAAAAGACGGGGGTTTAAAAAAGGGATTTTAACTGATGGGGGGGGGGCAGCAGTCGCCTAAAGGTTAAAGATCAGAGGATCTTTGGCTCAAATCCCACAAATCCCTCAAACTGCAGAGGAGGTTGAAACGTTTAGTCTTTAAAATAAACTGCAGCTGTGGATATTCCAGATTTGAATTCAGAACTGATAAAAGACGTCCGATGAATCTGAATAAAGAAGTCAGATCTTCACCTTTTAAAAAATCAACTCGAGTTTCAAGCACAAAAGCAAAGCTGCTGCAAATAAAAGAAAAATATGAATTTATAAAAGTGGAATAAATGCTTCAGTTAGAGTCTGTCCCATCTCAAAGGAAACGAAGATTCAAAATAAGATATTCTCTTTGTGTCCTATCCGATCGTATCGTATCGTATAGTATTTTATCTTCGCTTATCTTCACTTATTGTTTTGTATCAGATCTTAGCTTATCTTGTTTTATGGTATCGTACCTCATCTCATCTCATCTCCCAGTCACGCTTTGAGGAAACACCTCCACACCGGCTCGGCCCAGTGTTCGTTACAGATAACAAGAGAAGTCGTCGGGTTTAATTCAGCTCAACGTCTCCGTGACAGAGGAACAGTGTCACGTGCGTTATTGTTATTATAAATATACACAGTGTTACATACGGGATCTTTTGTGGTTCGTGGAAACTTTCTGTGGCTCCTCGTTACCGTGACAAAACAAACTGAGAGTCGAGGTAACCGGACTCCACCTGTCTGAAAACACTGCAACAGTTCAGACGCAGCGGGAACTCAGTGTGTGTGTCTGTGTGTGTGTCTGTGTGTGTCTGTGTGTGTGTGTGTGTGTGTGTGTGTGTGTGTGTGTGTGTGTGTGTGTGTGTGTGTGTGTGTGTGTGTGTGTGTGTGTGTGTGTGTGTGGTAAAAGAAGTAGAAATGTCGCAAACAACTTCTGTGAAAACGTTTAAAGTAGCAGTGCAAAGTTTTCTAAACTGTAAATACACATGTAAAGTATCAGCCCTCAGTACTAATGTGTTAAAGTACCCGTGCCGCAGGGTCACGTCATCCTGAACTCGTACTTAAATAAATACAAACCTGAAACTTCACAGCTGATGCTTTTATAGTTTGAGACGTTACGACAGTTGTTTTCACCACGTGAGTCCGAGCGCTGAGCACCAACCGCTCCGCCTCCGTCCCGACCTGAGGCCTGAAGTGGCTGCAGGTTCTGAGTGTGTGTGTGTGTGTGTGTGTGTGTGTGTGTGTGTGTGTGTGTGTGTGTGTGTGTGTGTGTGTGTGTGGGAGAACAGGTGGACATAGTTTCTGTCAAACACACAGAGATTGATGGAGCGGGTTAGAGCGCCGGCCGAGGGGATTCTCTTACAGTAATGGCAGAGACGGAGACAGCTGGGCTCAGCACATTGGACTCTGTTGTGTGTTGTGTGTGTGTGTGTGTGTGTGTGTGTGTGTGTGTGTGTGTGCATATTTGTGCAGCTCGGACTATGTGTTTGTCCTCGTCGTGTATTGTGTTGCTGCTGAAACAACAAGAAGATACGAAGCCACGAGGAGACGAGAGGCAGCTGAAGTGGGAAAAGGTTATTTTGGGGATTTTCATTTATTTATTTAAAAGTGTTCATGTTGATTTTTTTTCTTCAATTTATATTTGAAATATATTTTATTACTTCATTACAGCAGGTTACTAACAAAAAAACAAAAAAAACATTAAATTAAATGTATACAAATATTAAATATACTATGTAAATTAAGCCAAGCACATTGTTATATTTTTAGTTTCATTTATTTTATTTATTTCACTCTAATCACTTTTCTAATTTTTTCTCCAACATTTTTCTTTCTGCAGTAATTCGATGGCTTTGGCGACCTCTAGAGGCCGTGGTGGAAATGTGTCACATGAACAGTCTTCTTAGAAAAACAGTGAAGTCCAAATGAAAGGTAGATAATAAAATTATATTTTCACAATTTAAGATATTTAATTTGATTATTATTTGGTGTTTTATTTTTATTTTTATTTTCTATGAACAGAAACATATTCTGGAGATGTGACCGCGGTGAAGGAGGAAGTCAGGTGACAGGAAGTGCACAGAGGGAGCAGCTGGAGGAAGTTTGACCACAGAGTATTAAAATTATACCTGTGATGTCAAAACTCCTTCACCTTAACGAAATACATATTTTAACCAAAACCACGACATGCAGACACATTTAGTATTTCATTTAGAGCGATTTGGGGAACTAATTTATTTCCTCACACACAGACGTGGACATGATGTCACTTCCTCCATCACAGATCGAATCTCCGTGGAGTTGAAGTGATCAAATCCCTTTTTACAGAATCCCTTTTTAAAAACAAAATCTCTCGTGTCTCCGACAACCTCCAACGTGGACAAAGACGTTTCTGCAACAAGCTCTCGCCCCCCCCAACTATTTCTTCGGTCAAGAGGTGCCACTCTCGCACAAGAGTCGGACACAAAGCTGCGGAGCCGTGAACCAGATGTGGGACGTGCACGGTTTTTCCTTCCTACTTCTCACGTCCAATGTGCAACAGCTGTAAAAAAAACATCCCGGAGAACACAAAGCAGAACATACCTGTGCCGTGTGGAGTCCGAGAGGAGTATGTTTAATCACACATCCTTCAGAAGCACAGAGCCGCACAATGCTCCGGTCAAGGCCGAGTCGCTTAAGCGATGTTTTAATCAAAGGAAAAATGCACTCAATTTAAAACAACAATGGCTTTTTCTTCCTCTTATTATTTTTTGCAGAGTTTATGACAGTCACCCCGGGACCTTCTGTCCGATGGGGCCGTGATTGAAAACACACAAAGAGACGAGGTTCTGGAGGAAGGAGTTTTTCTGATCCATAAAATACTAAATGACCATGATACGTCTCTGGGGAGAGAAGAGGAGACTTCCTGTTCTCAGTAATAATAATATTATTATTATTATTTGAGGTCTGGACCAAAGTCTGAGGAACATTTCCACATCTGATATTTTGGTTCAGACTCAAGTGGAAGTCTGAAGGTTTGAACCAAACAAGGTGTGAAGGCAGTAAATAATAAAATTAATAAATGTTAAGGTACAAATTAAACTCCATACACGTTGTAAATGTGCCTATTAACTCATATCATCATATTTTCTTTATACAAATACATATTAAACATTTATAAAGATATTTACTCTCAATGTGAGTTGCACGTATTTGTTTTTACTTGATCACAATCTTAAGTTCAGTTAAATTTTGCCAGCTCTGGCGATGACAAATCAGAATTTCCTGCTTTTTTAGTTTTGATTGAATAACAGTAAAGTCTTATTTTGCGCTTTCAGAAGAAATTTATCGGCTTTAATCTGCAGATTTTTGCTTAAATTTCAAGGTTTTCCTGAATAGTTTTGCAAAGCAAGAGCTTCTTCAATCCTCCGATGAAAAACGCAGACTACAGCGACTGTGATGTTTTCACCAGTTCTGCTGTTTCATATCACAGAATTTTATTATCACGAGTTTTTGCTTCTTTTAAAAAACGTCCAATCCACCAGATCCACGCAGAGGAAACAGCCTCAGAGGTAAACACGAGTAAACAAAAAGGAATAAATGATAATTGAACACAGTATAACACACGTCCAGCTGTGATACTGAATATCGTGAGCAACAGGAATGATTCTTTTCACCAGAGAAAAGGACCCGACAGGAAACCCTGAGTGATGCAGCTGCAGAAAGCAGCCATTCTTCCTTTTTGGGGGGAGAAAGGGACATTTCTAAATTGAGGTCTGACAGTGGGATATTGATTGAGCGGCGAACCTTGGACGGCACAGAGCCTACACCTCTCGCTCGCCTCCTCTCTGTCAAGTATTGTTGTGGTCCCACTCTGTGGAGGAGGCTGACCTTCAACTTGCCAGAACACAGAGCAAAACCAATACACTTAGTCTCTCAGTGAAACAATCAGACGGTTATTATAGCCCGGAAAATTCACCGGAGCTTCGCCGACGGACAAAAAAAGACTAATTATTTATCACAACGTCCATCTGCTCGTATTTAGAAAAAGGACAAGGAGACGCGAGGCACAAAATATTACTTCAAAAAAAGGTTATTTAAGCTGAAGGGTCCATTTTTTGAAGGATTTTACATCCAGTTGAATCGGAGTTCAAAGACCCTCCTGAACCAAACAGGGAATCTGAGGAGCGCCGCAGACAAGGCTCCGGGGCAGGGACGCACTCCAGTTCACACAAATACAGAAAACTCATTCCGTAGCTCCAGGTTGTCTGTGAAGTACAGCTGCAAAACATATATAGAGATTTATTTATATAGCTATTAGATATAGAGATATAGATGTGTTCCAATCAGAGGGAGAGAAAGATAAAAGAGAGACATAAGATAGACGAAGACAAAAGCTTGGTCCCCGTTTGGTTATAGACGAGATTGAGGGGATTGAAGTGAGTTGTTGTGAGTATAAACACACACACACACACACACACACACACACACACACACACACACACACACACACACACACACACACACACACACACACACACACACACACACAGACACACACTCAAACACAAAACTATATACCACTGTTAAAATACTGCTAAGAACACTATGTCCTGAATTCAAACTGTTACACAAATAAAAGTATAGATCTCAGTAGATGTGTAGATGTGTATTTATTTTTAAACTAGCCTAAATTTAATTATTATACAAATCAGATGGTGTTTTTTTCTTTTTACCTATAACACATCTGGAACAACCCTTTCATTTACTCTCCAGACGTTTTTTGTAAATCTTTGGATGTTTTTCGAGACATTAATACTCATTTCTAATCTTCTACATACACTTTTAAAAACAGGAAAATGATGTTAAGATCCCTTAGTTGTCCAGAAAGTATTTTTATCTTCTGAACACATTAAACTGAACGTCTCAACTCAGCTGTTTTGTAATCAGCTGTTTGCTGTTTGCTGGGGAGGACATGTGTTCCCTGTGGCTGAAGATTAACTTTACATATTGATCTCATCTCATCCAGAGCCGCCCGTCACACAGCGCTTGGAAAAAGGCAACATCTGGATTTCTGTGCTATCACGATTGTGTTATTGTAACTGAACATCTGTCCTGAAGTGATTATTATTGTCTCGCTCTGGGGTATTTGGGGAAAACTGTAAAATGTTCTGAGGCGACCAAATCTCCGAACTTTCCCTTTTATCAAATCTAACATATAGAAAAACCAGGTCTGAACTTCGCCATGACATTACAACAGCTACGTGTTTAACTGTGCAGCTTTTTAACACAACACAACATTTACACACAATGAGAGCGGACGTGTCCATAAGGAAACACAAAAGGTTGCTCGATGTGAAAAATTCTCCTAAATCTACTGTAACTACATAAAAAAGGTTTTTCGAGGAAACGTCGTTTGATTTTCCGAAACTTTACAGAGAGGACGACACGCTGTGATTTTGCGAAGTGAAACTTTGTGTCCCAGAAACCAGGATTCTGACCTATTGATCTGTCGCCGTCCTTGTCCGGGCCAATGATTGACTAGCGGCTGCGTTGTCCTGTTTGTCTTCCTCAACGCACCCAAAGGAACCCATTAATATAACAGGAGGTTCGTCTGTGAGTGAGTCGACTATGAGCTGCTAGTTTCGGGGCCGCACCATGGACCTGTCCACAGCAGCTCTCCTCCTGGGAGCCCTGACCTGCACCGGTAAGAAACAAACACTTACAACTACGAATCGGGGGAAATTATAGAAAAATAATTATGACGCACGGTGATTTGCTTCACGGTGAATTCTCCCCATCGGGTCAATTATGTCACTGTCAATCTACATTAAGAGACAGAACCAGTATTCAAAATGATATAATGTTTTGTTTAATTACATATAATTCAAGAAGTTTTTGCAGATTCATTTAGTTTAGTTTTAATCGAATGTTATATATGAAAACCAAATTTGAAGACTAAATACTAAAAGGAACAGGCTGTGCCGACGGTGGTTCTTCTAATTCACATCTACAAAACTAAAAAGACAGATGACACTGTAATAACAGCTGGAAACTCAATTAACCCTTTGGTGTCCGAGTGTTGGGGTTAAAGTTTCCACCTGATAATCCAACTTGTTGTCTGATTATATCAACTATGGTGTACCCCAGGGTTCAATCTTAGGTCCTAGGATTTTTTTTAATGCTCTCAAACAACCACAGACCTCAAATTTGTCCCAAAGACTCAATGTAAATAACTATGAGGTTCTTTTTAACACTTTATTATTTACTGCTTTCATTCAAAAAAGTTCCCTTGTAGCTTTGTTCTTATCTTGTTTATCAACATTTGGCTTCACTCATTAAACTATGAAACCAGAGTTAGGGGCTAAGTCCGAATGTGGCTTGTGTTTTTGACAGTGAAATGTTTATTCTGATTCTAGTGAGTGGTACAGAGGTCATCGGCTACGCCAAAACCGAAGGGGCGTGGATCCTCTCGCTGAAGCAGCGACAGTACACGTTAAACTCTGTGGCTGAGTGTGCCACCAAATGTGACAGTGAAACCACCTTCACCTGCAAGCAAGTTCACACACACACTGTGTGTTTTACCTTCAACAGCTGAACTCGATTCAAGCCTCAGCGTCTCAACCCGACTCTGTTTCTTTCACAGGTCGTTCATGTATGTTGAAAAGGATCAGGACTGTTGGACGGCAACGGCAAACTCCAAAACAGAGACAATCCTGCGTCGGTCCAGTGCAGCTTTATATGAAAAACAAGGCAAGACTCGATGTTTTCTCCTCATCGCACTGTGGTTAATGTTTAGTCTGTTTTTTGCGATGTTTGGACTGTGTCTGCAAACACAGTGGAGAGGAGGCACAGCACGTCGGGGATGAGACAACACGGGTTGCATCAGACACATGATTCACTTGAGGGAATAGTCTGATGAGTTTGTTTAGCGGATCAATGTTTACAACAGTGAGCAGGTCAACAAACGTTCCACCTGATAAGCAGTTTCATTTTAATCAGGGATCAGATGTGATGCTGATTGTGTTCTTGTTTTCTCTCCTTGTGCAGAATACCTCCTGGAGTGTGTGAACGGACTGGGAACCGATTACAGAGGAACAAAGTCCAGATCAAAGACAGGAAAGACGTGTCAGAGATGGAAAGCGAAATTCCCACACGTGCCGAAGTATGTATTTTCACGTGTTTTATATGTATTCACGTGTTTTATCATTTTGCATCACGTCATCGTGTCGTTTCATATCTTTCGTCTGTTTGCAGTATGACACCAGAAACTCACCCCCTAGCAGACCTGGACTCTAACTTCTGCAGAAACCCTGATGGAGACAGCGGGGGACCCTGGTGTTACACCACCGACTCCAGCACCCGGTGGGAGCACTGCAACGTACCCAGCTGCACCGGTGAGATCGATCTGTTGCTGATTATTGATATTAATATTACACTTGGACTCAGTAGCCTGCAAACCATCAACAGTCCCCTAATGGAACCACATCTAAAGTCACTGGATCGTGATTTTTATTTGCGTTTAACGTCAGGATCCGTGAATTGTTCCCTGAGAAATCAATGAAAATGTTGAAATGAATGTGTTTTTGCCTCCAAAGACACTCGAACCGCCCCTGTAGTGTGACATGTGTGTGTCTGTGTGTGTGTGTGTCTGTGTGTGTGTGTCCTACAGAGGAGTGTATTCACTGCAGTGGTGAGAACTACAGAGGAAAAATCTCCACCACTGAAAGCGGCTTCGCTTGCCAAAGCTGGGATTCCCAGAAACCTCACAACCACGGATACATCCCCAGCGCGTACGACCTCGCAAACCACACCTGAATTTACAAATCAACCATTAGCAGGATAGACACACATGAGATTTTCTAAAGCGAACACAGTCCTATTTAATCCTTTCTCTAGTCTCCCAGAAAAGTATCTTGAACAGAATTACTGCAGAAACCCTGATGGAGACCCCCGACCCTGGTGCTTCACCACCAGCTTATCCAAGAGATGGGACTTCTGCTCCATTCCCCGCTGCAGTAAGTCTTCCTCTGTTTTTAAAACGCTATTAAAAAATATAAAATCCAGATATAGCCGACATGGTGTGGACCCGTTCTCACCGAGCCGTCTCGTCCTCTGTCCTCAGCCTCCGAGCCTCCCACCATCGTCCCGGAGCTGACCTGTGCCACCGGTGAGGGCGCAGCCTACCGAGGCACCGTATCTGTGACCGAGTCCGGCAAAACCTGCCAGAGCTGGTCGGCCCAGACGCCACAAAGACACAACCGCACCCCAGATAACTACCCCTGCAAGTACGAGCTCACATTAACGACACAACAACAACAACAACACCACCACAAATGAGTCGTTCAAACTGAACACGAAGAAGTTCAAAATGAAAACACAACATCTTAGTTCATGTTCTTCCTGGTGACGGCGTATTTATGTATTTATTTGTCAGAGGCCTGGATAACAACCACTGTCGTAACCCCGACAACGAGAGGATGCCCTGGTGTTACACCACCGACGCCGAGACTCGCTGGGAGTACTGCAAGGTGCCGAGCTGTGGAGCCGGACCAGGTACCAGACGTGATGCGCTGCAATAGAGGAAAACATATTACAGTCGTTAGTTGGTATAAGATATCATTTATAGCAGTGGTTCTCAGTCTAGGGGTGAAGATCATGTGGGGGTTTGTGGGATTTTAAAATAATGACTTAAACTGTTAAAACTGAAAATACCTCAATATAGCCTGTATTCTCGTGTCCCTCAGACGAGCCCATGATCCCCCCAGAGGAGGACGACTGTTACGTGGGCGATGGGACGAGTTACCGTGGCATCACAACAGAGACCATCAGCGGAAAGAAATGTCAAAGCTGGAACGCCATGACTCCTCACAGCCACGTGAAGACTCCAGAGGCGTACCCCGCAGCGTGAGTCGGCCAATTACCTCCAGTAAAGCTGAGAGAAGTTTTTAATGGCAAACAATGAATATGTGTACATTTCATATAAAGACTAAAGCATAGATGAGATGAGTGCTCACTGTTCAGGGGTTTTACCACAAGCTGACTCATCTGTCTCTGCGTGTGGTTCATTTCAAACTGGTATCGAACTCAGAGGTTGAACTGTAAATGGTTCAGGCTCGATTTCCCAGCGGAATGTGTCCGAGAAGTCACATTGAATAAAAGAAAATGAATCCCACGCTGGAGGAGCCAAAGTGGCTCAGACCCACAGCGGGCTACATGTGACTGGCATGTTGGGTTGTCACATACGTGATGAATGACGTGTGAGGATTAGCCAACAAACACTGGACCAGTTCTGACCCAGAGCCAATCCCAGCTGCTGCTGACTGGAGCCGATTCTTTACCCAAACAGCACAAGTCTGCACATCTGACAGCTGTAGGACTGCATTTGTGAAAATAAACCAGCTTATAGTCTATTATAGAAAATTGTCAGAATTTGCCCAAACAGCGACGACTTCTCCAGCTATTTTCAAAGTCAAAGGCCAATCCTGCCCCCTGGTGGTGATTTCAGTTTGCCTCTATAGGACTAAAATACAAAGGGTACTGGTACCTGCTGCCCTGACGTTCCAGACTTTCTCTTTTCACAGGGACCTCAGGAGGAATCTGTGCAGGAACCCAGAAGGAGACCGGGCTCCCTGGTGTTACACTATGGACCCTAGAGTCCGTTGGGAGTATTGCAACTTGGAAAGATGTGCCGTCATCATTCCTTCAGGAGCACCCCCACTCAAACCCAGTGCGACCCAAACCCCGTCCACCGTCACCCAGGCCCCAACAGCGACAGGTCAGTCAACTCGTCTGTCAGAGTTTGAGATTGATTGTAATTGTTTTTTTAATCCTATATTCACCCCCTGGCTTCTCTTTGTGTTTCTGTGTCAGACTGTAAGATTGGAAATGGAGGAACATACCAAGGTCCAACCTCCATCACTATCCTGGGCGTGACCTGCCAGGCCTGGAGCGCTCAGAGTCCTCACCAACACACCAGCTTCACCCCGGACTCCCACCCCACCAAGGGCCTGGAGGGAAATGTAAGTGGGCCGCATTCAGACCTGTCGACATCTCGGTATTGAAATTAATGTCGACAGCTGGCGAAGTCCTGATTATCTCCTTGTTTGTCACTGTCAGAACTGCAGAAACCCAGATAACGACGTGAACGGGCCGTGGTGCTACACTACCGACACTAACAAGAAGTGGGACTACTGTCAGATCCCTGACTGTGGTATGTGAACATTATCAGAACCATAGTGGTGCGATCAGAACGACATGGAGGCAAGGTCTGTGACCTATACTGCAGCTGAACACCAGGGGGCGATCCAGATGGTTGGCCTTCACTTTTGGTTAGCTAGATAGTTGACAATGGCCTGGCTATCTAACATTTTGATTTCTGGCTCCACCCTCTGGTCAAACTTAAGAAGATCCTTCCAACCTATGGTAAAGATGAAATAACACTTAATAACCGATCTTTCTTTGCAGTTGGACTGAAATGCGGTTCACCAGTCTTCAAACCCAAGCGTTGTTTTGGTCGTATTGTCGGAGGCTGCGTATCCAAAGCTTACTCGTGGCCGTGGCAGATCAGCCTCAGGACCAAGTGAGCACACACACACACTAAATCATTATTCCCCAAAACATATGATGTGATTATACCGTCCAGCTTTAATCTACCATGGTTTGTCTCTTTCCACCAGTATGGGAATACATTTCTGTGGAGGAACTCTGATCCACCGTCAGTGGGTCCTCACGGCTGCACACTGCCTGGAGAGGTCAGGGAGACTCAGACACATCTGAACACCAACTCCTGCAGTACACAGCCACTGGATAACTGGTGTGTGTCTGTGTGTGTGTGTGTGTGTGTTGGTAAATGTAATGAACCGTAGGTCCAGGCGGCCTCAAGCGTACCGGATTGTCATGGGAATCCACACCGAGCAAGCCAATGAGCCGTCCAAACAGGAGAGGAGGCTGGAAAAACTGGTGATGGGACCCAACGGAGCCGACATCGCTCTGCTCAAACTGGAGAGGTGAACACAGGACTGATCCTCGAACCGCCACAGACACACTGACACACCGACACGTTAACCATTACTCATTTACTGCTTCTGCAGACACAGCACAGCTAATGCTTCGGTCACTTTTACGGATAATATACGCAAATTTAGGGCTGAAAACATAGACTGTAAATATATCTTTGAGAAAAAAGGTATTTGACGTGTACTCTGATTTTTTAGTTTGGCTCATGTCCCATCTGCTAACATGGAGGAGGCAACGCTTATAACCTATACACCAGCCAGCCTCCAGGGGGCGATTGAAACGGTTCTTTTGGGGAGCTGTTATGTCGTCCATCTTTATTTACAGTCTATTTTCCCCAGTTGTCCAATCACAGCTTTGCAACTGTAATTAGTCAACTTGCAAAAGTGTAACGAAAGAAACATGAAACAGTGCGTTTGTCCACTTTGATCGGACTTAAAATTCTTTAGAATGTTTTAATTACTAAATAAATCGGTGGAGTTGAATTGAACCCGACATAAATTTACACACGAAATGTTTATTTATTCAAACTTAAGTCCAACATATAAAACATAAACCTGCTTTTACGTCACCTAAATAAAACCTCTCTGTATTTTTGGTCCGTTTAAACTTACGTGACGTGTGTTTAACAGATTAAACGATTAACCAGGATATGAAATGCTCTTCACTGTTTATTGAGAGTGATGTTGTGTTTTCAGTCCGGCGCTAATAAACGATAAAGTCCTGCCGGCGTGTCTCCCAGACAAGGATTACGTCGTCCCCAGTAGAACCGAGTGCTACGTCACTGGATGGGGGGAAACTCAAGGTACAGTACGCGTTTGTGCTGATGTCTTTGTGGGGACCTGCTTCATTTTTAAACCCTATGAGGTCTTTGGTTTTCACTTCTTCAAAAGCTTATTTCACGGAAAACAGGAACAACTTTATTCTCACTATGTGTAAAACTGAAGCTGGCTACGGTTTCATTTATTTTTATTTCTTAATGTCTGAAAAAATTTAACAGGATCACTGGCTGTGATAGAAAAACAACCAAATGAGTAAAAGCGTCAAATTAATCTTCAATTTACATCAGAGCCTTTTCCAGGTAATTTATTGATTTTGTTTCGGACCCTGAAGATATTGAAGAATTATTGATTTATCACATATTTATTTGTTTTTGTGAGACACAATATCCTGTGAATAAAATACAAATGTAGAAAGATGAACAGCGAGCTAAATGGTTTAACAACATTTAAAAGAGATGATTTAAGTTGAATATCTGTCAGTATGAATAAATACATCTTTATTCCTGTAAAATGAACTCTCTCTCACACTGGAGGGGAATCTTGATGATGATGAATGTTTGTAAACGATGATGATGATGATGATGATGATGATGATGATGATGATGATGATGATGATGATGATGATGATGGTGTTGCAGGTACAGGGGGTGAGGGCGTCCTGAAGGAAACTGGTTTCCCTGTGATCGAGAACAAGGTCTGTAACAGTCCGGAGTATCTGAACGGACGAGTCAAAGACCACGAGATGTGCGCCGGGAACATCGAGGGAGGAGCCGACAGCTGCCAGGTACCGAAACGAGAAAACGTAGAAAACTAAACAAGCATCACAGTGTAGGAAGGAAGGAAGGAAGGAAGGAAGGAAGGAAGGAAAGAAAGAAAGAAAGAAAAGAAGGAAGGAAGGAAGGAAGGAAGGAAGGAAGGAAGGAAGGAAGGAAGGAAGGAAGGAAAGGAAAGAAAGGAAAGAGAGAAGGAAGGAAGGAAGGAAGGAAGGAAGGAAGGAAGGGAAGGAAGGAAGAAAGAAGCAGGAAGGAAGGAAGGAAGAAGAAGGAACGGGAAGGAAGAAGAAAGGAAGGAAAGGGAAGGAAGAAGAAAAGAAAGAAGGAAGGAAGGAAGGAAGGAAGGAAGGAAGGAAGGAAGGAAGGAAGGAAGGAAGGAAGGAAGGAAGGAAGGAAAGAAAATATTACAGAATTGCAAACCAGTAAATTAATATTGTCAAATTAAAAGTAAAAGCATTAGAGGAGTGTTTTCTCACGGGGGGGGGGGGAACTGTTGAGTTTCTCCATAATTTTAAGATCTCGATCTTTTGTAAAGTGCTTTGAGATGATGTATGTTATGATTTACCTGCAAACATCATAAGTCGCTTCTCATTTAAAGATTTGAAACTGTCCTTCCTGCTTTAACAGTGTTTCCTTCCTGTCTGAGTGAAGTTGAAACCGTGGTCATGTGTGTGTTTGTCTCTCCGCAGGGCGACAGCGGCGGCCCTCTGGTGTGCACCGCTCAGAACAAGTACATCCTGCAGGGCGTCACTTCCTGGGGTCTGGGATGCGCCAACGCCATGAAACCCGGCGTCTACGCTCGGGTCTCCAAGTTCACGGACTGGATCGAGGAAACCATCCGAGCCAATTAAATCAAAAAACTAAACTTTCCACCCAAACAGCTTCAAACACGTCACAGGCAGTGGTTGATTTTTGATTTTTGATTTTTGAAGATGTGCTGACGTGTTTGTTTGGTATTTTCTGACGTGAACAAAGTGTCACTGGAGCTGAAGTGAAATTAGCAAAGTCCCGGTATTAAAATGTAAACATGTGTTTTCTGTAAGAGCTGAAAAATAAAACTTGATACGAAGGAAATGTGGAAGTCACACTTTATAGAAATTGTATAAAAAAAATACTTCCTTGATTTCATCAACATGTCAACATGTCGTTGCAAAAGCAAAATGAACACGAACACACACACACACACACACACACACAAAATCAAACACAATCACACACTAGTTGTTTCCTTGTTGCTCGTCAGGTCGGATTTTAGAAGTTTCGTTGTTTGTTGGTTCTCCAGCGGTTTCTCTTTCCTCCTGGAAGCAAAAAACAAATGTATTTTATTAAAAGTAAATAAAAACACGTTCTTCAAGTCAATCAATCATAACTCATAATGAAAAACAAACAACAGTCATTAAAACCAGTTAAAACTCAGACATGAAAGGCTTGTTTTAAGCAACAATTATTGCAGTGGTTGATTATAGTTATAGGATGTTTTTTCATATTTATAAATCAAATGAAACATGTGTAAATTAGGCATCAGTCATCTTATTTAACTAAATCGTTAATTAATTGCCAGTGGTGAAAAGTAAATGACTCACACATGTAATTCTTTAATACAGTATTTCAATTTTTTACACCTCAGTATTTAATAAACAGCTTACATACAAAAACAATAATTGTACCTATATAAGGTGTTGAGAAAAACATTTAATTAAATTTAACCAAACCATATAAATGTGGTTTACATGGGAATAAATCAACAATAACAAATAATCCAGTGGGACATTCTGCATTAGAAGTTTGAGGACGTTTGAGGAAGTATGAGGAAGTATGAGGAAGTATGAGGAAGTTTGAGGAAGTCTCACCTGTGAGGAAACTCGATGTCGTCGATGGTCTCAGGCAGAGGAGCTCCTCTGGTTTCTGGAAGCAGCAGAACCAAACCCCCGGCCACGAACGCCACGGCTCCTGGGAAACAACACGAAGAGTTCAAACCGAATCAAACTTCCAGCTTCACTGCTCAGTTTTTTAAAAAGAATCCAGTGATTTTTAAATCGCAGTGTGGTTCTGCGACACGTACGAGTCCTTTCCCCACTTGTTGAAGAAGCTGAACGTTCACCTCTCTCCTGTGAAATTAAAATCCTCTAAAAGAAAAGCTACCGAAGATGATGAGTGGCAGCTCCAGCCAGATGACGGCCAGCCGGTAGAGCAGGAACGGAGCCACGATGCCGCCCACGTCACACAGCGTGGAACAAACCGACACTCCCAGGTTCCTGCACACAGATTAATTAACCTTCAGCTTCATCATCAGCGTGAGAAGCTGAGACGACGGATTCGACCTCACCTGACGAACGTCGGGTAGAGCTCGGTGTTCACGAACACGACCATCTCAAAGGCCATGGTGATGCCGAGCCGCCCGACGCAGGCGACCGCCGTCTTCCACCAGAACATGTCTGACCCCCACAGAGACACAAGAGCATTTCAAACATGAAGGAGAACCTGTGGTGGCTTCAGCCGGTTTAGTTTGTCCAGTCTGGGCTACTGTAGAAGAAACATGGCCGCCTCCGTAGAGAGGAGCCGCTCCTGAGCAAATATAAAGTATTTAAATATAAAGTATTTAAATATAAAGTATTTAAATATGAAGGGTCATTCGAGGGTAAAGAAAACAATAATTTGTACACTTTAGATGATTAAACATTAGTGGAAACATCACTAGGATTATTTTATACTCAGTTTCTGCCGATACGACCTTTCACCTGAATCTTACAAAAGGACAAAACTGAATCCAAGAGTTTTTCTCACGGTCGGGAATAAAAGCCGTGATGAGGCAGGAGCTCCGGCGACGATGTTGGCGGCGGCGAAGGGAAGTCGCCTGCCGATGCGTTCGATGGTGAAGAGGATGAGGAAGGCGGCGGGGAACTCCACCAGTCCAGAGATGAGGAAGTCGATGTAGATGTTTCCTCCGGCGATCCCCACCCGCATGATGAGGCCCTGATACACCACAGCGCTGGTGAACCTGCAGAGGGTCAATGAGACTCAGCATCTCCTGGGTCCAGGTCATGAATCCTGCTTTTACAGGAAGTCTCACCAGTTGAACATGAGGATGAAGGTGTGTTTCCTCATGTTCGGGGTTCTGAACAGGTCCAGCAGCGAGGCGGAGGAGGAGTCGCCCGCCTCACTCGACAGCGTCTGGAACAAGAAGCCACGTGTGAAACAGGGAAATAGACTCAGGGCCTTCATCTGAAAGCTGCTCGACGGATCCACCTCGAAGGTCCTGGTGAGTTCCTCTTGTTCTCCTTGGCCATGGCCTCGGTGATCTCCAGGGCTCTGGAGGAGTTGTTCTGGGAGACGAGCCACCGCGGAGACTCTGGGATGAACCTGGACCACACAGATGTGTATTTATAAGAGTTTGAAATTTGATTAAATTATATATTTAAGGAAAAGCAGGTGATGAAGATGATGCTCTTCATTAATAAGGGGATTCCTTGAAACACAGACAAGGGGCCGAACAATGACTGCGACCAAATCTACGAGTTTGTACATTAATACCAAATGTTACAAAGTGGTTTGCATGGTTGAGACTTATAAATCAGTGAGTTCGAATATTAAGAATAAGATAATAAAGGAAACAAAACGACAACATGCAAATATAAAGCTTGTCACCAGTAGTAGGACAGGAAGAGGACGTAGGGGGCGGAGATGACGACCTGCAGCCAGCGCCAGTCGGTGATGAAGTAGGCGAGCAGCGGGAGGAGGAGGACGCCGACGCTGATGAACATCTGGTACAGGATCCCCACCGTGCGTCGGTGCTCCACTCCCACGATCTCCGTCACTGACAGGGAACACGGTGACAAGGGTATCATCACTAAACTGAACCTGAGTCAGTCTGATTTGGACGAGAGAGAGAGTCTCGTGAGTTGTGAGAAGCACAAATCTTAAACCAATATTACTGATCAACCAATCACACGGTACCACATCTCTAACTGCAAACACTGTTGAGAAGATTGAACTCATTTAACTTGATTATTAATAGTGAGAGTCTTACGCAGCACGTAGGACGTCATCCAGCCGCCTTTGACTGCAAAGCCGAAGACGGCCCTGAACACCAGGATGGAGATGTAGTTGGGCGCCACAGCCAGCAGCAGCCCGGCGATGGCGTTCAGGATGTTCGAAATGAGGAAACTGATCTTTCTGCCAAACCTGCGGACGGAGAGAAAACATGCAAAGTTCTTCTGATTGACACGTGGCTCTAGATTGAAATACGATGCTCGGCCCCTGTTGACGGATCGGGGGGAGGATGCATCTGACTGCGTGACTGTCGGGACCTCACCTGTCGGCGAAGTATCCAAAAGCGAAGCTGCCGGCGAGGAAGCCCACGTTGAGAGTGGCCTGGTACATGTCCACCAGCCAGCCGTCCTCACACACCAGGTCGAACTGGGACCAAGAGGGGAGGAAGGTTGACATGTGATCACGTCTGAGACCGATTGGATTTGTCAGTTCAGTTTTGTGGTGAATTAAAAATCAACCCTCACCTCTGTGACGAAGGATTTCCTCCCTTCGTACTGATACTCCCAGGAATCCTGAAAGACAAGGACAGAACATCGTGATCAGAACAGATGGAGACTGAGGAAGGAGCCTTCAGGGTCACAGGAGGAGACGTTACGTGAAATACAAAAAAAACACTAAACACCTAAAACAAACTAATCGATATCTTTATATATATCCTAAATTTGCCTGATTCGTTTAATCAAATTCCAAAACTCATTCCCTGGGAAATCAATCAAATCTGTAAATGCTTCAGAAAGAGGTAGAAACAACCTGAGAGCTCTCACCTTGCATGTGGACACAGGGACTCCCCCGAGGTCCAGCTCCTGAGAGTCGCAGGTGAGCGAGGTGCTGTTCCAGTCCAGCCGGTACTGCTCACAGCTGCTCGGCTGCACGCCCCCAGAGCCGTTGACCTGAGGCAGCGTCAGCCTGCGACTGTGCGCCAGGCTCCAGCCGCACGCCTGCCTCCTCTCCACCACCGCAGGGTCCCGGCACCAGTGATCGGGGGTGAAGCCCTGGAACACGATGCCCACGTACACGCCTGCAAAAGGCAGCGACAGCAGACAGAGCAGAGCGAAGATCCGCTTCTGGCAGCGGCCGAACGTGCCGGCCTCCTCCAGCAGGTCATCGAAGGTCGCCATCGCTTCGCTCCAACACTCAGATTTGATGCTTCGGGGGGAAGTTTTGTTTCCAGCTCATCGTTCCCTCCTGTTTCAGAGACTTTGAAGGGGTTCACTCTGCACTTCTCCAACGGGGAATCGATCTTTGAGCCAAGCTGCGGTGGAGCCAAACAGAGAATGGCTGAATTATTATGTAATCAGTGAATGAACCTGAACTGGGCTCGGGCCAAAACAAATTCTCCTTAGTATGCCTGCAGCGTGCGGCCGCGGTTACACAACTTCATTAATGCGTAATCACAGTTGTTGACTGTCAAACAGCCGGAGAATTGAACTCGGGTTAACTCTGCATCGGACAAGACAGCGAACGTGAAACCTGTGAAATCAGAATCACAAGCAGCTCGAAAACCTGCGTGAGGCCCAGCGCTCGACACCGGGTCCAGACAAAGGAAGTGTCTGAAAACTGGACCAGCACTCAGGGGAGCTCACTCCTCCACTCGGGCCCAACTGTCCTCTTAAAGAGGAAATCAGCTATTTTTTAACCTTGGCCCTGAATTAATAAATGATGGTGTGTAAATAATTGCCTCACAAAACCTTTTGGAATCTGTCCAGTAGATTGTTTTCCCCAGCAGCCACAACACGACAGTCCATCAAATGTCCCACAACCTGAAGAGCCAATGAGGAAAAGGACTGATGCAACAAGCACAGGGGGGGGGGGGGGGGGGGGGGGGGGGGGAACGAGCAGCTCCACAGTTGAGAAGGTGACTTTTTGTGTATGTGTGATGTTGGCAGAATATTAGCAAAGACCCAGAATAATGATTTCATCTTTTTATTAGCGTAAAAAAAAAGTACATTTTGTGGACATTTCATGGATTGTCGCAGTTGCCCCATTAGATTACATTAGAAAGATTAATTTACACCCACAGATATAAACATAGGGCCCGGGTTAAAAAAAATAAAAAACATAATTCCCCTTTAAGTTAAATGAAACCACAGCATAAAGGCTTTTTTATTGCATCTAGTTTAATAAAGGATTAGAACATATACAACAGAGAATCTCTCAGTTATTGTTTCCTTCGTCTGACGTAAATCTGACCTCCGCTTTGGAAGGTGGAAGATTTCAAAATAAAACCTGAACTTTAAATAACAAATAAATTCAAATTTTAATTATTGTAATGAATAGTTATGCTTAAATTTCTGGAATTTCTGTGTCCAGATGATTAAGTTTTAGAATATGGTACGAAACAAAACTTCCCCAAATAAGTAAGACAATTATAAACGTGTATATTGATTAATATTAGTCACTGTAAAGTCAGAAAATGACCTCATGCATATGTTTTTTGAGGGATCTGAAAAGAACTATAGAAAAGACCTAAACTTTATATAGATAAAAAAAAATAACTTGGCTTTTATTGTGAAGCTCTCACCTGAAACACGATGCATTTCTCACAAATTAATCGTTCACAGAAATTGTTTTTTATTATCAAAACCATGTGAGTTTTGTTTGGTTGCTTTGTATGTAGAGCTTGTTACCGTGGTAACACGGGGCAGGAAGCCCATCGGCTCGGGCCACACGTCTTTAAAAAGACGAATCTTTATGAAAACACACCAACAACTGACCGTTTAAATAAAAACGCACATTTTAATAATCAGACATCGCTCATCACTGACACACAGTCACAGACACAGTCACAGACATGATAAATAAATACTCTGGTCTCAGACTGGTCAGACAGTCGCCGGCTCTTTGTTGGTCGTCACGTCGTCGCCGGGCAACAAGTTGTCCAGCTGCTGCTTCTTCAGCGAAAGTTTCAACTTCATTCTAAACAAAAACAAAAGTTCAGATATGAGACGACAGGTGTACCTAATAAAGTGACACGCTTACATACACGTCACACACATACGAGCAAATGACACTTCTAATGTGTGATACTTTGTTTTTATGTGATTTTTTTATGGTGTGGGTTCAGACGTGGATTCTCACTTGTTGGGGAACTCGATGTCGTCGATGGTGTCGGGCAGCGGGACGCCTCGGGTCTCAGGGAGGAGCAGAACCAAGCCGCCAGCCACGAACGCCAGAGACCCTGAACAACACAACAAATATTATATATTTAACTTTAATAATGAGGATATTCATCTCAGATCTATTGGAATCACAGCCGCTCCCACAGGGTTTTTCCAATATTAATAAAGAAGTTTGAGAAGATTTGCATTAAACTGCATTAATCAACCGTTTCAGGAAACTTATCAGATCCTCACGCACATCAACTACAGCTCAAGAGAATAAAAAAGCATCTGTCGCTCTGCGGCCTGATGATTTCAGACGTCTACAGAACATCTTCATAATAATAACGTCAGCACCCACCGAAGATGATGAGTGGCAGCTCCAGCCAGATGACGGCCAGCCGGTAGAGCAGGAACGGAGCCACGATGCCGCCAATGTCACACAGCGTGGAACACACCGACACGCCCAGGTTCCTGCAGGTACCACAACCACAGCTCAGTTTCTTATGTGTATATATATATATAAAGATAATATGTGAACAAACAGCTGTGAAAGAAAACGTTAAAGCAAATCGATCACTAAAGTAGAGACTAGAGGAAGTGGATTCATCTTTAAATGAAACTCAGGAAGTGGTCGTTCAGCCGGGAGTCGAACCGGAGACCTGCTGATAACTGCTTGTAATGTCTTTAGAAAGGATTTTACCTGACGAACGTCGGGTAGAGCTCGGTGTTCACGAACACGACCATCTCAAAGGCCATGGTGATGCCGAGCCGCCCGATGCAGGCCACCGCCGTCTTCCACCAGAACATACCTGCAAGGAAATTGTTTATTATTTTTTAAATAATTATCTCGTCACTTCCTGTCTGTGGAATCCCGCCCCCTGTACTCACTGTCAGGAATCATGGCCGTGATGAGGCAGGCGGCTCCGGCGACGAAGTTGGCGGTGGCGAAGGGAAGGCGTCGGCCGATCCGCTCGATGGTGAAGAGGATGAGGAAGGCGGCGGGGAACTCCAACAGGCCCGAGATGAGGAAGTCGATGTAGACGTTTCCTCCCAGAATCCCCAGCCTCATGATCAGACCCTGGTAGACCACAGCGCTGGTGAACCAGTTGAAGCTGAGGATGAAAGTGTGTTTCCTCATGTTGGGAGTTCTGATCAGGTCCATGAAGGAGGCGGTGCTGGAGTCGGCGTTGTCGTCCGCCAGAGTCTGAAGAAACAAACATCTTTAGATTTATTTATTATTTATTCCTCCTGTTCGCTTTATTCAGTGGAATGTTGAAGGATGTGATTATATAAACACTCAACTACGACAGGAGGGAGGACATGCAGGAAGAAAAAGATAAAGTGGAGAGAAATGAAAGTCAGAATGAAATAACGTCGCCGTTACCTCGATGTTCTTCGACAGAGTTCTCTTGTTCTCTTTGGCCATGTCCTCGGTGATCTTCACGGCTTCGGCTTTCTTGTTCTGAGACAGAAGCCAGCGTGGAGACTCGGGGACGAACCTGAGAGACAAGAACATTCGTGAAGAACTGCGAACACACGATGTTTATTGGTTTATTTAAAACAGCGACAGTGAATATACTGAATAAACTACGTGTTGTTCATCTGTGTATATGAAACAAAACCACAAGAATGTATCATAAACACACGTGGACGACAGAGATGTGTGATTATCAGACCTTCACGTGTCCGACTGTCTTTTATTAACGGATTAAACTTGGTGGTGCTGTAACTTCCTCCTCACACCTCCTCCATGTTAGTAGAGGGGCCTGTTGAAAGGACAAAGGAAAGGAATCCCAATCTCACCAGTAGTAGGACAGGAAGAAGATGTAGGGGACGGTGATGACGACCTGCAGCCAGCGCCAGTCGGTGATGAAGTAGGCGAGCAGCGGGAGGAGGAGGATGCCAACGCTGAAGAACATCTGGTACAGGACTCCCACCGTCCGTCGCTGCTCCACTCCCACGATCTCCGTGACTGAGGACGGAGACGAGGACACGTGTCACACATTGAATCACGTGTCGGGAGGAGAGACGGAACAACAGAGATGTGATAAACGTTGCTCTTACTCAGCACGTATCCCACCACCCAGCCGCCTTTCACTCCGAACCCGTAGAGCGTTCTGAAAACCAGTAGAGACACGTAGGTCGGCGCCACGGCCACCAGGATCCCCGTGATCCCGTTGAACAGGTTGGACATCAGGAAGCTCACCCTCCTGCCGAACCTGGAGGCAGAGACACGGGCAGACGTTAGAGAGTTTAATGCGTCGCAGCAACGATTCACAATCTTTAGGTTTAACTGACTATCGAACCAACCAATCGCAGACCTACCTGTCAGCCAGGTAACCAATAGTAATGCTTCCAATCAGGAAGCCGATGTTGAGCGTGGCCTGGTACATGTCCACCAACCAACTGTCTGCACACACCAGGTCAAACTGGGACACAGATACACACGGTTAGTTGTGTTGGAATCCTGGTTTTTCTTTTCAGGATTTCTCTGATCTCAACGTAACCTTTGGAAAATAAGATGAACGTTCAACATGTCGGAAACGCACCTCAGTGACAAAGGACTGTCTCCCCTTGTAGTCGTACTCCCACCCGTCTTTGCAGGCAGTCGTGGGGGTATTGCCGAGGTCCAGCTCCTGAGAGTCGCAGGTGAGGCTGGTGCTGTTCCAGTCCAGCCGGTACTGCTCACAGCTGCTCGGCTGCACGGCTCCAGAGCCGTTGACCTGAGGCAGCGTCAGCCTGCGACTCTCCGCCAGGCTCCAGCCGCAGGCCTGCCTCCTCTCCACCACCGCAGAGTCCCGACACCAGTGATCGGGGGTGAAGCCCTGGAACACGATGCCCACGTACACGCCGGCCCAGGGCATGGACACCATGCACATCAGGGCGAAGATGCGCTTCTGGCAGCGGCCGAAGTTGCCAACTTCTTCCAGGATGTCGTCGAAAGTGGTCATGGCTGCAGATGTGTCGTCTTTTCCCTAAAAAACCCTGTAAAGAGCCGAACTGAGCTCCTTCTCTCAGACGTCTGCAGCCTTATCTGAGAGGGGACAGGAATCTGAGCCTCCTCATTGTTCTGTGGGTTTTAATCAGGACGAGCAGGAGCAAAGGTCCCAGGACTGACGTAGGACCAGTGGAGTGGAGCATTAAAACATGTTCGTCATCACTTCTTCGGACGTCAGACTGCGTGTGCCATTTGAACCATTGACTAGCCGGGAGTTTATTAACATAAACACACCGACATGCACACGTGGACCCGCCTGCGCCGCCCGGCAGGAACAGTCGGTTAACTTATAAATGTAGCTTCTGAGAATCTGTTAGAAAAATGGATCTTGATTTTTTATTTCTCAGGGCTGCTACACCTGAAGCTCAGGGAAGTTCTCAATAAGGGACATTGGTTTATTCATTTATAAAATAAGTTATTAGTATAAGACAACTCAAGGTCTGAAGTCTATTCACTTCATCTTCACAACAGAATGTAAATCAACCACAACAGTGATAAACAGCAGATCTCTTATTTATTCAAATAATGCAATATTTTTTACATCAACACTTTTTAAATAGGAAAACGGGCAAAGAGCTGAAAAAAAAAAAAAAACATACGAGACAACAGAACTTACAGCGAACAAAACAGAACCAGAATCTCCCGTCGTCCAGAACCATCACAGAAAACATCTTGCGGCTTTTTTAAAGTTTGTTTGTCGGGATTCAAACTCTCACGAGTTCGTTTTACAAAACAAAAACAGAAACCCCCCGTCTCTGCTGGAGTGACGGTTAAAGAGAAAGCACAAGAATGTCCGTTCACATCTTCACGAGAAGAGCCGGGTCAGAACCAAGCGGACGTCGGTGCTGACCACAGCAGAAACACGGAGAAGACTTCACATATCAAACTGCGCCGTCGGCTTCTCCGCGATGAGGAGTGCTACCACGTCTCCTCGGGAGAGATGAGTCACAAAGGGAAACACCAGATCGTGAAGTTCACTCGCAGAATAAATACAAATGTTTAAAACAATAACGTCTGCGAGCAACAGGCTCAATTTCATTTTTCAACTTTTTTGCTGGACAATCATATTTAGGTTCTGGGGGGTGTTTTTTTTTGGCTTTTGGAAAACGCACCCGTTAAACACTTGATGATTTCAGATCAGCGGCAAAATCATTCGACTGATCCCGACGATTATTAAACAGAAAACATGACGAGTGAGATTTTAGAACGAGATGTGAAAGAAGATTCATTTGATCGTGTGATCGTGAATCATCAGTGAAACATGATGAAGTTTTATATTTGTGTTTTTTAAATTTCCCTCTTACGGCACAACCCAAAACTCATCCATATAAAATACTGATGTTTACGATGATAAAGCCTTTTTTTTTTTGTTATTTTGTCAGAAGTTTTGGACATTTTACAAAAATGTGTTTAACAAATTTGCGTATAAAGCTTTAGAAATACCCTGAATGGTGATTGATTAGATATTTTAGAGATGACATCACGTGTCTGTTAATAACTTCGTACCGTTGCACATTTCATCCTCATCTACACGAACTTCTTTCATCGTCAACGCGTCAATCTGTAAATAAAGATGGCCGATATGACGGCTCCACAAGAGTGAAGCCACAGCGCCTTGACGTCCCCCTGGTGGCTGGCTGCAGTATGCATCATAAACCTGAGACTTTGGGTCGTTCTCGTCCCATCGACGCACGTTTCGAGAGTTCATGTCTCGAACAGGTTTGATGACAGAGCACAAAATAGCAGCGTTTGTAATATTTTGGCTTCATTTCTGGATGGTGGGAGGAGCCAGCTTTATTTCCAGTCAATGGTTTTATATGGTTTAATGGTTTCTGTGGAGGTTTACGGCAAAACCTGAACAGCTGAGCCCTGGATCCTTTGAGGAAACATAAGTCTTGATATAATTAAGCAGAAAAGGTGTTAAATGTACATGTCTGGATATATTTATGTTGAATTTCTTCATTTTGTGTTATCATTAGATGCATTTGGCAAAAAAAAAAGGGCGGAAAACCTGGCTTCACCGAGTTCAAACCTCACTTTTGACACGTCCACCATCACAGAGCTGGATATGGAAACTGAGCCGTTCGTGTACGAGAGCGTGCAAGCGGAAAACAAAAATAAAATAAATCTACTTCCATACGTTGGTGGCTGAAGGAATATGGCTTTAACGGGAGTTCAGAAAACCAACACAAGCTAAACTAACATCTCACGTTTCACTTTCAACCTTCCACCGTCCGTCCATTCACACTTAAGGCCGTCGCTAGTTCCACACAGAACAGAGACACCAACAGAAGATCAGCTCCGACATTTACATAATCATAAAAACAAAAAACGTGTGAGCATTTCACCGGTGAAGACAAACGAAAAACAGAAAGAAAAAAAAGTCCACATTATTGAACATTATCGTCTATGTACAACGTCTCACAAATCAATCTGTCGCTGGAGATGATTCACTGATGGAAGATGCAAAAGTAAATTCATCATTAGGAAGGCATCGCGCTTTCTTTTCACGGGGGAAAGAAAGATAAAAAAAGATCTGCTATTATAGCAACTGTAAACAGCGAGAGAAGACAAGCGGGCGTCTTCATTCCCTTTAGAGAGGACCGGGCCGGCGGCTCCACGGCCGTCGTCCCGGAACCGGAACCAGAACCAGCTTCCTGTCGTTCGCTTCGATAGCCATTTGATTTTTGTTTCACCATTTCACCGCAGATTCCTACGACGGATCATCACGGCCACGAGAGAAGAACACCCGAGATTCAGAGAATAAAGTTGTAATATTAAAGAGAAGTTTCTTCTCAGCTGCAACATAATCCTCGAAATCTCGTTTTATTTCCCTCTTCACACGGCCCCGATGCTCCAGCTTGGTTTTCTAATAAGTTCCCAAAGGTCATTAAAAACCCAAACTATGAATCAACCCCTCAAAGTAGTAAATGTATTGTTGCCCACTCTGCAAAGAAAGGGATCAGTGCTACGGTAAAGTGCAAAAAGCAACGGCACAGCTTTTTCTTTTAAAACACCAATATACAAGTATTTAATATAATTTAATCTTCACTTAAATCTTTTCCCTGACGTGTCGTCTCTCTGCAGAGTCAATACATTTCAAAAAGGTGTTTTTTGTGCCCTGGGTTGGTTTGATGAGTCTTAAGTGGCCTGTCAGACACGGGGGGGGGGGGGGGGGGGACGGACGCGCTGGTGAAGGAAGTGATTTCAATTCATCGTTTCAAATGAAAAAAGAAAAAGTGGAAAGACAGGGTGCAGGTTTAAATAATCAGCTATCAATAAATAATAAACTGTGTGCTAATCGATCAACGAGCTGTGGACAGAGGAGGAAAGTAAAAAAAACTGATTTCAAGATGTTGTGTTGCTGTGATGGAGACATTCACTGAGCGAGAAGAGTTCAGACAGGATGTAGGAGGAGGAAGGGACAGAGCGGGGGGGGGGGGGAGGAAGTGACATCACACCCTGAGGAGGTCCTCGTCACTGTCATCCTCGTCCCGCTTCACGTTGGCCGCCGTGTGTTACCGTGGTTACGGCCCGAGGAGCGAGGCTTGCCGCTCTTCCTCTTCCGGTCCGAGTCGTCCAGGAGCCCGACCAGGTCCTCGTCGCTCTCCTCCTGGAACGGGAAAGAGAGAGTTTTATAATCCGGCGCCTCAGGTCGCCACGGGAGAACCGGATTACAGCTGCAGTGACCAAACTCACCTGTAGGAAGGCGCTGCGATGAGCCGTTGAGTTTTTCGACTTCATCACCCGCACCCCCGGGACGCTCAGCACCTCGTCCTCGCTGTCGTCCTCCTGCTCGTCCAGCGTGAACGAGCGGAGGGCGTCTGTGTTCACCGGCTTGGTCGTGATGTGACCGTTGCCCTGGTTACTCCTGCCCCCGTGGGACGACGAGGACGTGGGAGGGGCTTCCAGCTCCTCCATCAGCCACTCCATCTCCTCCTCGCCCCCTTCTTCGTCAATGTTGACCTGAGGACGTGAAAGGGAATTAGCACGAGCACCGAACCCCACCGCTGTCGATGAGGGAGGACGTGTTTCCGTTTGATCGACCCACCTTGGAATATTTGTACGAGACCTGGTTTCCTCTTCTGCAGCAGCCGGAAACCTTCTGGATCACCAGCTCCCTGGAAGAAGAAAGCAAGGAGGTCAGGCGTCTGTGAGAAGGAAGGACACTCGTCACGGGATGCTCGTGTCGTCACCTTCTCTCCCTCTTGTGCAGCAGGAGCCCGAGCAGACAGACCGACACACCCACCAACAGGAGGCTCAGCAGCACCCCCAGCGCCCGGCTGCGCCTGGAGTCAGCTTTAGCCGCGCTGCCGTCGTCGTCGTACGACTTGGCATCGACGGTTCTGCAGGAGTGTTTCAGTTAGTTATTGACGTCTGGAGTAAAAAAAAAACGAACTTGTAGAAGGTGTGTGACGAGTAGAAAAGAGCGTCGACTCACGTCAGACCACACACAGCCTCCGTGTGCCACACAAACAGATACTGGCATTCATCCGTCTCCAGCATGAACTCCGGGATGCCGACGCCTGCCGCGGGGTTACAGTGGAACATGATGGTGGAGGACACCATTTTGGTTTTCTCGCGGCCACACGCCGACTCCGAGGGCACCATCACGTCCAGGTTTCCTCCTGATGGCACCAGATTGACATGTTAATCGTATGTTACCTTCCTGCAGCTGCGGAGAAATGGACCCACGAGCTCTGGAGTCCCGTCGGAAACGGGAAACCAAACAAACACAGAATTACCTTGAACGTAGTACTTGGCTTTGCTGGAGGAGCCGATCCGGCGTCTGTAGGCTGTGTTGAGCTTCACCTGACAGATGTTGGCGCCGAGGCAGCTGGGCAGCGAGTCGTTGGTGATGCCGGACAACTGGATGTGGTAGATGTATCGGTCGCCGTTGGGACGGATGTCTCCAGACGCCTGGTGTTGGCTAAGAGGGAAATGAGGGTGAACGAGAATTACATCTTGTACGTTCACCAAAACTGAATTAAACTATTTTTTTGATTCTGATCCCACAGCAGACGATTCCCCCTGCTCCTGTATCAAACTATAGAAGACCCAGTGTGATCTGTTACCTGAAGTAGAGGGACCCCAGGCTGAGACTGGCCCCGGTGTCAGGGACCTGTATCGTCCCGTTCACCATCACCACCTCGTGCTGCTTCACCTCACACGCCGAGCGAGTCTCCCAGCCAAACACAAACTCACAGGACGCCTCGTCGACACTGAACACAGACGGACGGACGGGAGACGCATTCAACAGGGGAAGGTTTCAGATTTAAAAATTCATGAAATTCGTGAATAAAATGACATGTGACACACTCACTAAATTTAAAAACGAGATATACATACTCCAGAGAATATGAAAAACTCAATTCTACGAATAACGTCAACTGAGGAATAAGGAATGTTTTGTTTGAATTAAACTTTAACCAAAGAACGTGAACTTTAAAGCCAAACACCGTTAACTGTGGGTTAGATAACGAGTCAATGAATACTGTAATGTTACAGCAGCACATATACTGTACTCGTTAGGAAACAAAACCATATACTGGAGGTAAATGGAACACATTTAGAGCGTGTGGAGAGGTGATCATTTAACTGTGTGTGTGTGTGTGTGTGTGTGTGTGTGTGTGTGTGTGTGTGTGTGTGTGTGTGTGTGTGTGTGTGTGTGTGTGTGTGTGTGTGTGTGTGTGTGTGTGTGTGTGTGTGTGTGTGTGTGTGTGTGTGTGTGTGTGTGTGTGTGTGTGTGTGTGTGTGTGTGTTGTGTGTGTGTGTGTTACCTGACGAGTGCTGGGTGTCCGACAGTGGAGCCACAGCTCAGCTGGATCACAGTCCTCGCCTGCACGCCGTTATCACAGGCAACGTCTCCTGCTGAGTAACTGACGGAGATCTTTCCATCTGCACAGAGAGGAACGACGCGTCAGACGTGATCACGATCTTTGACCAGCTCTCGTTGAACATCACATATCATCATCACATTGAAGAGCATTTGACTTGACTACCCACCAGAGTAGCTCATCTTCTGGGTGTAAACTCGACCCAGGGTCTGAGTATGTCCTGCGGCCGTGTGTCGACACACGGTCGCTCCATCGGGACAAGCTGGTAATCCACCGTGGATCCCCTGGCACAGGTTGATGTAATATCTGAGGACAGTCAGATTTAAAACAGTCAGGATTCAGGAAATATCTTTTTTCTCTAATTCCCAATGTTCTCTGGGTACACCAGGTTCTTCCCACAGTCCCCAAAAATATGGAAAACATATATGGACTCACGAATCTCCCTTGTGGCTGAACTTCCACGGCTCGGTGAGGGAGGACAGGGCTCGAAGGTCGAAGGTCTGATGCTGGCTGACCAGCTTGCACTCCATCTTCCTCGGGGGACAAACCGCGTTGGTCTTCCACTGGAAAGTGACGGAACAACCGGCCGTCTCTGAGAACAGCTGTGGAGAGCCGTGGCCTGCGACTGGTCACAGGTAAACAAGATGGACGACTGACGTTTAGCCGAGGCTGGAAGAAAGAAAGAGAGAGAGAGAGAGCGAGAGAGAGAGTCAGAGGAGAAACATACTTTACAAGAATATATGGAAACAGAAGGATGTTTGACTCCGGCTGTACAAAGTGTACGATGAGCGGAAGACGGGATATTTGCCGTCTAAAGCCCCAAAGTGTTGGTGTTGCCTTTAAAGACTAATTCATACCTTGTGTTTCAAGTGCTCACAGCTTAAAGACATAATATATTATAGAGTATTTAACAAATTAAAGTCGTTTGTTTTCCCTGCCTGCTCCACACTTCAGCTTCAGCCCTACATGTGTTAAAGGTTAAAGGTTTTGGAAGCATCATGTGACTTGATGCCTGGTTTTGTCTCCTCTCTGTCACCTTCAACGCAGAAGCCCCACTTCCTGTCCGTGTCATAGTTGGCGGTGGAGGCGCACCACTTCCTGCCCTCTGTCCTCCCGTCTTTGGTGCACTCTGTGTACGACTTCTTCATGAAGATGAAGGGGAACACACACACCTCACCCGCGGCGGTCACTACAACACACACACACACACTCGTTTAAATCGTTCAGTCGCTTCACACAAATCAAGATCTTAGGAGGTGAGGACGACTCGTTGAAATATTAGACATATTCATCTTCACATCCAGGTTCATCTGTGTTAATCTGCTTTAAATGCTCCTGTTGATCATCATGCACGAGAACAAAGCTCAAATTTTAACGTCAGAGTATTTTTACTGACACAATGTTTAGAGTTTATACATTTTCTCATTACCTTTATGTAATTAATTATTAATCTAAATCTCATTTGAAGTGTAACCTTTTAAATCAGCTCGAGTCTTATGATTCTGTTAATGCTGTTATATGCATTATTTTACTTTATCTACGTTTTTTAACTAACTTTTTACGAAGTATCTTTTAAGATTGTGAAACCTTGAAGATGGTAAAAACATTTGAGGTGATTGTAGTAAGTTGAACCGACTCACATGGCGGGCAGGGATCTCCTCCTCCGTACTGCATCAGCACCGCCTGCTCCTCGTGTTTGTAGTCCATGGTCATGGCCTTGCTGAGGCCGAACGACGAGGCCGACGTGTCCGAACCGGAGCCGGACGCGCGGCAGACTGCGCTTTTCTTACAGGCCGGCTCCGTCACTGAGCCGCAGACGCTGATGTGGTACATGCTGGAGGGTCCTGGCACCTGAAATACAAAGACTTAGCTCCGCTGCTTTGTTCAACAGAGCTGCAGTTTACAGCACTTTGGGAAATGACCTGATTTACAAAACTCTCCGACACCTCAAACCGACAAGAACCTCAAAGTCACTGGAACGTCATTTTAGTGGTGCTCACCTGGACTTCAGCGGAAAGGGCCGAAAGGTCAAAGGTAAACTGGAGCTGGGAGTCGGTGAGTTGGCAGCCGCTGGTGTGGGTGGCATCTGGACAGACCACGGGCGTCGCCCACGCAAACAAATACATGCACTCTAGCTTCAGCATCCGTGGAGAGCCCTGGACACAGAACAAAGGTCAGTGACCTCTTCCAGAAGAAGAACGTAAACGCTGTTCTCATTAAAGTGCGGACTGACCAGATCCAGGCCTCTCTGGCAGGTGAAGATGATGGTTGAAGAGTAGTTCTGTGACGGGTCCTCTGCACACTTGGTGGAGCTGTAATAGGTGATGTTCACTTCCCCTGTGGCGCTGTCGATCTCAGGCCCTTTGGTAGTTCGCCCGATATCCTTTAAGAGACGGAAAGAAGGAGTTGAAGATGAAAGTTAGAGACGGTTTTGAGACACCAGAGATGAGATGATAACAGAAACACATCTTCTGACATTTCCTGTTTTATGACAACATTTGATAGTGGGCCTCACAATCGGTGGTCCGTCAACAGGATCCATACAGACGGCAGATCCAGGAGGACAGGTGACGCCGGGGATTGGGTTCAGAGGCAGACAGACATTGATGTAAAAGTCTGACGATCCATCCTTTGGATCCACCGCCTCATCTGAGAGGACGAAACAGAAACAGGGCGTCGGTAAATCATCCGTTGATCTAATGAAGTAAAGTGTAAACCTGTGCTCGCTGACCTGTGGCCGTGTAGTATCCATTGACGTGAATCAGAGGAGTCAGATCTATCAGAGCAGAGCCGTTCTGCACCGAACACGTCACCTGAGAGATCAGTTACGGAAAAGAACAGAATCAGACTGAGGCTCAGGACACGATGAACAATAACAGCTGCTGTGCCTCGGAAAGCCAAAAGTAAACAAGGTTTTAAGAATCACAGGAGTCAGAGACAATCCCACACGTCCACCTCACTTCTTTTCTACCATATTTTCCACTTGAATGTATGAAAATAATCATAAATCTACAGCTTAGGGAGTGTTAATAACATCTGTATGACAAACACACACACACACACATATACTTACAGGCTGTTCACAGATCAGCGGAGTGTGGAAGGAGAAGAAGTGTGTGCAGGTCTCGGCATCGGAGTCGATGAGGACCGGCTCTGCGGAGGCTGAGCCCATGTTCGGTGGTCTACAGGACACAATACTCGTTATTAATTTCAGTGTCAACATGAGAGATGAATCACAGTAGCTTTGGAACAATGTACAAAAGAGAAACCCCCGCTGAGGACGAGGAGGACGAACCTGCAGATGAAGTGGATGATGCTGCTGTGTTTGAGTTCGGGGTTTGCCGCGCAGGGACTTCCTCCTTCATACGTCAGCTCCACGACATGATCCCTGTACGACAGCTTCCTGCTCACCTGACCGCCGCTCACCGCTGTGCTGGTGTCCTTAATGCACACGGCTGCAAACACAACAGACACACACAGATAATCACACAATGTCGAGGTTTACAAGTCCTTGTTTCTCTTGTGTTACCTCTGCTCCTGTCTATTAGTTTGTTAGTTGGCAGGATTATGTAAAAACTCCTGAACACACTGAAATGAAACCTGGTGTCAGGATGAAGAAGCATTAAACTTTGGTGTGGAACCAGATCAGGGGGCGGATGATTCATTTTCTCATGAACAATTAATGAACTACTCATTAATATCTGGCATGTGCATCCTATAATATTTCTAGATGTGCATTAATTCCCATAGTTCATTATTCAGACCTATTGTGCAGCCTCGTCTTTCTGCTGCTGCTCAGTTAACTGTGCAACACCTACTACACCACTGGTAGAAGAGGAGTCAATAATTTGAGGACCTCAGGTCTCTCATTACTCTGCGTGATGCAGTTCGAAGAACAGAGGTGACGCACATCCCTCGGTTACATAACTCATCCACGTGCGTGAGCGAGACCAAAAACAGTAACCAGGAGAGAAGCTGTGTTAGAACGATCTGTACAGTGGAGGTTACAAACCGGTTTCAGGGCTGCAGCCGGTGTTGGCCATGTTTCCACAGATATTCATGCGGAACATCTTTTTGTGATCCTGGTGACCGTAGACCGTGTAACCGCCTTCCCTCGTCAGGGCGTTCAAGTCAAACAGGTGACCTTGGGGGAGAGAGGTTCAAATTTGAGGGTCACCAGGGATCATAATATAGTATTAAACAGGTATACGTGTATATAATGTGTAAGAAACTGATCATCTCTCGAGTGTCTGACCTGTAGCCGGGTTGGTGACCTTGCAGTCGTCGTGTTCACTGCTGTTGAGGGGACAGGCAGCTGCTGTCAACCACAGGAAGGTGTAAACACAGTCCTCAAGGGCAGAGATCATAGTGGGCCGGGAGTCCTGGGGGACAGAAACACACATTTAACTTTTTATTAGATTAACACATTGTATTTGTGCCATAAAAACAGGCTCCAACACCCTTATCGACAGCGGAGACATGCACAGAGTTTCCCTCACCACTCGGTCTTTGTCGCACTTGAAGCGGACGATGCTCGTCCTGTTGCGCTGTCCGTCGGGGCAGAGCTGGCCGCTGCTGTACTGCAGCTTCAGGACGTTTCCGTCCCACGTGGGACCCGACTCCACCTGCCCCAGACTCACGTAGTCATCTCCCACCTTCATGCAGGACGCGGCACTGGAGGGACACTTCCATGAACCTGGGGCGAGGTGAGCGGAGGGTGAAAGTGGATGTTTAGTGGATAGATTTTCAAGAATGTAACTTGTTGCTATTGAACAACAGCAAAGCTAACTTCCGAGAACTTTTCACAATAAAAGCATTGTGGTAAATAAGGATGCCATCTAAAAGTACAGTCACAGTGGCAACACGTCATCATGGCAGATAAAACAGACCAATCAGGACCCATAGTAAAATCTGATTAGATGCTACACAAGTGAATGAGCGAGCACACAGACCTCCCTGCTGTGTCAGCGTCCTGCAGACGTTGATGTAGAATCGATTCGTCGTGTCCACAGACGAGGACTCAACCTCCCAGTTCCCTGAGTCCAACGCCAGAGGTGAGAGGTCGTACGAGTGGCCCTGACCGTCGCTGAGCACAGAGCAGACAAATCTCTGTCACACACGCTAGAGGTTTAAACACATTTCTGAACCGGGGGGTTGCCACAATAATTATTAGAATGATAACTTTGTTCCATTATATTTAAACTGGTTATGTTGCTAATGGTACTTTAGCTTACTGTCTGACATGAAGCTATACGAGTGAACAATAACAAATAAATACTCCTGGATGAGAAGTGAGGGTAAAAGGAGGTGGAGTAGAAAAAAAGGAGGAGGAGGAGTAAGGAGGTGGAGGATTGTTACTTGTAGGAGCAGCTGGTGGTTCTGAATGGGACGCAGGCCAGAGCGGTGGGCCAGCTGAACAGGTAGGTGCAGTCTGGAGTCTCCTTGATAAACTGTGGCCCTCCCTGGACACGTGAAACGCACACAGACACAATAAGGTATCTCATGTATCAGCAGATGTGTACCTCCACCAAGGGGGTTGTGTTTTTGTCTGTTATGCATTTGTCTGGTTGAGTTTGTCTTTGAGTGCGAGTCAAACTCACCGGATGTCTGTCGGGGTGGCAGGAGAAGTAAATCTCTGTGGATCTATTGTATATTTTATGACAGGTCTCTCCGTTGGTGTAGTTCAGGATCAGCTGGTCTCCCACATAGCTCAGAAGCTGGTTTGCCATTCCTGCACGAACACACACACACGCGTGAAAACACACAAAAGAGATGAACACAAGGACGACGACGACGACTCAAACATTCGATGAAAGATCAGAACATTCCCGTACCTGCGATCATGTGTTTCTCTCCATCCGCCTGACAGGAGGACACGGTCTCGCTGCCGGTGTCCTTCTTGGTGCAGACGCCTCTCTGGAGCCCCCCGCAGACGGACAGGTGGTAGATGTACTGTCCGTTCCTGACCGGGTAATCTCGTCCCTTCAGAGAGCTCAGGTTAAACTCGTAGCCGCTCTTTGGGTCACGAACCAGACAGCCATCGCCTGGACGGGGGCAATAACCAAAGATCCATTATCTCTATTCGTCTTTCTCTCATAAATTCGTTATCACCTCGGACTTGGTTGGATTTAACCGATCCGGCAGTTTTGTTTTTCTGCATAAATCATCCAACAGCAGAAGTTTTAATGTTTAATCTTTTCTTGACACTTGGAACACGTGTTTTCACCTGTAGACTTCCTGATGGGACAGGCCTCAGACGTCCTCCAGATGAAGACGTACTCACAACCATCTTTACGGTCGAACATGGGGGAGCCCTGGACATTCAGACACACAAAAATATGAATTCAACCGCCACGTTGTCAGTGATTTATTTTCTTTTTATATATATTTTATATCCTTTGATTGTCATAAATCCACTTTGTCTCGAGCCACTCACCGGGTTGTCGTCGCACTGCAGGATGATGCGTGTGGAGTATCGGGACGTGGCCCCACACAGGTCTCCGTTCTGATAGATGATGCTGATGGAGCCGTCCTCTGCCAGCTGCGGTGTCGACAGGACGTATCCCAGGTTGTAGCTTTTACCATCGATCACACCACAAGCTCCCAAGGGGCCGACTGGAGAGAAGACGAGAATGTTTGCTTAAAAAAAAAACTCACAAAAGACTTAACAGACGATCGGTGCAGCAGTAGACGTAGACTGACTTGGACATTTGTTCACGGGCGGGAGAGGTTTGCAGACGTTGATGTAAAAGCTGCGCGATTTGACGAGTCTGTGTCGATGGCGATCCAGGGGCTGTCGTCTCCGTCCCGGGTGAGGTGACTCAGGTCGTACTTATTACCGTGAGGATCTGGGGGTGACAGAGAGGTAGAATTACACAGTGTATAAGTGTATGAGGGCCGGTGCGTGTACATTTACACATCGTCTGACCTTCAGACATCATATACTGATACTGTTGTGTGTGTGTGTGTCCATACCACTGAACTGGCAGTCCACTGGAGCAGGGACACAGGCCAGAGCGGTGGAGAACTCGAAGAGCACGTCGTGGAGCACGTGGCTGGCCAGCGAGCTCAAACCCTCGCGCACCAGTTTCAATGAGCCCGGGTGAGAGTTTTGATCACACACGAAATTAATGGTAAACGTGTCTCGAGTCGCTGAAGGGAAAATATAAATCAGAGAGGGAATAATGTTAATATTTCAAAAAATTGAAGACAACCCCTCTCTTAAAGTCTTGAACTGATCTCCAGTGCTCGTTACCCGTGGGATCGTCCAGCGGCCCCTTGTACGTGAGCTGGAGCAGCCCATCGGTGGAGTACTGGAGGGACTTCTCCACCCCCACTGGGCTGGAGGCATGCCCGTCCTCCAGCTCACAGCCGGCCATGCCGGCTCCGCATTGTGCCACATCTGCACAGATGTTCACCTGCAGGGTGGTGAAAGGCAGAGAGTTTACTTTTGTAGTCTTAAAAACCACTAAAACAGCAATGAGAGCGTATTTCCTGTTTCCTAGTCTTACCAGGAAGTCCTTCCCATTTGCATTCGTCTTGTATCCCGTCTTCGAAGCCAGAAGTTGCAGGTTGAACTCAAAGCCGGTGTTGGGGTCTGTGACAGCGCAGCTCTGAGACACAGCGATGACAACACAGAGAAGACATTTTAGAATTTGTTAAATTATTCCAATAATGTTAAAATGTGGAGATTAACCGTCAGAGGAGAGACTGGAGACGTGTTGTCATATCGGTGAACTCACATCGTCCTTGGTGGTTCTGATGGCGCAGGCTGCCGGGGTCTCCCACATGAAGTTGGCCGTACAGTTCTGGTACATGAGGAACCGCGGGCCGGTCGACTGCACAGCGGGGGACACACACACACACAACACACAAACAGTTACACACCGCTCCCAAACAGGCTGTGTTCCACTTTACGGTCTGAACTCCGTTCCCTTACCCCAGCCCCCCGGGAGCAGACCAGGTGGATGCGTGTGGTGTATGTGAGCTTTAGGCCGTCGGACATGCACACAGATCCGTCTGTGAACTCCAGCAGCAGCCGGTCCCGTCCCTCGATGATCGGCCCTCCCTTGGAAATCCCCATGTTACTGACGGACACAACTTCCTTCCGAGAGCCCTGAGGACGGAGGAGGGGAAGATGATGTTACATTTCACACCAGAGACCACATACACTTTGCATTTACACTTGTCATTTACATTTTTCCCGTGATAACATAATGACCTCCACCAAGGAGGTTATGTTTTCATCCCTGTCCGTTCATTTGTAAACAAGATTACATAAAAAATACCTGACGGATTTCCATGAAACTTATCGGAAGGATGTGGTAATTTTTTCTCACTCACTGTTGTTAATTAATGGATCTTGATCATTAATATTTATGAACGAAGCGGTTACAGACCTGCTCGGGTACGAACTTCATCTGGCAGACGGACGCGTGGCGGTCGCAGCCGGGCACAGCGTTGATAGGCCGGCAGATGTTGATGTAGTATTTCTTCTGGTCGGACAAATCCATGGGCTGCCAGTTGTCATTGGCGGTGGAGCGAGACAGGCTGGAAACAAGAAGAGGAAGAAAAGTTGTTGGTGGTGGGGGGGGGGGGTTTGCTGGTATTAAGAAATGTGTGTTATTTGTATGTTGTGTTATAGTTGGCAAATGTATTACCTGGATAAGTCGTACTGCTCAAAAGTGTTGGGATCTGTCACCAAACACTCGTGGGGCCTTTCAGGACATGCGTAGGATGTGTACCAGTGGAAGTTATACGTGTACTTGTCTTCAGCCTGGATTCACAAAATCAAGAAAGGATTAAAAACTGATAAAAAAATCAAGAACGAGCACAAACACGGTTTAAGCAATGAAAGGAAAGAGGAAGTGAGGAGTGGACCTGGAACTGGGGGTTTCCAGCTCCTGCTTCTGGATCACAGAGGAAGGAGATGACAGTGGATCGGAGTGTGTGTTCCTTGTTGTTGTACTGGGAGCCGTTGGTGTACGACAGCTGGATCAGGCCGTCGTAATATGACAGATGAGAGTTTGCGTCCCCAAGATTCCACGAACTGCAGAGGAAGAAAACAAAAAAAACATATATCGAGGCTGAAGTCCTAATATCCATGAGAAGAGGAGAATAGAAGATCGCTGGAGGAAGTTAATTTGAGTTTGCAAGTTCATCTTCAACCTATAGATTATTTCTCACCTCTTCTCAACCTGGCACGCTCCGGCCGTCCCTGGACAGTCGGCAGCTTTGACGGGGCCACAAACGTTGAGGTAGTAGTCGTAGTTTCCACTGGTCATGTTGTAGAAGCTGCCATTTTTGGAGAGCGGCGACAAGTCGAAAGAGAAACCTGCGGAGAAGCGAACGTTAAAAGGAGGAGGATTAAAGTTCGGTCAAGGAAACAAACCGATGTACACCATTTAGATTGTTGTGGGTTTTTGTCCCCGCTCAACCGTGTTGTGCGGGATGTTGTTTTGTAATCGTGTGTCTTGTATATAATCTAAACTTCCACCAATAAAAGAATAAGCGTCTCTTTAATGATTCACATCTGAGCTCAACAACTGTCATGTGACGAAAAGATACGACCGGAGGGTAAAGTGCCTGAAACCTCTCACCAGGTGTAAATTCAGTTCACTTCACTTTCTATGGATGTTTTTACAAACAAAACAGGAGTCGCAGAAAGTAAAAGTTCTGCTCTCAAGATCCCAGAAGGTGTTTAACCAGCTGAACATTAAAAACAAAGTGAATTTCCTCTTTCCCTCCAGTGTTTGTCCTCTTCAGGTGTGTGTGTGGTGTGTGTGTGTGTGTGGTCTGTGTGTCTGTGTGTCTGTGTGTGTGTGTGTGTGTGTGTCTCTTACCAGCCTGAGGATCCTCCACTTTGCAGTTGTCTCCCTGAGTTTTCGAGAGCACACAGGCGGCGGCAGTGTACCACTCCAACTCGTACACACACCCGTCTTCGGAAACGCTGCGAAGGACGGGAGCGCTCTCGAGATCTCCTGCAGGAGAACGAGGAGGAGGAGGAGGAGGAGGAGGAGGAGGAGGAGGAGGAAAGAGCGGCAGTGAATCAACAACACAAACACACAGAAATCACCTTGAAAGACACAAAGCAGGACAGACGACAACTTCTCTCTGCGTGGGACCGACCTGGTTTGCACTTGAGGGTCAGGATAGTTTGGATCCGGGTCTTTTTATTGACGCAGAAATTTCCATCAGTATAAACCAGTTGGATGTCGTTCCCTATTTTTGTCTTGTGGGGCGACGAGAGGAAGCTTCCCAGGCTGATGGGCCCATGGTCCTTATCTGAAGGAGACAGACACACACTCGACAGGTTAAATATAAACTAACAAGCTAAATACAATAATTCTCATTTGTTTTTGAGCCACTCTGATGTTTATAATTTGTGTAGAATCTGAAAATCAAGGTAGAAAGAGGCACAATTATTTATATTTAGCGTGATTGTTCCCACTTGATAATAATTTGTATATTCCTTGATTATTTGTTTATCTTTTTGTATTTTTCAAGGAAGGAAATAAGACATTGAGTGTATTTTGAATTCTTGAATTAATTCCAGAAACGTGTGTTGTGAGGTCACAGAGAAAACAGGTCCTCCTTGAGTCCAGGTGAACGATTCTGCCTGAGGTGCTCCTCAGATATTGTGTTTCGAAGAGTGACCGTCTCTTACCCACGACGCAGATGGAGGAGTTCACCGGGCAGCCGGCGGCTCCTCCCATCTGGACGACTTTGTGACAGACGTTCAGGTAGAAACGTGAGTCCGGCTTTGGAGAGTTAGCGTCCACCGCCTCCCAGTTTCCACTGACATCTGTCTCTGGAGCCACAAGACGACAACACGGAGGAAGGTTCAGTCAGTGATAGAGTCAGTGTGATCAAATGTCATGATATCAGAGGCAGAACTTAAATATCGGCAAAAAAAGACAATTATACTGCAAATCTTCAGTGTAGCAGTAGTAAAAAAATACCTCTTTTAGCAAAATTAGAAGAATAATAATATTTAAACTTCTCCTGTCAGAAAGCCTGTGACGCTCACCAGGGTATCTTGTGAGGGGTGAGAGGTCGTAGTGTTTGTTTCCATCTCTGACCCGACACAGCAGATCCTCCTTTTCCTTCACACAGGCGAAGGACGTGTCCCAGTCGAAGTAGTAGGTGCAGTCCGTCTCTCCGGCAAACACGGGATTCCCTCGGCCGCCGTTGGCTGCGGAAAAACAAGGAAACCAGAACGAGGAAGAATAAAGTTTTAACACGAATCACCGGTGAAATGAACTGGATCTGGATTTTACAGAACGGAGGAGGAGGAGGAGGAGGAGAGAAACTTAATTTTTAAAAAAAACACTTGGAAACTTGTGATTCTTGATTTCACCACCAGGGGACGTCGACGGGCAGAGTTTTCAAACCCTTCCACAGAATATAAAAGACGTTATAAAGAGTCTCACATGCATTGCTGTTGCACTCAAAGTTGATGATGGTCATTCTCTGTAATCCAGAAGAGCATCTGTCCCCGTCCGGGTAGATCAGAGTCAAATCTCCGTCTGAATAACTGCAGACGAGAAAAGAGGAAAAGGTTTAACCTCAACTCTAAACAACTGATAGGAAATCTGAAACTGATATGAACTTTATCATCTATAAGTGTAAAAGTCATGCGCAGGATCCTTCTTTATTACATCGTGTGTCAATTTCTGTGAGTGTTTGTTTGTTGATTTCAAAGTTTTGGATTATTCATGTGGTCAGTGGAAAAACAGAATTTAGCCTTTAATCAAAACACACACACACACACACATTACCGTAACGTCTGGTTCTGGTTCCTTCCAGCCACTTTGCTCATGGGCGGGTTCTTCTTCACCTGGCAGGACGATATGGACGGCCCGTCGCCACATTCCTTGTTGAGGATCTGTCCACACACGCTCAGGTAGTACACGTAGTTTTCGGACCCGTCACTGGCCTCAGAATGTGCATAGTACTGCGGGTCAGAGGCTGCAGCACACAAAACAGCAGGGGAGGAGGAGGAGGAGGAGGAGGAGGATCAATCATCATCATCATCTTACTACAATTCTCAATATCTGATTGAGTATGATTGTTCAATATGAATATTGATTTGGATTTACACAGATTAGACGACAAGTTTGGTATCGATCTTCTACACAATGTGGATCGATTCCTTTGAGGACCTCAGAGATTCCTCTCACACACACACACACACACACACACACACACACACACACACACACACACACACACACACACACACACACACACACACACACACACACACACACACACACACACACACACACACACACACACACACACACACACACACACACACACACACACACACAGGGGCTAAAAGTGGAAAAAGGGGCGTTTTTCTATTTCCAGCTTCAATGAGCTGTCAAAAATCAGGAAGGTCAGAAGAACGTACTCGTGAAGCTACTTCCTCTAACTGGGATAACAGAAGCAACAGCCAATCATTCTTGGAGGTTCACATTGTGTGTGTGTGTGTGTGTTTTCTGCCGACAGAAACAAGGAACTGCTTATTCTTCAGGAACGAGAGGAGAAAATAAAAACCGGCTTACAGCTGAGAGTGAGCGGAGTGAGGTCGATGGAGATGTCATGCTGTTCACTGGTCAGTTTGCAGGTCTGGCTCTCCAGATAATCTCGGTGGCAGGCGTACTCGGTCACCCACTCCACCTCGTAGCGGCAGTTAGACTCCGCCGTCATCTTAGGAGAACTGCCCTGCGGGAACAGACGTTACATTTACGGTAAACCCACGGATCAGTTTATAAACTACAGCAAAGAGGACGGAGGAACATGTGAGTGAGCAGAACTTACTGAATGTCTGCTTGACGGACAGATGAGCGTGATGGTGACGGCGGGACTGTGTCCCTTGCACATGTCGGGAGGAGTCGAACCAGCACCCACTTCGTACTGCAGCCTCAGACTTGAGGAGACGAGGGGGGAAAGAAAGTGACGAATCAAATGTTTAATCTTCTGTTTGAAAAGCTTCTTTAACAGATCTTTAAGAGACAGGAGTTTGGATGTGCGTGTCGGGCTATTTGCAGGAGGTCACCTGTCGCTGTCGACCAGTTCCAGTGGCTTGGTGGGGGAGCCCATGCTGAAGGAGCCCTGACTGGTGACCAGACAAGCTGCAGAGCCCTCGGGACAGGGTTTATCTGCTTGGTCTGAAGAGGAGGAGAAACGAGACGACGATGAGAACAGAAACAGAGCGTCACACAACAAACAGCTGATGGAAGTAACGCTCCGGCAGCAGGTCCTTGACGGCAGTGACTCACAGGAAGGAGGATTAGTCATCATATCATATTTAATCACATATTTACTGCACCCGCCACCCGCACTCACTGAGACTGCGGCAGATGTTGATGTAGAAGTCGATGCTGTCGTCTCCGTCGTCCACCAGATAACCATCGGTCACTTTGATCAGTGGGTTCAGGTCGTGCTTCTTCCCATCGGAGTCAAACACGTAGCAGGGCACCTACACACAGACACACACACACACACACAGAGACAGACACACACAGGAGCTAAGTTCCCTTTTCATCTTTTGCATATTTACTTTTGCTATTTAATAAAACAAATCATTTGATGAATGGATGGATTACACAATTACTAAAACAACCGATAGCTGCAGCCCTAGTTCACGTTTCATCTGCCTCAGAAATGTACATGTAGATTTAATTAACATCACACATCACTTGGTTTCACGTGTTCCAATTAGTCTTAAACTCAGATTAACTCGATCTTCTACACTGTTGAACACGTGTCTCATACTCGGTGCATCCTCACAACAGCTTTTCCACTTTAACACCCTCTCCTGACTCATCCCCTGTCTCACACACACACGACACCTTCACAGATCCGGCCACAGTTTTTCGTTCTTTCTTACGCATGAAACGCTCTCGTCAACGAGTCGACCCCCAAATCAGACGTTCCCCCACATACCTCTTTGTGCGGCTTGAATTTGCCGTTCTTGCAGGCGCTGTACGTCCTCCACTCAAAGTAATGGACGCACTGAGACACAGCAACGAACTCCGGGGTCCCCTGCACAGAGGCATTGAAATTACATCATTATTATAAAAAAATCTATTATATAAATGATTCGTTTTTTAAGCTAACTACAAAAACGTTGATTTATTCAACAACTTTTAACCCGTGGCCCATTTCTGCTGAGGCTTATTGCAGCTTATCTGCCACTGACCCCTCAAATCTTCTTAGAAACGTTACATGAGTTTCTTTTAAAGTTTTCATTCAGTTTCATTTCTCCAGAATGTGTGAACTAACGATTTCTCCTCAATTCACTTCTGCAGAAACAGAAAACTCAAGAGGAAATAACACGTTCACGCCGGCCCACCCTTCCGACATCTTCAGAAACCACAGTCCCACCGAGGTTAGACTCACTGGAGCAGAGCTGACTCTCATTTCCATTCTTAGCTTCTCTTCCCCTCATCGCAGCGAACACACACCAAACAGTTAACTGTACTTCTGACGTTTGTTTTTTTCCAGTGAAAGAAAAAGTTCACCATTACTTCGGGTTGAGTGAAATGAAAGCTCAGAGAGATTGGGGAGGGGTTCAATCTTAGGTTTCAGTTTGGATAAGGGCGACATGCTTGATTTCGTGTGATGCTTCTGGTCCGTCTCACCATGGTTCTCCCGCACTGGAAGCTGATGCTCGTCTGTATGTTGTTGTTGTTTCCCGGACATTTCACTGTGCTGTTGAAATCCAGCACGGTGCCAGAGAGCCTCTGCAGCGACAGCTCACCTGGACATCAGGACAGAGAAACACAGTCAACCACAGAACATTAACAAGCTTTTTAGAGCCATTCATTTATTTTTTAATATTTTGCGGCTGTGGACTGAAACACACAGATTAAAATAAAAGATGTTTCACGGTTAATTCAATTTGAAAGTATGAAGTGTATCACACACCGAGGCTCTCGCCCTCAGACTGGATTCCCCTGTGTGCTACTGACCGATAATAATATCTGTCCTCTGACCTGAAAACTCAAAACAAACACACAAGATCAACCTCCGTGCTTTAATATCCTGATGCTCCCAGTACACACTGTCCATTTATTATGGGACAGCTGTGGGAACTGTCCAGCGTGAGGCCTCGGAACTTGATTTGCCACTAAATAAACTCAGTGGGTCACAGAGGCCGGACTAAACTCTACGAGAGAAGCTGATGTGAAGATGTAAAACTGTGATTCGCTCACATCGGCTGCATCAACAACGAGAAAAGTGTAAATAAGAACTAATAATCAGTTTCCTTCTTCCAGGAAGTTTATCACAAAACAAGAAGAACGAACCATAACAACTATTGGAATATTGTTTTTTATTCTTCATGCTACATGTGGTCGTTCTTTCCTAGTTGTTTTACATTTGCTTCCCTGCACACATCAATAAAGTGGAAACTGTTTTAAAAACGACTTGCGTTGAAGTGGGTGTATACACTTAATATAAATATGTTAAAATATTGGTTTAATTTCACCTCTTAAAGCTGCTTTAAGTGTCAAGGGTTTAAATTCATTTAAACCCTTGACACTGCTGATTGGAGAGTGATTTATTTTTGTCGTAAACATTTCCTGCTTGTGTGGCCAATCAAAAAGACTTATGGTTAAACATTTGCCTTTTGTTTCCAGCAGTTCAATGACCTGGAAACATGATGGGTGTAAAATCTAGTTCAGTTTGAATTACTACTACGCAGAATTCCATTTAACTGGGACACAGTGGATCTCTTGGTATGGATGGTTTGCTGCTTTCTTCCTGAAGATCTTCACGGCTGCTGGTTGACCTCTCGTTTCTTTGGTAAATCTTGTATTTAGTTTTTCCTCTGAAGGCGGGTGAAGAGAAAGTTGCGTGAGCGTTTGAACGTGTGACTGCGAGTGCGTGTTCTCCCCCCCCCCCTCTCAAAACGACACCATGAAGGAATGTGACTGGGCAACACTGTGACCCACTAACACCAAAAACACAACATGTTGTTGGCAGAGCTCTGCACCGCTTCCAAAGTTTATCACATTCACAAAGAGTTTCTATCTGAACACAAAATCGTGATAGTTGACGGATCACTTGTGAATCAAACTTGAAAAGTGATCGTTATCTCTTTTGAAACTGAAGAACTGAAAGAATTACTACCACCACCAGAATATTTTAAAAACACAACAGTAAGATATCATCTCTTTTTAACTTGATATGTTAAACTATGTCTGTGGCCTGTGCACATTGAAAGTCCAGTCTTCGCCATCTTGTTCAGGTCTGAGGTTTAGAGGTTTCTCTGACTCCCGGGGGGAAACATCTGGATCTTTATCGGCTTGATGTTCATCTCTCTTCCCCAGCTGGTGTCTATCTGTGTCCGTCCGCTGTTTAAAGATGAGCAGGTGTTGTACAGTAGATAAGATTTGAATGAAAACGGCTGCAGCAGCGAGACGACACCGTGGGCGTCAACAGACCTCGAGCAGTTCGCAGCAGATTCGTGACGAGGAAGAAGTTTGGAGAACAATATTCTGATGATCTCTTTTTAGTTTACGATATTTATCAGGTCAACAGGTTTGAACATTTAATCAATGATTAACCTTCAAGACAACCAGTAAACAAATAGATCCATATATGTTTTACTGGGAGTTTGACCTGAAAACTGTCTTGAACACAAGATATCAGTCCTCACAATATGTCAAAGGACAGATTTTGATTTGAGGAACCACATGAGACGTGACTGTCAAAGTGAGAGGAGCGACCACGTCTGGTTTCGGACCACAGAGCACGAACAAAGCTTTGACTTCAGCAAACAGAAACAGAGCGGAGGGTGAGATATGCGAGTCTATTTGTGTCGTCGAGCGTTTATGCTTCACGGTGCGTATCTGAGTCATGTGATAAGTCACGAAGTGTGATTAAAGTCCATCTGACCACACTGCTTCAACACACTTTCTATATGTGATCTTCCTCTTGAGAGGGGGAAAGGCTCAAACCTAATGAGGAAATCCTAAAAGTACAAACCCTGGACACAAGCTGTACCGTGAACAGGAGCCTACGATACAAAACTCAGTTCAGGGCCTTTAGTGAGAGACACAGCTTTTCGTCACGCTCAGAAATCAGAGTCAGATGACGCTCGTCTTCTGGCCGAGAGCGACCAAACACCCATTTGTCACCGGGGGAAGGTCACGGCTTCAGTCTGCAGGACAAGTTGTTGTTGTTGTTGTGGGAGTTGGCAATAACTCCGTCTGGCAGCACGTCTTCTTTAGAGCTCAGGGTCAAAGAAAGGGACGTGACTGAAACTGAGAAACTGCCCCGATCGTCACAGTGGGACCAGGTTTCAAATATATATATAATATCTTCAGGTACAAATTAAAGACAATCTGGGAATGTCCCTAACTTTATTCAGTTTGAATTAGTTTACAGGAGCAAGGAGCTTCCATTCAGAGAGACAGGGCTGCTGCTTCAGATTAAGCTTAATCGATTTAGGTTCAGGTTATTAAACTGCGACCAGGACTGTCTCTGTTCGCTGGAAGTCAAGTGTGACTGAGCAATAACGACACGCAATGTTAACACACGCAAAAAAAAGAGAGACAACCACTGATTAACAGGATGCTGGGGTTTGGCTCAGAAAGAAGAACAAAGACAAACTGTCCTAGATTCTCCTTAAGAGTGGAAATTGATTAATTTCCAATTCATCAAACTGAATATTCCTGACATCTAAAAAATACGAGCTGTGTGTTATCTTGTCTGGTTTATTGATACAAATCAACTGTGGTTTTGGTTCATGTTTCCAGGTCTAAATCACAAGAGTAAAGAATTAGAGGGTCAATGAAGAGAGAAGCCGGGAAACATCAGGGATTCTGGGGCAGCGACGTGGATCTTACTGACTGACACACACACACACACACACGCACACGCACACGCACACGCACACACACACACACACACAGCCTCATCAGCACAGAGATCAGATGTGCTAATGTACCGATAAAGCTCTGAAAGTCTGATCCATGCAGCAGCGCTGCTCTGGGCGTCAAGAGAAGATCTCAGAGGTCACGTCTGACCTCAGGACTCAGGACTCATGAGCTGCTTTTCATCAACAATCCCAATAATGATGTCACTTCTCTTCCTGAGATGAGTCATCGATTTTTGCGCTGAGAGGCAAAAATCTGTTACTCTCCTGATAAGCATGAGATCATCCTTCCTACACACTTACAAAACAAATAATCAATATATGCATTAGCTGCAGGCCTATAGCCATTCACACGTGGTCTCAGAAATTAGTAAAAATCAAATATGCATGCATCATAAGTAAATGCGCAGGGGCACATCTTTAAATAACGAAAATTGGAAGGGGGGGGGGGGGGTCATGTTTTCTTTGATACCATATGTCACATATCATCTTTCATCACATGTCAAACTAGAGCTCAACAGTCCGTCTCCATTCGGGGTCGAAGGTGACTCCTGAAATCTGCAACTTCAGCCAAGAGGCAACGAGAGACGTCCAAAGTACAGAAAAGACAGAAGAGTTTGCAAAGTGTGAAAGACGGCTACGATGCAAAGTTGAAACTTTTACTAGCAAACTTTACTCGGGGGCTACGGAGGGTTTAGAGTCGCCATGACAACGAACCAGGTAACAGGGCTTTGAACTCGCCTCTTGTTTACACTGAAGTTGGGCAGAACTGTGCTTTTAATGATGCGTGTCTCATTATCCACGTGGTTTAATCAGCGTTTCTGAACAGCCAGAAGCTTTCGACTCTAATCACCAGACACGCAGAGTAAACAAGGATCCATCTGATCCCACTGTCCAGAACCGAAGCAGACATCCCAGATACGAACGCTGCCGTCTTGAGCTGACGACATCCAGTTCAGACTCCGCGGCTAAATAAAGATGAACAAACGCATTCTACTTCCTCCCGTTGCACAAAAATGACTAGAATTGCATAAACGTGAGAAGTTGGGGGGAAAAAAAATATACAATATGGAGCAACAGACAGATGAAGTGGTTATGACTCGAGAATTCAAGTTTCAGCCACAACAAGTAAAGTCAAGACAATCTCGCCGTAGATCTTGTGAGACGAAGAGTCAGCTGACACTACTTCACTTCACCAGCTACTTGTGAAGCCACGGCTCTCTGATCACAGACGCACACAAAAACAAACTCTTACAGCACCTGGAGGAGAAACTGTCAAAAGTCTTGCTCAAACTTTTTTTCCGACCACAGTTCTTTCTTTAGCGTTTAACTCACAGTGACGATGCCACAACACCCGGCTGAGAAAAGAACGTGATGCAACTGCAAAAACATGAACCACGAACGCCGTTTTTCTTTTTTCGGCTGCACTCACCCACAGACTGTGCTTTGCCGGATTCGAGGTCCAGAGCGCAGACGGCGGCGCTGGAGCCGCAGCTGGACGAGGGCGAGGACTCGCACAGCTTCAACGTGTAGTTCACTTTGTTAATGCGGTCGTTAGCTTCCCATTTATAACTGCGACACAAGGAAAAAAGAGAAGACAGAGGATGAGAGATGAGATTAAACACAGTATTGTTGCTTTACTGATTTACAGAGCTGTCAACAACGGTAACAATAAGTGAGATATATCATTTTACCATCTAATACGAGAATAGCAGGTGAAACACAGCTTTAAAATATGTCTGAACTGAGAGTGATCTGCAGGGAAATCAAGAATAAGGCCGTTCAAGTGTTTTGCAACCTGTCGCCACAAGTTCTGACTTAGTGAGACACAAACTTTTTCACATGCAACAACTACAGTTCCTTTTTGTGAGTTAAGGAAATAAAAAGAAAGTGCATTAAGATTTGAGTTTCATGTTTATCGTCTGTTGCAGGGGTCGTATTTACCACAGAACTGTCAATAAATGACCTGCATGATTCTGCCTGTATCCTGCATATGTACAATTAAACCTGTCGGACATGTGTTGGATTCAAATGTCCCAGCTCCTGGTTCCTGCCACGCTGCTGCGTCAATATTTGAACAGCAGCGGCCAGAACAGAGCTCGGCTAAGAAGGAGAACGACTGTGTTAAACCAACACATTGTTCAGGGTGAAATGAAACGTCAACACAAAGCGGTCGCGGAAAAAAAAAGTACTCGGATCCTTTACCAAAGTAAAAGTCCTTTAGAACACACAGTAAAAGTATTGTTATTGCAGTGCCCCACCCACTGCAGGACACCATCACAGCACCGGGCAGTACTGTACAACCAGCTCGGCTCCCAGTAGAACTAAACGCACCCATTATGGACTTTAACTCTGGTTTAACTCTCTTAACTGTGCAATACACTGAACATATCCTCACACTGTACATATCTTTTCCTTGTTTTTACTGTGTATATAGTAGTTTTTATTCCATTTATATGTTTAATAAGTTTCTTACAATGAAGTATTATTACTCACTGATGCCTATTTCAGAGTCTTGCTGCTGTGACAATGAATAATAAAGTTTTATCTTATCTTAAAATGCTACTCAAGTAAAAGTGCTTACATAGCAGCTCCAGCTTTTAGTAAACAAAAGGTAGCTAGGAAGTTAACTTGATAAAATAAATGCACAAGAGTAAAAAAAATACAATAATTCCCTTTGAGAAGCAAAAGCAGCATTGTATTAAAAACTCGAGTAGAGTACAGGTATGAGTGAATGTGCACAAATACATGCATCTGCTTTGCCAGGGTCCCTTTGAAAAACGTGTCATTTAACCCTGCTAACAGTCGTTAGCATTAGCCGGTGCATGACAGCTAACTTGTCACGTTAGCTTGACAACATTAAAACAAAAACACACAAATAACCTTCGACTAATTCAATCAGAAGATAATTGAATTAAACGAGTTTCCATTCGAATGGAGTCCTGCTGATCAGCGGGTGTCGGGCAGCGGCTGTTTGTGAGACAGGAGCGGTGTTTATCGGTGCGTTAGCCCCGCGAGCACTTCACCTTCACACCGCTGGTGCTTCACATCTTTGACCGGAACTACACTAACGTGCGAGTGGGTGTTGTGCCCGGAACCACGAGCCGAACGGTTGTGTAGGAGCCACTTTTAACAGGAAACCATGTTGTTTTGTGTTGGGTTGTGTGGTACCGGGTTGTCTGAGCAGAGGAAGATTAAAAACACACTTAATTACACGAGGTTCCACACACAGCTCGAGGTGGACGAGCTGAGGAGACGCTGTTCTGTGTGTTGTGTTGTGTTGTGTTGTGTCGCTGCAGGGTTTGTGTCTCAGGCTGCTGCTGCTGCTGTGTTGTGTTGTTGTTGTTGTTGTTACCTGCACAGATCCTGGTACCACAGGCTGCTGCTGGAGCCGGAGCTGCCCGCCTCCTGGGCTCCGGACCGGGCCAGCAGACAGCCCGCACACGCCAGCAGCCACAGGGCCGGGCCGAGGGGGAGCCGGCGGCCGGAGGAACACCGAGGAAACATGCTGTCTTTGGGGGCGGGGGTGGGGGGAGCGTGCGAGCCGAGCCGAGCCGAGCCGAGCCGAGCCGAGCCTCAGTGAGACGACATGATGCAGCAGAGTGTGTGAGTTCCGAGCCCAGTCAGGAGGAAGTGACCGCATCACATGACAGGACATCACATGACGGTGCCTGGCGCTGCCTTCACGCGCCCTGGGAGAACTCCACTCCCGCGGACTCTGGTGTTTCCGCCCCATCTCAGTCAGCGACCGAAGAAAAGAGATTAAATACAAACACTGAAAGAGGAACAGTGTTGTGTAATATCTGCACGAGACGTTCAGTTATACATCTGCTCTATGAGCTGGTGATTAGTTCTGAGCTTTTTAAACCAAATGTTGACGAATGACTCCAAACTGCTGTAGCCCCAGATGTGGCCCAGATGTTTCCCACATTCCACTTGGAATTCGGTCTCATTCATTCATTCATTCATTTTGAACGTATAGATTCAAGAAAGAGGAATCATACAAACAAGTGTAAAAAAAAAAATACTATTATTGAAAAAAGTATTAAAACCCTTAAAAGGTCCAGTGTGTGAGATTCAGGTGAAAATGATCTATTGGCAGAAATTGAATATAAAATGATCCTAGTGTGTTTCATCTAAATTGTACAATTTGTTGTTTTCTTTACCCTAGAATGAGCACTTTGTATATATATATTTATATATATATATATATAGTATATTTAGTTGAGGTAGTTCATCTGGTAGTTTTTGCATAATCGTGCAAACTAACAGACAAACGAATGCAGATGAAAACACAATATCATGTAATTTTTTAAGATTTATTTTTTATGAGTTCAATCACATGTATAGAAGACTGAAAATTACAAGTGTGAGCAATTTGGTGTTGATCATTTTAATAATAAATATGATTAAACATGGTTCTTGTAATGCAAAAAAAAAGATTAAACCTTATATCAGAATCAGTTTTATTTGCCATGTACGAGTACACACACCTGGAATTTGACTCTGGTGTCGTTGTGCTGAGTGTACTTACACAAATAGACACACAATTAACAGCAGGCTACCAGAAGAATACAAACCACATATTTTAATTTAGTAGCAGCAAATAAAAATGAACTATGAATGTCTTTTATATTCAGTCTCCATGGCACAACCTGAGAAACCTACTGTAGCGCCCTCTACAGGCCGGACTGAGAGGTCATAATCAGAGTGAAGTGATCCCACCTGCTGAGATGTGACCAGGTTTCATATAAGGAAACATCTCAGCTCCTCTGCTCCTCACATCCTCTGCTCCTCAGATCCTCACATCCTCAGATCCTCTGCTCGTGAAACGATGCCGTGTTGCGCCATGTGGCTCCTGCTCCTCCTCTGCGTGTCCACAGGTACACGACCAGCCGTTAAAGCAGATATTGAGCTGAGTGATGATGATAATTAACTCTTTCTCTTCATGTAGCTGCTGGAGCCCCCGTACGTCCATCCCGGGTGCTGCTGCTCCTCCTGCGCTGCTGCTCTGCTGCTCCTCCTGCAGCTGCTGCTGCTGCTGCTGCTGCTCGTGCTGCTCGTAATCCTCATGGTTCTCATCCTGCTTCTGCTGCTCATCCTGCTCTTGCTGCTCATCCTGTTGCTCCTGCTGCTCATCCTCCTGCTGCTCATCCTGCTCTTGCTGCTCATCCTGTTGCTCTTGCTGCATCTGCTGCTCGTGCTGCTCTTGCTGCTCTTGCTGCTATTGCTGCTCATTCTTCTGCTATTGCTCATGCTCTTGCTGCTGCTTATGCTTATGTTCTTGCTCATGCTGCTGACGACACAGGTGGGTGCTCTTTGGATATTTGCTGCACTTTAATCAGGAAAAAACCAAATGCAGACAATAAACATGAAATTCACTGTGCACATCAAAAAATAATCAACACAGCACATCGACTAAAAGTCCAGGACTGTTTTCTGGTTGTTCTCTCTCCTCAGGTGAGTCTGAGTCACTGAACCAAGCTTTGTAATCATCGTGTTGATCCTGTTTTTAAAACCAAACTGTGCACAACAAGCTGAGGAGTTTCACCAGCTGCACGGAGACAGACAGAAGTACAGAAGGAAGTAATAATGGTAATAATATGTTGTATGTATGAGAGAATTCTTTTTCCCTCCTTTGCTCAGGTAATGTGACGGTCAGTCCGACGCTCGATGTGCAGCAGCCAAATACTTCACAGCCTTTACAAGGTACATGTTCAGTATTTACATGCTCAATCATTTTCATTTTTAAACAAGTTATTCCCATAACCTGATGGTTTTTACTGGATTTCTCTCTTTCAGTCGGCGCTCTTCCTTTAAATAATACCCACAATGCAACTCATCCAACACCAGGTTGGCGCTCATTGGTATTTTAAAGATTTATTGCAATTTTATGTTTTCGAATTTCAGTAACGTTTAAATCTGTAGGTGGTGGGAGTGTTTCCATCAAGCTTGGGTCGCCGCAGACAAACAGCTCGGAAACTTTAGAGGGTAAAATAACAATTATTACTGATAAATATACAGAAAAAAACACAATAGTTCAAATATAGAATGTGTGTTTAATGTTTTTACCTGATATTTGAACTCTCTCATAGAGCTTCAAGACGACATGATTGTCCAAGAAGGAGACATTCTGATGCCGGTAAGATGAACAGAGAAGTTTCTGTTAACACGGCTGCAGGAAAGATGCAGCTTCAACTGGGAATTTTAAAATGAGAAGAAATAAGAAATGATATCTGCAACAAATGGCAAAATGACATGAAGTGTTCAGATTGTGGTTTTGTCACAGGAGGACAGGAACGCTGTGCTGGACGTGTGGCCGGACGCCATCGTCCCTTACGTCATCAGTCATGAGCTGGGTGAGTTGTTGTGGTTCAAGCTCACGTCTCATCATGTAAAGACCACTGTGTGTTGTGTAGTGATGAAACTGTTTGTGTGTTTTCAGCTGATCGAGAGTCAGAAATGATCGCTGCCTTCACGATGATCTCAGACGTCACATGTATTCGCTTCAAAAAACACACGACGGAGTTTAACTACCTGAACATCAAGGAGGGAGAAGGAGGGTGAGAAGAAATGCAAATTAACGACACAAAGGATATCGATTTCATAATTAAATCAATATCGGAGCGAAAAATAAGCAGCGAGGCTACAAACCTGGAACCTAATCAACAGGATCTTGTAAAGAAATCCCCAAAAAAACTGAGGAGGTTTCGTGAGGAGGATGAAACCAGTGGAATGTGGTTTATTTCTCAGTTCTGGTTCCTCTCTGTCTCCTCTAGCTGTGCGTCCTTCGTGGGCTGTCGGGGAGGAGCCCAGTCGCTGTACTTTGGTCCGACGTGCGGAGTGGGGAACCTTTGCCACGAGCTGGTCCACGCACTGGGACTATATCATGAACACACCCGCGACGACCGGGACCAGTACGTCAGCGTGCAGTGGCAGAGCATCACACCAGGTACAGGCCTCAGAGGACACGCGGATCAGATTCATGTTTGTATGTTGTGTGATACTTTGGTTTCGTGGCACTTCAGAATAATAATATTTCTGATTCCAGGGAGACAAAATAACTTCAAGGTGAAACATGGGGAGACTCTGAATCTGCCGTACGACATAGACTCCATCATGCACTATGGATTGTGAGTCGCTTCTCCAGTCGTCTCCATAAACACAATATTCATATCACACTCTGATCATCTGGTCCTTGGACTCCACGACACTTATTCTTCTGTCATCGCAGGTATTTCTTCAGTCAGAACGGGGATCCCACTTTGCTGCCCAACAAGGGGGGGGAGCAGATGGGTCAGAGGACACATCTCAGCCAGCTGGACATCCAGAAAATCAACTCACTCTACCACTGTGGTAACAAACTGCTCATTGTTTGTGTAATCCTGCCAACAAACCACGAACTGCAGCGTTTCAACGATACTAAAACATGTCTCTCCTTTCAGCCGAGCGGATGTGAGCCACAGTGAACGGGTTTGCTTCTGGTTTGTGCCTCGAGATGTAATAAAATCATATTTATGAACAAAGAAGATCCTGTTGTCTGTTTGTTTTTCATCCACCTGCACAAGTTTAAACTCTTCAGCTCAAAGGTCCCATCAAGAGGAGAAGAGCACCGAGTGTGTGTCTGGTTTTAACTTCAGTAACACGACGTGCACGTCTGGGTTGAACTAAGCAGGGATTTTAATCAGATCCTTGAAATTTGACCTGACGACGAACTCCTGAGTGACGGAGCTGCTGATCTCACTCAGACCATCTACAGTGTGTGTGTCTGTGTGTGTGAGTGTCTGGTTAGGTCTGTGGGAGGAGCCAGGTGAACAGACGCCTGTAAACAAACACTTGAAGCGAAGGGATCTAAGAGGAAAGACTCTTATTCTCTAACGCCATCATTGGACACACAGAAAATCAGACCGTGACCTAATGTGCATTCAGCATTTACAAGGTAAGACATTGATATCTAATGTGTGAAACTATTATTCAGATTTATCTGCACTTTAAATGTTTCAATATTTATCTTTTTAAGTCTCAGAGGAGAAAAGCCTCTAAAATACGCATCTCAAAAGATTTCACAACATTTTGATAAATACAACTCAACTGTTTTGTTTGTTCAGAACAAAGGATGTTTGTTGTTCAGCTCTGAGACGAGGTGTGATATTTATTGATTTCTTTCTCCATTTAAAAATGATAACTGAAAATAAAGCCTATGCAAAGTCCTCCAGCTGATCCATGTGTTTGTTTCACTGCTGTTTCTGTAGTTTGCGATGGTGCATGGCTGCGTCGCTGGTGTTCCGACTGCACGACCGGGCTCCGGAGCTGCTGAGAGACGTTCTCCTCGAGCGAGGGTGGGAAGAATATGATGGCGGCGAACGGGAGGAGGAAGACTGGAACCTCTACTGGAGGGGCTCGGCCTTCCGCAGCTCCGAGTATCACAACCTGTTGCCGTGGCAGCGCCTCAACCACCATCCCAAAACTGTTGGCATCACACGCAAGGTGAAGTCCTCGACACGTGAGCAAACACAAAGACTCTAAATGAAAGATGATGTCAGTCTTTTTATATGAACTTTAAAGGTGATGTATTTGGACTCAAAACTGGGGCCAAATCCTTTTAATCGCCCCCTGGTGGCTGCCTGCAGTATAGGCCTAACCTGTTTATTCGGTGAAGCTCGAATCAGGAAGCAGGAGCCGAACTGGAAGATCTGTTGAGTCCCCTCGAATTTATCGTGGGTCCAAATCGCACCATACTCGACTCTGCTCTTCTTTGGGTTCCTAACGAAACACGTGACAAGCGTGAAGCCGATAAGATGAACTGTTCTCGAGTCACATGCAGACTTCTGAGATTTCTGGAACGGTTAGATTTATACCTGATATTAAAATGAAATCTGTACCTGGATTAGGACAAATAAATGTTTGACAGAATATTCCAAACAGACGTCGACTGCAAAGAGTTTTCAGTTGAAATGATCGCACTCTGAAAGAATGGCTTGTCTCTCTTTGGTAGGACTGCTTGGCACGAAACCTGAGGAGGATGAGAGCCTCGTGTGGCTCGTCGCTGTACGACTTCAGTCCCTCCAGCTTCATCCTCCCCAACGACTACACCCGCTTCCTGGCAGAATACGACAAACTGCATCTGACCGGAGGGCCGTCGCTCTACTGGATCTGTAAACCTGTGGATCTCTCCAGAGGCAGAGGCATCTTCATCTTCCGGGATATCAAAGACCTGGTCTACGACTGCTCCGTCATCGTGCAGCGGTACGTCAGCGACCCTCTGCTGATCTCTGGCTACAAGTTCGACCTGAGGATCTACGTGTGCGTGAAGAGCTTCCATCCACTGACTGTTTACATTCATCAGGAGGGGCTGGTGCGCTTCGCCACGGAGAAGTACAGCCTGTCGTCCCCGCGGAACCTGTTCGCTCACCTCACCAACTCCAGCATCAACAAGCTCGGCCCTTTCTACAGAGCCGAGAAGGAGAGAGTGGGCCGGGGGTGCAAGTGGACCATGAGCAAGTTCAGGCATTTCCTCCACAGCCAAGACGTCGACGAGCTTCCTCTGTGGCAGAGGATCAACAACATCGTCACGCTGACCCTCCTCACCATCGCTCCCTCCGTTCCCTCCTGTCCCAACTGCGTGGAGCTCTTCGGCTTCGACATCCTCGTGGACGTCCGGTTGAAGCCCTGGCTGCTGGAGGTCAACTACAGCCCGGCGCTGACCCTGGACTGCCCCGCGGATGTCTCGGTGAAGAGAGGGCTGATTAGTGATCTGATTGACCTGATGAACTACACGTCGACTGACCGCCTAAGAGACGGAGCGAATCAGAAACCTAAGCGCAAGCAGCCTTGTTTCCACGGCGACCACCGGCCCTTGTATGTTCCTGCGTCCTCACAAACTCAGACACTCCCTCTGCTAAACACGGTCCCACAGGCTAAAGGGAAGAACCCAGGACGACGTGCTCTTGTGGCGGACCAGTCGAGACGCCTTCCACCAGTTAACTCAAACAAAGCGTGTGCGGCCGGGGTCAGAATAATCAACTCCACAGCCAGAAAAACCCACAGCGACCAGACGCTCAACCTGATCCTGGGCTCACGTTCAAGGACAAACGCGTCAGTGGTGAACAGACACACGTGTCCAGGAGAGACGGACGTGTCCCCGAAGACACCCGAGATCCGACAGAGGGGGCTGGGATTCAAACCGTCTGCCGTGGCCTGGAAGCTCCCCAACATTTACAGGTGATTTACTTTGTCTGGTCCATGGACTGTAGATGAAGACAAGTAGTGTGTCTGGCGTCGGTAGTTTCAGGTTGTTGTTATCACACTGGTGTTTGTTCATGTGTCTGAGTGAAAGCTGAGCAGCAGCAGCTTCAAGTCAAAACGTCCAACGCTTCTCAGAGTGTAATGTTGTGATTGTTTCACAGTGGGAGTCGCGTCCCAGTAACGGCTCCTCTGGAGGAAACCACTGGACCAGAAGTTCCTCCAGTCAGAGTCGGAGACTTCATACGGACGTTCCCGTTTAACGCAGCCACTCTGAAAGCCTCCCGACACAAACTGAACGTAAAGATGGTCGTGCAGGAGCTTCACAAGCTGACGGGTCAGCTGACTTCAGGTCAGTCCGACGAGGCAGAGGGGACGAAGAAGGAGGTGGAGGGTGAAGAAGACTTTGATTCTCTGCTCTGGGGCCCGAAGGATCCTCCGTCTCTCAGACAATGTTTCAAACCAACTTAAAGAGACCGGAGCTGAAAAGAGGAAAGTGATGTGTTTACTGAACATTAGAGCATTTTAACCTGAATATGAGAAGAACATGTTTCCTTAAAGAAATAAAACAAAACAGATGAAAAAACCTGATTCTATTTTATGAAATATTTCAGTCTGATCGTTGAAGCAAACATCCTGATTCGAGCCTTCGTAATCTTTTCTTAATTCATTTTTATCAGTTTCAAAGAAAGTGGTTTAAAACATTTACCTGTTTACAACAGCACAAAGGAAAATAATTATATTGAATTTGTTAAATAATCTTGTTTAGTAAAATGAGTAGAAACTTTCAACATTTATATTTTTTTAAGACATTTAATTCATTTCACTGACAGACCCAGTTTTCGCTCACGCAGACGAAACCGAGCTACATTATTAAGTTCATCTCTTATTCAGATGAAAGTGCTGCCACACGATCCGGAGAAATACGAGTGAGACCCAAACGGAACCAACACTTATTCAGATTGAGTGACTCGGTTCTTTCTCGCACTCGGCCGGATGTGTACTCTGTTTGCTGGCGTCCGTCGGGGTAGGTGGTCCGAACCGTCCCGTCGGATACTCTCTCCTCTTAAACTGAGGAGTGTGGACTTCTCTCTCACCGCTGGGGAAATCGATCATCTTCTCCCCGGACCTGGAAGATAATCATACTTTATATAGAACATTTAAAGACACAGTAAGGAGACGTCTTTGCAGACAAACAACGCTGATGAACTCCAGCTGTGATTTCAGCCTCTAAAGATCCTCTGTCTGACCCGATCAGTGGATGATGTGAAGCTCTGGCCGCGCGTGACCTCGAACTGTTTTATTCATTCATGAGGCCGCCTGTTAGCCGCCTGAATGGAAGCTCCTCCCCCGGCTGCACGGACTCTCTGACCCTGCCGACACTCTGAAGCTCGTCCTGACACAGGAATCGGTCTTACGGTGAAACGAGAACGATGGTGCCGTCGCTGAAGATCGTCCTCTCGCTGCCGTCGGGCTCCAAGGACTTGATGGTCTGGTCTGGAAATAGGATCTCTCTTCTCCCTCCAGGGTGTCGCTTCTCTGTTCACACAAGGACACACACAAACCAAAGTGCAAATAAATATTCAAAGATGTTATTTTGGAGAATAAACAATCGGCATTGGTCTCCGAAGTCCTTGTTGGTCAGACTATGCAGAAACTTTCCAGATTCAGGTGATAAGTTTCTGTAGGTTCGTCACTGCAAGCAAGAACGTCCACGTTGTTTTAAAGATTAAGGAATATAAAAGATATGTAATAATATAAAGTCCCCTGATAGACGTAGCTTCACCATCCGGTCTCTTACCGATCTGCTTGTTGGGGAAGTGAAGGATCTCCAGACCACTTGGGTGGGTGGTGTGTGTAATCTGTGCACTGGCATAATAATACACCTGTAACACACACACGTTCGATCGGGTGAAGCAGGAACACAAAGCATCCAACAGGCTCCAAGGAGTCAAACTGAGATCTCACCACTTTCCCGTCTTCTGACACGTGTTTCACGTCTCCGTTGAAGAACGAGACGGTTTTGGTTTCCCGGGCCGAGACGATGCTCCTCGTCGGCAGGAGGCTTCTGTTCCACGGACGAAGCTCCGTCTGAGCAGAGAGACAAACCGTCCACGTGGGGATTTAAAGATCTGGAACAACCACTTTCTTTTTATTTCCTGCAGGTGAACGATGGATTATCATCACTGGTTTGTACTGATGTGTTTTCATCTGGGGGTTAATAAAATATATCTGTTTATAACCGTCTGACACATTGTTTTTATTATCTCTGATAGATCTTGGATTTTTATTTCAGACTTTATTGACATACACCGTTAAAAAATAAATAAAGTCTTCACAGAATACATAGAATTTGATGTATTTAACATTTAAGGCCATTAACCTATTGATTGATCCTGCAAAATATTTTATATTTAGTAAAATTTTATATTTAGTAAAAGTAATTTTATGTATTTCACGGCTTATTTAGGAAAACGTGTAAATTACACAGTGAATTTATGGGAAGTGACTCGTGAAGTGTTTGAGCTGTGAAGGTGAAATCAGGCTCGGGCAGCGTATCGACTTTCTCTGCATGAACATGTGATGAGCTCGGCCGGTTCGACGCCGTCTTTTGTTCGTGCTCATGAATTATTGCCGGGAAGCTCAAAGGCCACTTAACAGACTTCTACACACTTGACTCATTTGGTGCCTGAAAGATTGAAGTGGCCGAACTGCAGAATAGAAAACGAGCTTTAAGAACCAAACCAGTGAACTGCTGCTCGGGGAGAGTTATCGTTTCTTTACGGGCAAATTATCTGCAAATACAACAAAACACTTTATATTCTCACTTCAGTTACACACTCGTCTCTCTCAGGAGTAAAAGAGAACAGCGAGGCCCAGCAGAGGGCAGCACAGCTTTCTCTCATTATTTATTAAAAAGTTTGAAAAGGATGTATTTATTAATGAATCTTTACTGTATTAATCACTGACTTCCTTCATAAAGACATTTGTACATGTTCCAGCTTTCTCAAACTACTTTAAATGTTTATTCTTTCACATCCGAGAGATGTAATGATTCCACATCACTGGCAGCTCTGCTATAAATATTCAAGGTATGTTTAATATTTGTATTCTAAGTGTTTCAGGTCCTTTAATATGACGACTGACTCTACAATTGAGTCTTTGATGTGTTGAGACCTCAGTTCTGTACTGAAACACCTCGAGTGGAGCCTGTTGCCTTATACGGTCTTGGTTTCAGGGTTTAGATCGTGCTCGTGATGAAACCACAGCAACACGCTCCTCATCAGCAGGTGGAATCCGTCCGGCTGAAATGAGCCATCACAGGACGCGTACCAGAAAACCTCAAAGAAAGAAGTGAGAGTAGCGAAGGAGGAGAAAGTGAAGATGTTGTCGCCCGAGGCCCAAAGTGTGAGTGTGTTTCACGTGCAGGCGTTATCTCTGCAGCCTGGGCAGGAAATTCCTCTGCTCACAGAGATAAAGAGCCGTGTCGGGCAGCTCGTCCGTCCTCTCAGAGTCAGACACCGGCCTCGTCCACGCTGCAGCTGACGTGTCCGTCCACACAACATTCATCTTAATAAAAACCTTCACATAAAAACAAGCGGAACTGAATTCAGGCCGAGGAGTGTGACCCAGAGAGAAGCCGGTATAGAGCAGCCGGTGTTGCTGCTGTTTTGCATTGTTAGTTTTCTGGTTAAGGAAGCAGAGGATCATGGGTAAAGATATTGATCTGTGTCGTGTGCCTCTCTCTATTGATTGTGTGTGAAGAACAAAAGGCTCAGCAACGTGTGATTGAAACGACGAGTCTGAATGAACAGGCCCCCGGCTTCGATGTCGAGGGTGTAACTCAGGCACATGTTAACTATGCAGGTGCGGCGGTGCAAACCTAAATGTGACCGAGCAGGTTTCGTGGCATTAAGAGTTTTGTTCCGTGCATCGACTTGATAACCAAATAACACAGATGTTAATAACTATAAAGGATTGAAATGGAAGATAAGATAACAGGCTGATGAGATATCGAACCTGTGTTTGTTCCTCCTGGTACGTGCAGTGCATCGCCGCCACCACCACAGCAACAACCACACACACAACACACACCCCACACCCACACCCCCCCCACACCCCACACACCACACACACACACACACGCACACACACACACACACACACGACACTGTGAACTCTGTGTGTGATTCATGTGTGACAGTAAGTGTGTTTGTAAATGATTTTACAGAATTGCCCCATAAAGTTTTTTTTCCCGAGCTCCACACCTGGTGACCAATAACCTTCCAGATCATTTGACTCAAAAGCAAAGCGGCAGATTTGGGCGTGTTTTCCCCGAAACTGTCAAAACGGATTTACTGAACGATGTAATTAAACAATTAACTCCGTTGGGTCTGTAGCTTTGTGAATTAACACCTGGACCGACAACAAAGCTCAGGAGGAACAGAACCATTTCTCATTTGCTGGGAACCACTTAGAAACTTTAAGAGCACCCACAGCTTCATTTCATCGACCTGTGCAAAAAACCCTGTTTGCCCAGCGCTGGTATTCAACCGTGTCCATCACCTGCTCCACCGTGTTCTCTGACAAGCAGCTGTGACAAGCAGCTGTGACAGGCAGCTGTGACAGGCAGCTGTGACAGGCAGATGAACTCGTCGGGGAGGACAACAGGCAGGAACTTGTCCGGGTTCTTTCCAGAGAAGAAGAAGCGACTTGCAGACGTTTGTGACCATCTGTAAAATCTACCTGCATCATAGGATTACAGGGAATAACACTCAGAGGTGCGAACGCATCATCACTTGAGCAATAAAACAATATCAGTAATCATCACAATATAACTACGGTTCAATATATACAATAAATACACTATTTACATAAGTGTTTTGTTGTTTCTCAAGAGTTTGTCATTTTCTGCTCCCAAGAAGAAGAAGTCCAAACCACAACCTTCACTCGAGAGCAAAAATCCCTCTTTAAACTTAAAGAAATATTAATGTATAAAACATTTCAGTCGATATCGTGATAATTATCGATATCGTCTAATAGGAAAATGTTTTTCTTGATATAATCTGTGGTCATTTCACCCCATCACGGCCCCTGGTCTAAATAAACACATCAAACATTATGTTTATATATTAGATTATTTAAATGACATTTTATATCCTCAGATTGTGTACTTATATGTTGTGTACTTATATGTTGTGTACTTATATGTTGTGTACTTATATGTCGTGTACTTATATGTTGTGTACTTATACATTAAGTTATACGTCTACTTGTGTGTTTACAACAGGAATAAGGGAGAAACAGTATTTCAGTCCCGTCTACTGTCCAGCAGCGAGAGGAAAGTTTATATATTTTCAGTTTCACAGTCACTTCAGACTCTTAATCCTCTAATTATCTCTATGTATTGTTGCAGCGCTGCCATTAAAAAGCTCGTCATCGACTAAATGCCAGCGACAGTTAAACAGTGGGCGTTATTCACGGCTTCGGGGAAAACAGGAGGAAACGCAAGGGGAGTAAATATTCCTCCAAACTCTGGTTCTGACTCAGGAAAGTGACACAACAGCTCCACAGGGGGTCGGATCACCTGGCGAACGAAACGTGTTGTGAAACAGAAACCGTGAGGTCATGGGAAATCACTGTTTGTTGAGCAACGCTGCTGAAAGGCTGCGGCCAGATCCAACCAAAACCCCCTGGAGCTCCCGGTGGCGTCAGCGGGCGGCGTCGGGATCACACGTCGGAGGATTCGTGGTGAAAGACACAATGACGAGGCTTCGCTGTGACCACGACGACAGAGGCCGAAGCCGAGTAACGGCTTGTTTATGATGCTTTTACGTATGAAAAGTGATCGAGGGATGTCACCGTCCCTGCCACTTTGGCAACTAGTTAGTTAGTTAGTTAGTTAGTTAGTTAGTTGGTTGGTCCTCTTCCTCCCTTGAGGGGCATCAACCCGGGCTACGTGTCGGGCGTCTCCACGTGTCAGAGCCAACTCTTTCAGTCGAGCTTGCTGCCTTGTTGTTTTTGGGCCGACCCTGTTTGCTCTCTCCAGGTGCCGTCCGTCTTCACGCTGCATTCCACAGATCTCTGACCTGTTTGGAAAGAGTGCAACGGAACGCCACTCAAGAATTCCACCTGGTGAACTCGGGGAAGATTGATCGACCCAGAGAGCCCGTCCTAGTTCTTCTAAATCAATGCTGAAGACTTTCCTGTTTGCCTCGGGCCTTTTGTCTTATAGTTTTTGTATTGTCTAATGTCGCTTTCACAATCTGTCACGAGGCCTTTTGTGTTTTACTGAGGATAGAGTCCGATCCGAGCCCGCGTGTGCAGAACCTCCCCCCAGACACTGACCTGCACGTCCCTCAGCAGTTTGCCGGGCCTGTGTCGATCCTCTCTTCTGTTGAAGAGGCTGTTTCCTCCTGTGCAGCCTCCCTCCACTTGCTCTCTGCAGACAGACATAGTGAATACTGCAGAACTATTAGGAATAATACAGACTGAACAAACAAACCAACAAACAAGCAAACAGACGGGAGTGACAACACACCGGGTCCTTCAGCAGTCGTCTGTCTCATCTCTCTTCGTTGGAGTCCGGATTGCGCACAACCACTTCTCGACGATTAAGGTAATTGGATATACTCAGACTTTAGGTGCAATCCAGGATTCACTTTTCTTTTTCATTGTGAGAGGACGTTTTTCAACACGTCCGTTGATTACTCAGAGGATAATTAAATTAATTGTGATGAGAAAACTCGTTTAGTGAACTAATGTCCCTGAGTGTGTGAATTTAAATGTGATTTAATAAGGGGGCAGTTGGGCCCTTGGTGCAGGTGTGAGCTCCACCGAGCGACATTCTATAGAATATAATCTTGTTCAACTGTTGCGAGAAACAAGAAGATAACCCGGAGAGATAAAAACTACCTACCTACCTACTTCCTGCAGAAGGCCGAGCTGCTCAGATCCAGCAGATAACTGATCATCGCACACACGATTAACACAAACGTTGTTCTTACCTGTGAAAGTCCCACAATGTTTTATCTGCATCATCGAGTTCCATCTCTGGTTTCAGCGTTTTCTGAACTGCTTATGAATTTTTAAAAAAAAACAGAGATTTCGAAGAAGATCAACACGACAGGAAACACCAGCTCAGCCCCCCCCCGTTGAAGAGAGGATGTTTCAGCCTTATCCGCTGCTGTGTCTATGCCATTCATCAGATCAGCCACACGACCTCTTTAAACAACAGTAAAGAGTCTCTTTGTGTTTATTATTATTTGTATTATCTATTTATGTTTGTCGTTATTATTATTATTATTATTTGATATTTCATTTCCCCAACTGGGCAATGCAGAGTCAATAAAGACTTCTTATCCATAATCATAATGGGACACTTCTATACTTCTAAATCTATACTAAAAAGAAACACTATAGAAAGTTATTACAATTAAATTGAAATAAAACTGTTGAATAAACTATATGTTTTAAATTACCACGAGTGATATTTTGCTGCTGAGGAACTGGACCAGATCCAGGGGGGGGGTCCTGCATCTGTTTCCGTGGTAACATCCCTGCGTCCTCATCCTCACTGGGAGCGTCGCTGGTCAAGCCGTCCTCTGAGCAGCTTAACTGGGAATCCTGAGGGCCGCGGCGGGGACGGAGGGGGGGGAGCTTGGCAAACTGGTGACACTGGTTATCGTCACCCTCGCTGCTGCTGCTGCTTCTCGCCGAGGAATGTGTGGGAAATGTCTGAGGTGCTGAGGCTGGACTGGTCGCTGCAGTTTGTCTTTGACCTTCGACCCGGTGCGAGGTTGCGTTTCCTTCCTGGTCTCCACTCGCCGCACTGGCAGGGACGAAAGTGTGTTTTTGTTTCATCGCAGCCTGTGGATCGGGTTTCCACGTCCGAGCTTGGGACTCTCTCGATGTGGCGTTCACTGTCTCAAAACTAACAATAACTTCCTGATGTCTCCAGGCCCGGGGGGAAACGCCGCTCGCTCTCATGGGGGGGGAAATGTGGAGAAGCTGCACTAAATTTGATTCATCCGCGGCGTCGGGATGTTTGGGCGTCCGGACGCGTGGGTCGCTCTGCTGGAGGAACGTTTCCCACCGATCCTCTGAGGTGACACCGCCGGATCTCACAGGCGTTTCTCCTCGAGGTGCTGCCAGTTGGATCTGACCTTTGACCTCCTCTTCACCCACACACTGTGCTGCAGCTTCACCCTGCTCCGTTTCCTGATGCTTCAGCCTTTTCTCGGAGCTCACAGACGCTGTCAGCCCGGAGAGTGATTGGATTCCTCGGGACTCTTTCTCTAAATGGGTTGTCCCTGTGGATTTGTATGTTTTCTTTTGTGACTGAAATGGTTGTGAAATCCCGTTCCCTTCCTTTGTCGTGTGATTTCTCATCTCTTTCACTTGGACTGGGATGTGAACCTGGGAAACGTCCTCGGTTTGAGCCTGAGTCTTTCTCTGCGGTGTCTGAGGATTAAATAAACCCAAGTGAAAGTCCTGTAAAGTCCCAAACTCCTGGCTGCACTCAGGAAAGCTCACTGGCTGTGTTCTCCCATCTTTAAAGAGCTTCGATGAGGCGGCGGTGAACCTCTGGACGTGCAGACGTCAGCTTCCTGCTGCGGGCTGCTGGCGGAGAGACGCCGTCCTCTGGAGCTCCTGATGGTCACTGACCTTCAAATTATTTCTGTTCATCCTGGAAATGTCTTCCCGTTTCCTCAAGAAGTGACGTCTGTCTTTGGAACTCACCGAGGCACCATTGTTCTGGGAAAACAACAATAATCCATATGTTCATATTAAACCTTTCACAGAGTGGCAGTTAAACCTGAACGCTGAGAACCAGGGAACAGAGGAAATAAAGGATTTTTAAATGTCAGGCTCTGTCACATGTATTTGTTTACACAATGCAAATCTGTTTTTCAATATAAACGCAATAGAATTATTGTTTTTCTGAGGTTTAGTTTCTTCTTCTATTTTTTTATGTTTTCCCTTAGTTTTGCTTTTTGCTTAATATCCATGTAGAGGTCGTCTAGCAGGTGCCCGATTGGCCTCTGCACCACAGTAAATTAATGTTTAAACTAAACTAAAACATAATATATATATTATACCTTCAGCTGTTTGGACCCGTGAGCTTCGTGCTCTTCAACAAACTCTCCGAGATGTAGAATATTCTCGTCAGATAAACGTCGGCCATGCTCCTCCGTGAGCGGTTCGAGAGTCGGGCGGCAGCACCTGTCCTCGGGGGGGACGCTCCTCCCTGCAGAACCGCCGACTGGGTCCTGGTCTCCATCGGTCCGGTCGCTCCCTGTGACACAAGGTTAACTCTGAATAACAAGTTCATCCCAATAAACCCGTGAATCGTTAACGAGAGGTTCAACTCTAAAGACTGATGAGTAGAGAACGAGGAGATAACGTGGTAATGAGTTCCCACATTTAAATTCACGAGATCCAGATTTTTATTTGGATCGGCACCAAATTACAAACACACACTCGCAAACATCAGTCCGCTAAACATGTTTATTTCAACAATATTTACATATATTTATTATAATAGTAAATAATATAGATTTATTCTCTACTTCTCTACAGCACAAAGAACAAAAGAAAGAATTGAAAGGTTTCCCTATTCAAAAAATATGAGGATTTAAATGACGTAGAGCCAGAAACTACTTTTCTGTCAAATTATTACTGGGAAAATCCACAAATTTCTGAAACGTTAGTATCAGAAAACATTATTACACGGTGATATAATCCAGAGAGAATCTGCAGGTGAAGAGAAACTTCAACACGGAGCTCGATGTGGCTGAGCGGGTGTCAAACCTCTCGAGCTGCTGTGAGGTTTGTCTGGATGAAAGTGAGGCTGTGATTTATAGTCCGAGCTACAACGTTTACAGTGAGCGTCAGTGGAGTCACAGCTCCGCTCGGTATTCTGGGGACAGTGGTTGGATTGTCTGTCCGACTGACAGGCTGCAAATCTCCCTGAAGGGAAAAAACTAACCAGGATCACGTCAGGATCACGTCTTCCTTCAGGTTTATTCTTTGGATTAAACTGTTTTCGAATCGCTGCTGTTGTGCTTTTTGCTTCTGATCACTTTCATACGCTCACCTGCTTTACTGTGAAATATGTTTTAATAAAGCTCGTTACTCAGTTTTCCTTTTGTGCAGTTTGACACATGCACATTCTTCAAAAACAGTAAATTATATATATTTTTATCAGCATTTGATCATCGTAGGAAACAGTTTTCGATAATGTAAGAAAACAAACAAATATATAACAATGATCCGGTTGGTTTAAGACATTTCAATGATTGTTACATATTATAGATTAAAATCCACCGCAGGTAACTGAGTAACCGGCGCTGTGAACAATTAAACCCTCGTCCGAGCAGAGGATTGCGATGAGGGGGGTCAAGGATCAGTTGTGAAGAGGTGTTGGTGGTGGGGGGGGGCAAACACAGAATACTGATAAGGTCCCAGTATAAGACAAGATGAATGAAATCACTCAGGACAAAGCTTTAAATAAAACATGTATAATCCTGTCTCCGAATAAAACCATTCAACAACCGCAAGAGAGAGAAATGTTCAGGAATCAAACCGAACAAACACGTTTATTACAGATGTTCCCTGCGTGGATTTTTAAATCCAACGCGCTCCGGAGGTCACGTCCTCTCAACGTCTCAGGAACCTCTTCCTGGAAACGGGCTGAATGTTGGACGAGCTGTCTGGACTTGTCTCTGAGGAGAAGGAGTTTGAAGCATGCAGAGTTGAGCGTGAGGCCTTGGCTTAACCTAACCCCCCCCCCCTCGCCTCCTTCCTTACAGAAATCCTCCTCCCTCAGGACTCCGGCATTCCACGCAGCTCATTTCTACTTTCCCTTACATAGTAGAAAACGTTGACGCTGCGTCCGTCTGCACGTGCCCGCATGTAAATCTGTCACCAATTCCCAGGGATCCACATCTGCGAGTTTATATCCGAACGTCCCTTCGCAGCATCTGCGGAGACGTTCAGTTATGAAACCCAGGAGCTTCTGGGATTTACTGAGGCCTCAGAATAGAAGAATAGTTCATTCTCACAGTTCGGTGAGAGGAAATAAAAGGTGAAGTGATTTCCTGGATAAAAGTCGTATCCGTCGTCTTCTATCAGTTTGACTGTTTCACTCACTCGGGGCTTTTCACAACTTCTGATTTCATCATTTCAAGATGAAGTTCTGCAAGTCATTGTTCATTTGTTAACCAAAGTGAACCGGTTCGAGCTTCCTCTTGGAAAATTAGCATTTCAAATGTTACAGGCTCGTCTCTGCCCTGTTCAGCCCCATTGGTCCCAGAGTGGGAAAGCAGCTGGTGACTCACCTCCTCAGGCAGTGAGGAGGAGCCACAGGGACGAGGCTGAGCAGCATTTGCTCTGCGGCTCTGAGGCAGAATCAGTTCCAGACTTGGTGCCGACCCTCGCACAACAAGACATAAACCTCAGGACGACTCGGAGATCCCAAACACACAAGAGAAGACTGGAAGGAGGATTGTGGAGACACTGTCAGAGGACTGAAACAAGGGAGAGACAGGAGGTTGAAGAAACTTGTTTGGCAGGATTTTTTTTTTGTTTGCCTGTGTGTTGTTGGAGGGTGATATTTCCTCATCACACTAGAAAAGAATACTTTGCACCCTGCATGCAGGACGGAGGTTTCTTCTTGCTCGACAGGTGCATACAACCGTTCAAATGGCAAACATCACCGACAAGGACTGTGAGGTCACAAGGCAGAATCTGTATATATTCTATGCGGCTGTCATGATTGTGATTTTCATCCTGGCTCTGCCTCTGAATGCATCCGTCCTCCACCTCTTCATTTTCAAGCTGAAGTTCTGGAAATCCAACAGCAACAACATCTTCCTCTTCAACCTGGTGCTGGCTGACATCCTCCTGCTCTTCTGTTTGCCCATAAAGGCGTACAACTTCATCCAGGGGGAGCGGAGGAGCACCAACGACGTGGTGTGCAAAGCCATGCTCTTCATGTTGTTTTCTAAACCGAGGGGCCAGCATCGCCTTCCTCACCGTGACCTCCATAGATCGATATTTCAACGTTGTGCACCCCGGCCGGAAGAATCTGCTGCGCGCTCTGAAGAAATCTCCTCAGATCTCGATCCTTATCTGGCTGCTGCTGCTGCCGCTCACCATCCCCACCATGCTCAAGACCTTCGAGTGCTGCAACAGCCTGAAGGACGAGACCAACGTGAGTAACGTCATGAAATCCTTCAGGAGACGAACATTTCCACCTTCTCTTCTGTATTTATTACTCGAATCCGTGGAGTAAATACGTCTATCTGCTAAATCCAGAAATCTCAGTTTGTCTATGTCTTGTTTATCTCGAGAATCGTTTCTCTTATTGGCTTCACGCTCGGCCTGTGGACCGAGGAAGTGCCGTCTGGAATCTGGTGTAATTTGGACACATGACACGTTCAATATGAATAAAGTTTAAATAAACAGGCGACTCTGCAGCAGCGGCGTTATTTAAACGTGTAATGTTCTCATCGTGGATTTGTTTTGCGACAGTCAGCTGAAAAAGAAACAAACATTTTAGTAGAATGGGAAACGTGTCAATTTTGAATTTAGCGTCCAATTTTTCCCAAATTTCGTTTTATTGCAATATTCTTTTTATACGGAGAAAAGTGTAAAAGATAAAAAGTAAATACTGCTGCAGCTGCAACGAAGGGTATAAGATAAATAAGCTTCGGGTGAGAAAATTAAAGCAACACTACGTCACTTTCACTGAGCAACAGCGCCCCCTTGAGCCACACGTGGAGATTAATTCTGCTTGGCTCCGTGTCCGATAGATATACGCAGACCTTCTCGAGGACCGTTCGTCTTATCGGCTGCAGACGTGTCGTGTGTGTTGTTAAGTTCACGACAAACGATTCTCCAGAGTCGAGCTTCACGCAACATTAAATAAACAAACTGTTGTCTCTCTGATAACGTCCACGCTGTCAGTCGTGTTCACGAGGCAACGCGGCGCTGAGCGAGCCCGGTTCTTACGTCACTGATAAAAACCCAAACTGCTCTCTTGAGAAATTCAAAGTTCACATAAAACACACACAGGGTTAATGTGAGCAAACAGTCTCTCAGCCTGAAGAGACACGATAACAGTGTTGGAAATAAGAATAATAATAATAATAATAATAAAGAGGCTGGATTTATACGATGAAGAATGTGGGTCCATGGAATTCTCTCAGAGTAGTGGGGGGGGGGGGGGGGGTTATCTCATCCACTTATAATGGAGCCTGTTTCCAGGGCTATTTTTGCACCGACACAGCCGAGCTTTAGTTTGAGTCAAATTACACAACACGTTTGACTACATGTCCGTTTGGAGAAGATACGATAAAAACTAAAATTATAATACTTTCAGAGAATATTTTAGTTTCTGATCCTTTGTCACATTTCAGATGGTTTCATTTAAATAACGGTTCGAGGCCGACAGAATTCAATTAAACAATATCTCAACAAAGAATAAAATCTGAATAGATTAATTAATTAATTATAACTAACTAACTACTAATAACTAATTACTATTCACTGGGTGTTTAAGGCAGTTAAAACGAACCAGCTACAACTGAACAATGCTAATTTAATAATATCGCATTTGTCAAAGAACCTTTTTAAAGAACTTTAATTACATTTAGCTGCTAAACGTCCTTCGTTTAACTTGAGGAAAATTCTGATGCAGGACTTTTACATGTAACAAAATGAAATACCACGTGTGGCTGCAGAGGGCGCTGTTGCTCAGCGACAGTTACGTAGTGTTGCTTTAAATAAGGGGCCTGGTCTTATTCCAACACATTGATTTCGAACAGAGATTTTACTTTTGATTGTTGCTCTCCTTAAACCTATTTGTTAAGCAGCACTTACTCAACCAGTCATAAACAAGCCTCTGTTGTTGTGTTCTTCTCTTTGTCTTTGAGAAGGTGGTGGACATTTTGAGAGAGGTGGTGTTCTTCACTCAGATCCTCATCCCCTTCGTCATCCTGGTCTACTGCACGGTGCGCATCGTCAACCGGCTCAGGAAGAAGACCGTCGGCGATACGACCAAGTTGAAGAGAGCCGTCTTCCTGGTGACCTCTGTCATGGTGGTCTTCTCCTTCTGCTTCCTCCCCTGCACCATAGCCAGGATGCTGCTGCTCATCGTCCGGGTCAAAGACAAGAGCGAGAACCTGCAGGACGGCACTGCCGTGGCGTTCGACGGCCTCATGGTCCTCTCCTACATGGATTGTCTACTGGATCCGCTGGTCTACTGCTTCTGTAGCACCAAGTTTAAAGGTCTTTATCTCTCCAATTATTTCCCCTTCCTGGTGAAAGGAGATCCGGTGCCGATAGAAAGCTCGACAGCAAACACGACGAATCCACAACGCAATAACGTCATTGAAGTCGATGGAACGCAGAGGATGGACAGCTGCTGCATGCTGTGTGGTTTCTTTCCAACATGAGACTGACAAAAAATGACTTTATGAAAGGGCGACGAAAGTAAACGCCATTAAGAAAAGACACGTGGTCGATGAACGTCTATTTTCTTATGATTCTTAAAAAGACATGTACAGAGGTACACAGCTGTCCAAAATGCTTAGTGTTCATAAACTGTAAATAAAGATGGGCGACACGATAGCTCCCCTCCTGAAGCCAAAGCGACTTGATCGCCCTCCGGTGGCTCGCTGCTGTATAAGCCCTTCCTCCTCCATGTTAGTGGGCGGGACAGTCACGTTACAAAGTGGACAATAGGTCAATGACGGGACGGTTGCTCCTTCCATGCTTGTTTGTTGATTTTTTTACGCTGCCGTTTGGTTTGTCTACCAATGTCACAACGCTATGAACTGTGGGTAACACCCTTAGTGCAGGACTTGCCAGTTTCACAGTGGGTCGGTCTGAGCGTCTACCAGGAACACGCCTCAGAGTCCGTGAGCCTTCAGGGGGCACATTGGGCCCTAGCTTCCGTTTTGTACAACGTGAGGAAGTGGAGACGCGTCGTCCATCTTTATTTATCTATGTTTTGTCTAGATCATATTAATGTTGGTGGATTTTCTTGAGGGAAACATAAGGGTCTTTTATTAAGGGGCGATACCTCCCAGCTAAAGTATGCACATCTGTTTCTTCTGTTAGACTTGGACAATGAAATGAGCGGCCGAGTTAACGACCCTGAGAGATTCCTTCCAAGCGCAGGAATCTTATCTGTCCAACCCGTCCGAGCTCCCACTGTGAAACAAGCCTCAGTGGGTTTGGATTAAGACTCGGTGAATAAAAACCAAACCAATAAATCTGGTCGAATGGATTTTCTGTCAAGTTTGGTGGGAAATTCCAAAACAAGCCCGAATAAAAGAAGAAGAAGAGAGAAGAAGGTTTTTCTGTTATATTCACAAGCATGAATTCCTCGATTTGTAAAATCAGATGCATATGTGGCCCCTGTGTGTATTAAAAAGGCCCCATACAGGAAGCTGCTCATTAATAGGAATTTAATGAATTGTACAACTGTTTATACTGTGTAAATATATAGAGACAGATGGGTGTATTTATACTGTAAATATGTTTCTTTTTTATAAGCAAGTTGAAATAAACCATCCCTCATTACGTTGGGAAGCTTTTCACAAACCTGTGGTGATTTAAAGACATAACTTTGATGGCTGTAAATGATAAATCGACCTGAATGCATCGTACATGATTAATAATGAATCATTTTAAACTAATTTACACACAGACCTACTGCTGACGTGTCCTTGGGCAACGTACCGATACACAAACTGCCCCAGACAGCTGACACAACATGTGTATGAGTGACGCGTGATGCACCGTGCGAATGAATGGGCGAATGGCTAAACTAGTGGAAAGCACCTCGAGGGGTCATCGAGTGCTGAACGTTTACGATGTTGATTATGAATCATCTCAACTCACGACCGAACAAAGACCGTGTGAGTCACCTGGGGGTCATTCTCACCTTGATGATGTCATCAGCAGTGTGTGTTGTTGTCTGGCGATTGTGTGTGTTTGATATCACGTGAATGTTACTATCAGTGTGTCACCAGTAACGTCACGTCCAACGACACAATGAGACGTTTGTGTTGTGAGATATTACGCAACACACTGAATTTATTTGGAAAATCAAATAATGAATTGATGACGAGAACAGGAAACACCCCCCCCCCCTTCAGAGTTTGGGTAAAGAGCCAAGAGAAAAACCCATAAACCCAAAAGAAGGGAGCGACATCCACAGCTGAACTATGACGAGCGTACGGCCACGTGGAAGAACATTTCCACAATGTTTTGTTTATTAGTGAAACTTAAAACCTAAAAGAATAAAATGCTCCATATTCCTCATTTTAACACAGGACACACGTAAACTTACACCTTTATTCTTGTAACATTACAACTTAATCTCCCCTTTAAATGACCCTTCTACTCTGTCGAAGCTCTTTTAAAGTTTTAAAGCTCTCTCCTAACGACCTGATTAAAAGACCGACGCCCACTTTTGTCCACAGAACACACACGAAGACCGAACTGTCAACGACGTGAAGCTCAGCGAACATCTGCTCCACGAACAGGTGTAAACTGAACTTAGATATGTCAACGTGTCTCTGTTTACTTTGTTTAATGTGTACAAAGTACTCCACACAGTTGTACCAGCACCGAGCTTGAGTCTTTATTTAACATATGGACCAAACAGCCCGATGTCAGGTAGGACATGGGACATAAAGTCCTCTCTGCCCAGGAGGTTGTGTTTCCCCCTGTTCCTTAGCTGTTGGTTTCTTTGTCTGTTTTCAAGCACGATGAAAACAAAAACTATACTTCATGAATTACTACAAAACATTGAACTTTAGTCTGGATCCAGGATTTCATGTTTCCACTTTCTTTGACATTGCAAGACAAGAGATCGTCACCAATTTCTCAAAGAACACAAAAAAACGGAATCAGACACATTCAGTGGACTGGTGTAAACGAGCGTGTGACATGCGGAGCAGCACGATTGAATCCAAGGAGACTGTATATGTGCAGGTGTGTGTTCTACTGAGTGACATAATTACTGTCTTTTTACTCAATTACTCAAAAACTACAGAACCGATTCCCATTAAACTTTTATTGCGGGGTGGGGCATGACCCGAGGAAGAACCCATTGGATCTGCAGGGGTACGTGTTCTCCGAGCGTCCTTAAAAGTGCATGAACGCAGAAGGAAAAACAGTAACCACCACACGGAGGAGAGCTGCAACTCATCTAAATTAATTGGAGTAATTTGGCCTGTAGGTGTTTCACGGGGTCACGTACACAGGCGAGTCTCGACAAGTCGTCCAGACAGGAATGCAGCAGTGTTGCAGCTGTATGAGCCTGATCCTGAATATCCTGGATAAGCACAAGCAAACACTGTAAATGTTCTCATCATATGTTGTGATTCCTAAACACGTGAGATCAAATAAAAACTGGAGAATTCTGTGTAGGAGAAGGATTTATGAGAGCAAACATCTTCTAAACTCCAATAATTGGTCACATGTAAGAAATGTACACGAGGTATAACTATGACTTGGACCCTTTTATGTAATTACTTTGCTCTACTTGTCCCAATATTTGCTTTATGAAACAATAGTATCACAAACGGGTGAAGTTGTCAATATGAGCTGATGACGTGTATAGAAATGAATGTGTAAAGGAGCAGGAGCCTCTGTTTCTCTTGTTTGCGTAAATACCTTTTTTACTGCTGCTGAAATATGTGAATCTAAAAATACATTTCTGCCGACAGATCCTTGGTCTGCGTTCAGGTGAGAGAACGATGTGAATCTGAGTGAATCATCAGACTGTGACTGGTGCATGTGGAGGCTGGCGTCCGTTAAGCTCGTGTGTCAACACGCTACGTGTCGGAGCCTCGCTCCTGAGATTGGGAAAACGAGGGTGTGGTTTTCTCTTGTTGCCCTGAAGTGCACCTTGAATAATAAAGTGCTGATCCAAGCGAGAAATGCTTGAAATTCCTGCACTTCACAGCAACAAAAGAAACATGGGAGGTGGCTTAGTGAAACCACACATCACAAGATTAAAAAAAGTTATTCAAGCTCCTGCAATAAACATAATCCAACAATGAGCTCATGTCTCCGCCAAGGAGAGAACACATTACTTGACTCGGCTGCACTTTGGTGACTGTGCAGCGGCTGAGAACCCCCCCCCCCCCCCCCCCCGCAAGAAACCTCATTGAAATAAAAAGATCCAGATCTGCACAAACTCATCATCCCCCCCCCCCACACACACACACACACACTCATCACCCACACAGGAAACACATGATACATGATAGACGGCTTCAACCAAACCTCAAGATTAACAAAGTGTGAGAAAGTTGGTGCCATCGGGCCTTGAGCAGGGGGGGGGGGGGGGGGTATGGTAACCAGACTGTTGTTGTGTGTTTGTGTTACTTGAGCACACACACACACACACACCACACCCACACACACCAGCCGTCATGCCGACTGGAGGAGAACCTTCTGATAAGTGGATAAACCTGCACAAGTTTGAACAGAAGATGAACAGAGGATGAACAGAGGAGGAACAGAGGAGGAACAGAGGATGAACAGTGATAGAACAGAGGATGAACAGGAGGAGGAACAGGAGGATGAACAGAGGATGAACAGGAGGAGGAACAGAGGATGAACAGGAGGAGGAACAGAGGAGGAACAGTGAGAGAACAGAGGATGAACAGGAGGAGGAACAGAGGATGAACAGTGATAGAACAGTGATAGAACAGAGGATGAACAGAGGAGGAACAGAGGATGAACAGAGGAGGAACAGGAGGAGGAACAGAGGATGAACAGTGATAGAACAGTGATAGAACAGAGGATGAACAGGAGGAGGAACAGAGGATGAACAGAGGAGGAACAGAGGATGAACAGAGGAGGAACAGAGGATGAACAGAGGATGAACAGAGGAGGAACAGAGGAGGAACAGAGGAGGAACAGGAGGAACCGACTCTTTGTAAATCCACTAAACTCTCGCTGGTGTTTTAAATACCCGTGTTTGGTTACATCAGGAAAACAGGGTTGGACCTGTGACCACGGAATCTGGGTCAGATAAGCTCAGTTGTTGTGACACGGTGGAGCGAGGCAGTGGCTGGTTCTTACTGAGACAAGCTGGGGCAGGAGGGACGTGGGGCCTCCTTCCATCTGATGGAGCAGATGGTGCTGGGAGAGCTGGGAGCTGAGGGGACCGAGAACACAGAGGATCGTTGTTCAAGGAGAAAGAGTGAAGAGGTTTACTGTCACATTTCCTCATCTGCTGGGAGTTGTTCCTCAAATATGATAGAATAGAATAGATAAAATATGTTAAAACCCTAAAATATGTTAAAAACCCTCCAGCTTCGACGATATTAATTTAATAAAGACCATCAGACCGCTGATAACGAACCCACCTCCTCGGAGTCTGCCTGTGTCAGCACAAGCGGCGAGCCAATCGGGAGCGAGCAGACAGGAAGCGTCCAACCTTCATGAGACACAGAGAGAAAGACAAGAGAGAGAGAAGTTTAGATCGCCGAGGGAGATGAAGCATGAAAGAGAACCTGTGGTAACCTTCACTTCTCATAAAGACTCAAAGCGTGTTTAGTTGGTCCAGTCTGGTTCTACTACAGACACCCCCCCCCCCCCCCCTCGCGCGTGCGAATCATTACTGGTGTTTTACAACAGGAACAAGCAACATGTCCGTGTGGTTACAAAAATAAATGTCTGAAATCAGAGGAAGATTTCAAACTCAGTTCTCCTTTCAGCAGAGATGAAACTGTGCCTGTAACCGCAAATTCCTTTGAAACTCTGAACGATTGTTCAAGGTTATTTTGAATCATTTTAATTTCCATGTTGATATGACTCAGTTCCCCAATGAGTCAACTCTATTTCACTATTTAATAACCACAGAAATCGACCTCTGTGGAAAATAACGTGCAATATGAAATATGAAATATAAGGAGATATAACGTGTTCGGGGGAAATTGGAAACCATGAAGCTCCCAGGTTGAGAAGCTGAATTCAAATCAAAGATCCTAAACCAAATATCTTTAAGTTTTACATAAAGAATCTTACAGCTTTTGACAAACGGCTGTGAGAACAAGCGACACCTGAAACTGAAGAGCAGGAGGGCACACAACCAATCAACCAATCAATCAACCAATCAACCAACCAATCAATCAACCAACCAATCAATCAACCAATCAATCAATCGATCTCCAGCACTACACAAGGTGCGACGCCCTCTGTCCATATCCCTTGACAACAGTGAGGAAAAACAACTTTAAACAGGGAAAAAGAAAAAGGTAGAAACCTCTAAAAGGTAGAGGATGTTTCTCTCAACAGAGCACTTCAACAAAATGACAATATTTACAACTGTGTAACATAAATGTCCTGTGGAAGAGAGGGGATGTTGCAATGCCTGCGGTGGATTGAGACATGGTTGGCAAACCACATGTGCTTTCAGATATGCGATCTATAGCAGAAGTAGAGTTGGTCTTTTGTGTAATGTCACTTACACCAAGTCTTGGGACAGAGAAACACTGTATGGAGTCTGATATAAATACACAAAGTTACCGAGTAATTATTTAGGTTATTTAAAAGCTTTAAATCATGAGTATGCATGGATACTGATAAGGAGTAAAACACGGTTTAACTCAGGAGAGCTCATACCTCCGACAACCGTCCCCTTATGAAAACACATTTCAATTCACAACAGACCCATGGAAAATATTTGGTCGTGTTCTGAGTATTTGGTTGTGTTATGAATATTTGGTGGTGTTGTGAGTATTTGGTCGTGTTCTGAGTATTTGGTGGTGTTGTGAATATTTGGTCGTGTTATGAGTATTTGGTGGTGTTGGGAATATTTGGTCGTGTTATGAGTATTTGGTGGTGTTGTGAGTATTTGGTTGTGTTGTGAGTATTTGGTGTGTTTGTAAGTATTTGGTCGTGTTGTGAGTATTTGGTTGTGTTATGAGTATTTGGTTGTCTTATGAGTATTTGGTCGTGTTGTAAGTATTTGGTCGTGTTGTGAGTATTTGGTCGTGTTGTGAGTATTTGGTCGTGTTAGGAGTATTTGGTGGTGTTGTAAGTATTTGGTCGTGTTATGAGTATTTGGTGGTGTTGTAAGTATTTGGTCGTGTTGTGAGTATTTGGTCGTGTTGTGAGTATTTGGTCGTGTTAGAGTATTTGGTTGTGTTGTAAATATTGAGTAGAAAAACACAATTTAAACTAAACTCTTGAATCAATAATCACAAATAAAAACTTGCAGTTTATTCCTTCCAAACTCTTTTGAGATGTTTTTGATCTATATAACAAAATGAGTATTATGTGGTTTCCCGTTGGTCTTGGACCTAAAGAGTTTGACATCCCAGCACAACGCTCGACGTGTGCAGGCATGATCGTTTTTCTGTGAACCGCCACCTGAGGAATTTCACAAGGGAAGTCACCCTCAACTGCTGAGATGTTATCTCCCCTTAATTCAGAATAATTGATGACACCGAACCTGTTGCTGGATGCATTTTAGCTGGAAAGATGATGCAACATCACTCATACCTCTGTACCCAGTCAGATCCTCTCTCTCTAAACCACACCTCTAGCTCACTGGAGCTTCACTCTGCAGAATCAGCCTCTCACGCACAGACCCAGCAGACGCACTGACACAAGGTGTTGGCATGCTCAGCACTTCCCTGTGTTCACTTCCCTGGCTCGGGGCTGTCCAGGCTTGACAGAGCTCCAGGATCACGGATCAGGAGTCGGGAGGGGAACCGGAGCCTGAGCAGAGGAGACGCCTGAAGCATGAAGGATAAAACTCTGGGACTCTTCTTCAAACAGGACGACTGATCGACCTCCTCCACCGTTATTATGACCATCAGCCTAAACATGTCTACAGCTAATGAAACTGACCACTGCAATGTGTCCAATACGTTCACGTATAACACTCTCTCCTGGCTGATGGTCGGAGAGTTCACGCTGGGTCTGCCGCTCAACTTATCGGTCCTCTACATCTTCATCTTCAGGTACGAGAAAACACGACCTCACCATCACTTCATCGCAAACACAGAAGAATATGAACGTGAGCTTTTAGAGCAGGAGGCGTAAAAACTGAAGTTTGCACATTGGATTTGATTGATTCAAATGTGAATATCAGGAGAAGGTTAATGAGGAACTAAGACAAAATAATTTTGTCCTAGTTCTTCTTCTTCTGCTTTCTATAAACCTAGAGAGTGATTTATTACTATGCAAAACTATGCAGTAATTAACTCATGCTCTCAGAAGATGGGGACAGTGTTAACATCCTGTTTGAATACTTGTTTGTTATTTACGTAAGTTGACAAAGTTTGTTTATCGACAGTTTGTCATATTTCTGCACTGAAAGATTTGATATGAATAACGTGAAACTCAAGAACGAAGTTATCTTTAAAACTAAAGCGAGTAATTTATGCTTCAAAGGATTCATGCACCGGAAACTATTAAAACTATTCAGAATGCAAATGAAAACCTTTTTTTACTTCTCTTTACTTTGACAACTTGTTGAGACCTCTGTTGAGCTCAGCTTATCTTCGATCAGACGAGGTGGAGCTGCTCCGTGGTCGGAGATCGACTGATAAACACGTCGAGAGGTTTCTGTCACACAACTTGGACAAAACTCAAACTCCTCGCTGGAGATAATAAACAACACTAATTTTGCTTTCATGTGGCTTCGGGATCAAATAAATTCCACCTCGGGTCAGAGCTAGAATGTTGGAGCACGAGTTGCCAGCGTCATCACTTCTAAACCAATTACAATAACTTTACAATCAGCTATAAATTGTGTCTTACTAATGTGAATTTATCAAATGTTAAACTTTTGTCACTTGCAAACTGTGTTTTAAATCATTTACATGTCACACTCGATTATTTTTCTTTGTGCTTCGTTACGATGCAAATATGGAAACACGGTGTATCTGAATTCCTCACAGCGTCACGTTAAGATTCTGAAGAGGTTTAACATAAAGTCTTTAGCTTGTAGGTTTTTCTGCTCTTTTATGCTTAATCTTTTAATTGTGTGAATAACTTCCTCTTCAGATTCAAGTTCTGGAAGAACAAAAGCATCCTGCTCTTCAACATCGTGGTCGCTGACCTCCTGCTGGTGATCTCTCTCCCTGCCAGGGCCTACAACTACCAGAACGGCCTGCGGCGCAGCGAGGACGATGGGTTTTGCAAGATCATGCTCTTCATGCTCTTTCTCAACCGAGGAGCCAGCATCACCTTCCTCATCACGCTGACCATCGACCGCTACTTCAACGTGGTCCACCTGGGGAGGAGGAACTTTGTCAAAAGGCTGAAGAAATCTCCCCAGTTCTCCATCATCATCTGGGTCCTGCTGCTGCCGCTCACCGTCCCCACCATGCTCCAGTCCCACGGGTGCTGCAACAGCCTCGGGCGAAATGAGAAAGATGGCGGACAGGTATTTGTTTCACTTTGCACGAGCAGTAAAAGTTCACCTGGCACCTGGAGGCCTTTTAGTTCTATTCCGCTGTGAGCATCAGCAACAATATGATCAGGGAACTAACTCGTGACAGTAAATAAGAACTGCAGCTACTGACAGGCTCAGACTTATTTAACAACACTGAGCTTTAATATCTAATCTAATTTCTTCACTTCAGTTCCATCACAGCATCTGATGCAGTAACAATCTGAGGCCTGTGCACATTTTATTTCCCATAATAATAATAATAATACTCGATGTACATGTCAATAAAGTTGTACTTTTCTCTTTATTTGAGAGGGTGGTGGACGCTTTGAGAGAGGTGGTCTTCTTCTCTGAGATCCTCATCCCCTTCGTCATCCTGTCTACTGCACGGTGCGCATCGTCCACCGGCTCAGGAAGAAGACCGTGGGGGAGAAGGCCAAGCTGAGGAGAGCCGTGTGGTTGGTCATGTCTGTGGTGGTGGTCTTCTCCGTCTGCTTCCTGCCCTGCGCGGTCGCCCGAGCGGTGCTGCTGAGCATTCGGCTGAAGAAGGAGAATGCCGAGAGCCAGTACTCAGCAGCGCTGGAGAAGGCCGAGGACGGCATGGTGCAGGTGTACGACGGCCTCATGGTTCTGTCTTACACCGACTGCCTGCTGGACCCGCTGGTCTACTGCTTAAGTAACTCGGGGTTTAAACACGCTTACATGTCCACCTTCTGCCCCACGTTTCTGCAGAAGAGGCTGAAGAAATACGACTTCAGCTCAACGGCAGCAACGAACACAGCTACAACCTCTGCAGCGACAAAAATTGCATTGCCGTTAGTAAGCAAGTGACTTGTTCTCCTGCCGACTGTGAATCTATATCTAAAGGCAGCATCTGCGGACATTGAGCATCACGCCTCAGCCGCACAGATTATAACCACTGCTTCTGTTCTCAGCGGCTGTGGCACATCGGACTCTTTCTCTCTGTCAACGATGAACATTAAAGGTCATCAAAGGTCGTCTCACCAGCAGGAACGGCGCCACAGCAATATATGATTGAAGGGTTTGAATGGAAATGGACAAGAGGATGAAGTGATGAGGGTGAGTTGGAGGGAAAGAGCAATAAGGGATGAAGGGATGAGGATGAAGGGATGAGGGAGGGATGGAGGGATGTTTGTGATCTGTGGGCAGGGGCGTTTCAGGGGACTTTGGGGGCTCCAAGCAAAAGGGCCCCCCCCCCCCCCCTCCACCATCCCAGGTGCATCATAAACACATTTAGATTTTCTTTCCGTTAAGCAGCGGAGTCAGAGCTGCAGATTTGGACGTTGCTTCAAGTCAAAGTTACAAGTGTCGCTTAAAAGGTATTTTTTTTATATCTGTATTTACTTATAATATATAAAAGTATTTGAATTCTTGTGAGTCTGCGTTCAGGAGCCGAGAGAATGTGACGTTTTCCTTTGCGATTATATTTTATCTGGAATATTTTATGTATGTATATATATATGCATCCCGGAGGTGAAGGAGAAAACAGAGTCCTGCAGGAAACTCTCCTCTCTCACAGAGTTTACAGGTCGTCGGTGAAGTTGATTATCACAACGGGATCATTTGTATATCACAGCACAGCTGACTGGATATTTGTGTGTATGGCGACAGTAAACACACAGGATACAGGTGATGCAGCTGCACAAATACAAATCAGCAGGAGACCACTGATGTAAACACACTTCACTTTAAACCCCAGACCAACCGTGATGTTGACCTGATCACAGGAAGCTGCCACAGACTCTGAGCCCAGGTTCTGTTGCCGTGCGCTCGCGGTCAAACACAGGCGGCACATTCCCACACGTCGTTATCAAGCGCATTCGACTCTTTGGACGTTTTGAAAGGCGTGAACCTTTTGCTCTGGGCGGGCCTAATGGGTTCTGCAACAGCCGAGCTGCTGGAGTCGGTCGAGTTGAGGCGAGCAGCTGCAGAGCACGAGCAGTTTTTTTAGATTCTAGTGTTTCTACTTCGTCGCTGCTTCCAGGGACCTCGGTACTTTTGGAATGACAAACAAATCTTTTCTTGAATCTTGAATATCACAGCAACAACAACAACAACAACAACAACAGAGACAGGAAGCATGCAAACAAATATGAAAAGCATTGAGTAGTAAGTTAGAAAAGTTAGATTTTCTTTAGTTTCACGTGTCGATCTGAAGCATCACTTTAGGCTCTGGAGGTTTTCATCCTGAGATATTTGTATTTTCTGTGATTGTTTTTAGTTATTGTATATATATATATATATATTTCATGTTTGCGTCCATCACGTGTTCTCACATGGGCCCATTGGTTCTGTGGGACACTGACCTGTTGCCAGAAGAGTCAGCAGTCGGCTCTGCTCCTGTAGAACCTGGTGGATCTGCTCAATGTGCTGCAGCAGCTCACAGGGACGAGCTTCGGTCTGCAAACAACCAAACACGTGTCAGTCTCTGTGACAGGCAGGGGGGGGGGTGATGCTGATGTTTTACTGCCATCTAGCGGAGGGAGGAAGAACTGAGGTTAAAGTTGACCTCAGATCACATTGATATTGTAAATATTTGCTTCTCAATAAAGTTCCCTGCTCCTAAAGCAACACAAGCTCAGTGTGTTTGTCTTCTTCGTTCAGGAAAGTGTCTGGACTGAGGAGTGGGAAGAAACAGGATTCAAATCCACTTTACTGAGTCCAATGCTCCAGCTAATACATTATCAATACTTGCTTTTCACAGTATGAAAGGTCTACGTCATAATTTTCCTTTAAAACCTACTTGTTCCATGGTTTTGTTGACCTTCTGAGAGGTGTCCGTGTCAGGTGGGGATGGTCCAGGGGGCACAGCGGCATCAGGGCTCAGCGGGGGGGACGTGTGAGTCTGTCCGTGGGTATTTCAGCAGACATCTCTGGACGATGGCCCCCCCCTGGTGGTCCGGAGCTGTATCTCAGGTACAGGTAGATGTAAACAAACACACAAAAAAAACACGTTACAATGAGAATGAAGTAAAGTTCTGTGAGAAGAAAGACCCTGTTCTGTAAATACTTTTTCTGACAAAAATGATTCCTATTAATTCAACAATTCCACAAAAGCAACAGGACGGAAACTTGGCTTTGGAATTGGTCAGAAAATAATTATATTCTAACGAGGAGGCAAAACGGTTAAACAAATTTAATGTGCAGTAATTTAATCAAACAAAAACGGCTTTCGCGTTGATTCATTATCAATTTTAAACTTCACATGAACAAAACTACAATAATGATGAAAACTAAGAGGTTGAAACTAAGTTAACGCTGAAACTATTTGAATTAATTAAACTTAAACTAAACGCAGAGACGTTTTTAAACCTGTATTTACCGAATGAATCGTTAATTCTCTGTTACCTGTCGTCAGGTTCGGCTGAGGGAAGTTTACTGTTGCTACTGGTTACGCGTCACTTCCGGCTCTACGGTTTATTTCAGTCTATATCTTTTTACATGTGAATACTTTGTGTTGGTCTGTGTTACTTGGAATGACCACACGGTGGCAGGATAACCCAGCAGTCTGACTAATGGGTCTGAGTGTGGGGTGTGAGATGAAGCTGAATTGAAGAAGTGATGTGATCCATGTCCAGAATGAGATCCAGATCACAGGGGAGACCCAGGAGAGTTCAAACCTCCACCAAGGTCGGACTGCTCCTTTAAATTCAATCAAGCTGCAGCCAATCACACACACTCGTTAAAATCTGTTCCCTAAATACACCGATCATCAAGATCCGTGAATGTTTCAATGAGAAATTAGTGAAACTGTCAAAAACAATCCTATCCTTCAACGTTTAAGAGAAAATATAATCCTCGATATGCCCCCTGATCCAGATCTGGACCAGAACTTAATGAGTTCTTTCCGACTCGTATCACATCATTGGTGTAAGTGTGGTGGTAATTTGTTGTGTGTGGTTTTTTGTGTAATCTTGTTCACAAACAAACAAACAAACAGCCAAATGGACGTCCCTGGCCGAGGGAACAACTGCTTCCTGTTCGACTGAACCATTAAGCAGATGTAGATGTGAGCTGGTTATATTTAACTGATTGAAAACGTGTGAGTTCAATGATTCTCCAGTAGTTTCAGTGGATCAACCATCAGATTTAAAGGTGAACCCATGATAAGTCTTCTTTCCTGGGGGGGGAATTTACTTTTATTCCATTAAAAAGAATTGAAGTATTTGCAAAAAGCCATCGTCAGAGCTCCATTTCCTAAAAAACCAAGCAGTCAGATTTGGCTTTCAAACCCACGGTCGAGCCCTGATCCTGGAAGCAGGAGGTGTTCCAACGCAGCCCAGATCCAAGGTGGCGCTCGGCCACATCCAGAACCACTCATCTCCTCCTCCTCCTCCTCCTCCTCCTCCTCCTCCTCCTCTTCCTCTCTGCTCGGTCCCTCTCTTCTGTGATGGTGGTGCCAGGCTTCAGAGGCCCTGGCACCAGCCTCCTCTCCTCCTGCTGGTGTGTGTGTGTGTGTTTACAGGCTGTACCATCAAAACACACACATATACTGTACAAACACACTCGTGCGCAGATTAGCGGCGCCGACAGACGAGTCACGAACTGGAACATCGCTGCAGGCGGCGAGCGGAGGAAGGAGGTCGTCCAAAATCCTGCAACGCAGCAAAGGAGCAAACACCGACACGGGTTTCTTCTCATCTCCTGTTTAAACCGGCCTCAAGTCAGTGAAAGGAAAACAGGAGAAACAATGCAAAATATAAAATAGAGGATATAGAAATGTTTGTGGACAAATTCCCAGAAATAATATCAACGCTTTAAATCCCCGAGTAAAAGAGCCTGAGGGGTTTTTGATGGTCAACACCATGGACACCGATATTGGGGAGTAAAAGAAATTCTGGTAACCATCTATCGGCCTGTATATTTACATTATTCAGAATTTTTATATTTACTTGGGAGTTTCTCGAATCCCTCGAATATGTGTTTTTAAAATAAAACACATACACAATCAAATATATAGAACTTGAATTAGGAAAATAAATATTTGAAAGATAAATTCACCTTTTCTGCATCGTTTGTTCTGTAAAATCAATGTTTTTATGTGAAAAAAAGAATAAACGTTCAATTGGACAAGTGAACTGATGTGAAGGTCAAAGGTCAAGGTCACGGTGACCTCACGGGTCTTTCCACATTTAGCCCAAAGGTTCAATAACACTCACAGATGAACTGATCCGAGGTCACGGTGACTTAATGAGGAACATGGTGTCAGATTTATTAAAATACTCCTGAGCATCGTTTACTTTGAGTTTTCTTTCCAAAATTCAAAACGTAAAGTTTTCACAGGTTCAAATATCAGAGTCAGGAATCAGAAGAGACACAGTGAACTGCTGTGAGGAGATTTTAATGCTTCAATGATGAAAACCATAAAACTACATCAGTTTAAAAGAAAAACAAAATCATTATCTTCCTCTGGAGCTCAACCAGAGAAAATATGACACTTATGCAAAGTCTGTAGAGAAAGATGGACGATACGACGGCTCGACAAGGTGTCGCCCTCTAGTGGCTGGCTGCGTGCGGTATGGGTTATAAACCCTGCCTCCTCCGTGTCAGCAGATGGGACACGGAGTCAAATGCATGTTTTGTGTCATTCCAGGTAGAAGTTTGGTTATTTGATGATATAAAAACATGCAGTTATATTTAATAGATCAGGTTTTTTGCATTGTAGGCATTTTAAAGCTTAAAAGAAATCCCTAAGTCTTCTTCTTGATTCCTATTGGGCAGGAGACTCCGGTTCCGCTCAGGCCACAGTACCCGTCTGGGTTCTTGTTCAGGTACTGTTGGTGGTAATCGTCGGCGTAGTAGAACGGCTTGACTTCGGCTATCTCCGTCGTGATTGGACCGAAGCCGCCCGCCGTCAGAACCTGGAAGGAAAATCACATGTCGCCTTTAATCGTTTGGGTTTTAAATGAAAACAAAAAGACGAATGTGAACTTTTCAGGGCTTCACACTGGAAACAGGAGATGGAATTAATTTGGTTTAATGCGAAAGCACGTGTGTAGCTGCAAGCATTGTGGTACAAATACACACTATACACACACACACACACACACACACACACGTACACAGAAGAATCGGTTGGTGATGACACTTTCTCCTGCTTGTGATAAAAACTACTCGACCAGATGGCGTGTGGGTAAAAGACAAAGAGAAATGAACATGAAAAGACACACACACACAGACACACACACACAACACACACACACACACACTTATGAAAGTTTCACTGCTGGTGGAAGAGTGTTTCTGTGATTTTGTGCATGTTTACAGCAGAGTTTTATATTTAATCATGTCGCGGAGCTGAATTGGGTTTGACATTTACATGTTTTCCCTTTTAAGAGCCAACCTGCCGATCGGAGTCCTGGCACGACACAAGAAAGGTTTCTCTACCGAACCCGAGTCTGAACGCCGGATATTACCCATGATCCTCTGCTTCCTGAACAAACCCACCAAACTCTGTTCAGAACTCTTCATGTTTTAACAGTTTCCTGCTGAATATTGGAGATAAACTCAGGTTTTTAATGACTTCTGAGTCTTTTGAACTGATCTCAGTTCAGCTTCGAACCCACTCACCAGAGTTACAGGCTGTGAAACACTTTAATACGGTTTCTGCTCCGGACGTATATAGATTTGTGCATTTGTCATAAAGTAAATGTTCAGACAGCTTCAGTGTTAAATGGGAGAAATCCTCTCAGGCAGTTTGATTTGGAATGAACTCCTCCGGGGGGGGAAATAATAAAAAAAAAAAAAAAGTTCTCTGTGTATTCTTAGTACCAAAAACAATCAGGCCTAAAGCTGTGATGGGTAATTTCACACATTGGTGCCTCTAATAGTTAGTGAGAGCTAATTGTTAGAAACCCATTTTAACTTCATTGACGTCAGCTTCACGCAAGTTGTTAAAGAACATGTCAGCAAACAAACCCACGGGGTCGGCGAAGCTCTAACAGCAGGAAATACCAAAGAGACAAAAAGCTGTAGCGTTGGCGTGTTCGTCTTTTAATGGACAGAGAGTGTCTCCCCCCCCCCGCTGCTTGATTCATCAGCTCCTGTGAACACTTCCCACCGTGACTGTACTGACACCACAATTTAATTTGAGTAAGTAGTGTGAAGGCAGAGCGCGGCGGTGAGTCAGGACGGGGTTCGGTGTTTCTGTCGAAGCTGCAGTTTGAGATTCAGGCCGGAATTATGATATTCAGAAGGATATTTTACACAAAGACAAAGAAAAAGAGATAAAATAACTTGTAATGGAACCAAGTCAAATCAAATTACAGTAGAACGAGAAAAAGACAAAGTGAGATTGAAGCTCTTCAGAATCAAAACGTGCTCATATTAAATATTATATAAAAAAACAACTTTGAGTGGTGACACAGATATTTCACCTCGCTCTTGTTCATGGTGACCCCCCCCCCCCCACTGTCTGTGTGTTAACTTTCATAGGATTTTATCGCAGAGAGAAAATTAAAGGCAAAGCTGGCAACTTTTTTCATTATGGCACCACTTCAGAAGATTTAATTACGTGTGAAAGTATTCCAGAGACAATTGAGAGTACAAAAAATTGAAAACTTAAGGATTTCTCATTACCGCGGCGTGAATAATTAATTAAACTTAAATTCAAGCAACAAAATAACAGACTGTGATTGTTTCCGCGGAGTCGTTTTCACGTCACGATGACCGTTCACCACCTCGGAGTCTCACTCCGGCAATATCAGGACGTAAAAGCCCTGGGAAATATCATATTTTAAAAAATTGTTTTGGTTGTGAAAGCAGAGAAGCAGATTCTTCTTATGGCGCTTGACAAAGATGACCTCATTGAGAAGACGTGTCTCCCACTGTAGATAACTCCTCTTGTCTCAGAGTCAGAGAAGAACAACATCAGAAAATCATCCAAAGGAAGTTTCCTCCACTAATGTCCGCGTGTAGGAATAATGGGAACATCCACGTAGACGTAATCAAAACCTATTACTGTGAGAGGCTGATTCTCATTGTTGAGTTAAAGAGATTTTAAAAGGCGCCCGGCGGCGACTACGGAGGAGAAGTTGAGAAACACTCAACTTTGTGCAAATGTCCTCTGACGCATTGCGAGCCAGCCAATCACGCTGGTTTGATTCCCACAGAAACTGAGGCAGGGCGGGTGCGCCGCTCTGCGCTGATCCACAGTGAAGATACAGGGTCGTCAGTCTTAGACGAGCTGGGTCACTGTTCTGTTAAAACACGTGTTGAAAGCTTTCTCTGTCTCTGGAAACAAGTGTCGTACGTAAACTACGTCAGAAAACTTCTGCCCAGTCGGAGCGGAGCGTTTTAAATGATCTGCTCAACGCACTAAACATCCGTTTAACGTTTTAAACGGACTTTAAAGCGTCTTTGTCGCCCATTACCTCCACAACTCCGGACGTAGCATGAAGCTAATTGTGATTTATTTGCCAAATAATGAGTTTGGTGCAGACAAAACATAAAGATGAAGGTCATAAACATAAAGGAAGCTTCAGGAGTCATCTGACAAAACTGACATGTTGCTTTCCTCGGGCGTCATGATTGAAAACCACTGTAGCTGCTGTGAATCCAAGTTAACTGCGACAACAGTCTTTTCACAGCCTCCTATTATTCTAAAGGTTGAAGTATTAACACATTAAAGTGGACAATCCCTCTCAGATAATGAATATAAGTGGCTACAGGCTCTTTAAGTGGAAACTAGAAGCACTGACTTCAATCCATTGCTACCTGTGATACCCAGAAGGACTGCATTCTCCAGGATACTGCTCTAATGGCCTCCGCACACATCCTCCCTGCTGCTGTGTTAGCAGCCTGCTATAAATGCATAATTCACCTCCAGTCATTTGCATGTCGGAGAAGTAGATTGCTCATTTGGAATGCAAATACCTTGACTGCGCCGGTAAAGCAGGGACACGTGAACAACAGCGATAAGCACCCGCGAGACACGGGGAGAGGGAAACGGGGAACAAGAGGAACAGAGGAAAGGTGAAGCCTGGTGAAAAAAGTGCCTGAGAGGGATTTTCATAGACAAAGAAGAAAGGGAAGCAGAAGAGAAGCAGCTGTTCGGTGCCGGGGAGCAGGAACATGAACGTTCACCAGAGGAAGATGTAGCAGGAGAGAGAAAGAGAAGCCAGAACAATGAGTACACACTGCTTTAGCACCCATGCTGCACCCACTGAGCGAGCACACACTGTTACATAAAGCACACACACACACACACACACACACACACACACACACACACACACACACACACACACACACACACACACACACACACACACACACACACACACACACACACACACACACACACACACACACACACACACTTCTTCCATCTGCCGTTTTAGATGCAGTGCACACCCTAATGATGGGTAGGAGGCAGGAGAAGAAAAGGGAGGCTCCTTTCATGCTGCAGACAACCGCCAGCCGCCTGCAAGGTAATTATCTGCAGTGCTGTTGTACCTCACACACACACAGACACACACACACACACACACACACAGACACACACCAAATTCCCCAATCACTCTCTGCGTGAACAATACAATCAAGCCAGGTGGCGAAGTCAATACCCTGACACCAAATTAACCACACTGCTCCCTTTCTCTCTCTCTCTCTCTCTTTTCCATCCTCCTGCCTCCCTCCATCACCTTAACTTCCTCTCCTCCTCCTCCTCCTCCTCCTCCTCCTCCATCTCTATTTCACTTTGTCCTCTACATGTTTTACGCCCGGGCGTATGAAATGTGGCTGGAACGGAGACGGGGAGAGAGGCTCCGAGGATCAGAGCGGATATTAATGAGGATTCAGGAAGTGTCTGCTCGGTGCGTCCTGGGAAAAAAATCCTCTGTGCTGTGATGCATTTTACATTTTCACTTTGTTTGGGAGGAGGAGGAAGGAGCGGCCACTGCGGAGGCAGAGACAAGTGAGTCGACCTGCGAAGGCTTCATCCTCCGGAAGGATGAGCGTGAACTCGTTTGACAGAGAGTCGGTGTGGGTGGGTGAGCGAAGGGAAGGGATGAACTCTAGACTGTGTATAAAGATGGATGACGCACCAGCCCCCCCCCTAAGTATACATCATACACCCCGGCTTCTCCATGTTAGCAGATGGGACCAAACTCAAACGTCAAAGTACACATTGAAAAATGCTTTCTCAAAGAAGGTGTCTGTCCGTTTCGGTGGCTCCTATCACACTGATGCATGTGGTCGGTCTTTCACATGTGAAGAAAGCAGCAGGAGATTGTCCGGACGTGGGAAACCTCTGTTCAGGTGAGAAGTCGACATCTTCGCCGGCGTCTTCTACGCTGCTCTGTTTCATCCGACATATTTGTATTTCTTTTGTTTTGCATCTGTAAGAAACGCTCCCACGAGCTCGCTGTGAATCCCGCAGAGAATCTACATCTGGTCGAGCAAAAGCCACAATTCTGTACTTTCCTGCCTCAACGCTGTGTCTCTAACTCGCTGCAGATCAGGAGAATGCAGGTTCCAAGCAAAATGGCGGCGCCAGTATCTGAGATAATGGCTTCACTTCCTCCAACGGGAGGAAGTGACAGCGACACGCCGCCCGTCTTTATTTACAGTCTATGAAACGTCCTCGTGGCTTCTGGCACAAAGATGCTCATGTTTGTAGGAAACACGATACAGACGACCTCAGACCAAATACAAAGTTAAGAACATTAAAAAGAAGCCAAAACATAATGTGGACAAACCCGTGTGTGTGTGTGTGTGTGTGTGTGTGTGTGTGTGTGTGTGTGTGTGTGTGTGTGTGTTTGTTAGTTTTGCAACTAAAGCGATTTTTGTGGAGGACAGATTTAAGGCCCAGATGGTTTGGCATGGAGTGCGTTTGCTATAGGCCAACACACACACACACACACACACACACACACACACACACACACACACACACACACACACACACACACACACACACACACACACACACACACACACACACACACACACACACACACACACACACACACACACACACAGATGGGAGAGGGTGGGGGAGGCAATCTGGTGAGGAAAAAGGAGCGGAAACAAAACACAGAGCGATTTCGATGGAGAGATGTGACGGATCGACGAGGAGGAGAAGAATCTATCCGTGGACTCGTCACAGTTTAAAGACAGATAGAAATTTTGTGAGCATCTGTCAATCTACGACCATCATGGAGAAGAGCTTCTGGCCACAACCAATCAAAACACAACACACACACGGACACACAAATACAGACACGAAGCTGTGAGCATCACAAACGATGCTTTTCTATCAGCAGCTGCAGCGGTTTGATCTTCCCTCAAAGGGATAAAACAAATATATACGAAGCTGAAATGTCCTTTAATTAACGGTAATAATAGAGTGAGGATATTTAAATGTTCATAACACCTGAAACTACAAGAAATGACTTGTTACAGCAAATCTTGTGATCAAGTAACATACAAACATCCTCCTGGAACATCCACGTAATTCGCAGAACCACTTAAGTTCACGCTTTTCATGTGTCATTCAAACCCAGTCAGTTCTTATGTTTGAGACAGCACGTTTCAGGAAATACAAACCTACGCGACCGGATTCAGGAGCTGCATTAAAAATCCTGATTCTGTCTTTAGGAGTTGACGAGGTGTCCAAACTTGTTCATATACCACAGATAAGAGTTCTTAGTTCTTTTTTTTTTAAGCTAAAGAAATACAAAATATTTAGAATAAAGGTTTAAGAATATGTATTCATTTCCTTTCACTTGAAATACGTCCTTTGTTCCCTGGTGACCGAGCTTTGAACTTTCAACCTCACATGAGTCTGCTTTTCTTTTTCAGTCCCCCCCCCCCCCCCCCCCCCCACTCCCTGTGTTTTCCACCCGTCAGCATATTCCTCATCTCCACCAGTGTCCCGGTCTCTCCGTGTTCCTACATGTTCCCTCCTCCTTCCTTCCGTTGGACACGTGTCTCCGCTATTAATGTCCCACTTAAATACTCAGGGCATTTATAACGATCCAATGACCGAGCATGTCCGCATGAGAACTGCAGTTCTGCTTTATGGTTATGGTCTCACGTCCGTTAAAGAGCCCGAAGCTCAGAACCAGGGTTCTGCTCCGAGCGACGAACCCTGTGAACGAAGACGTGAACGAGGGGAAGAAGTACAGAGAACAAAAAGACCAGACTACACCAGAATAGAATAGAAAAGAATAGAGTTGAATAGAGTAGCCTCTTTCCTCGTCAGTTTCCATGGCAACAAGCCCTGTTGGTGGCACGGTGGTGCAGAAGTCTCAGCAGGAGAGAGAGGGAGGTGTGTGTGTGTGTGTGTGTGTGTGTGTGTGTGTGTGTGTGTGTGCGTGTGTGTGTGTGTGTGTCACTTAAAAACAGCATATGGGTATATATGGTCGAGTGTTACATGCACATGCAGACAAATCCATTACATGTCCGTCTCCATCTGCTGCCATCAGAAGTGTTTCTGATGCAGACTGATGGAGAGAGGGATGTGCAGCAGGGGGGGGGGGGGGGGGGGGGTGCTGGGAAATGGACTCAGAGAGAAGAGACAGATTAAATACAAATGGATGAGGAGTGGACAGGAGAGCTGATGATGATGATGATGATGGAGTGATTAACAGATGAAGACTCGTCTACCTGCTGGTATTGATCTCTGGAGGCCAAGGCTTCCTCCAGCTGCGGCTCTGTGTAGGTGTAGATGGCGGAGCGGTACGTGGTCCCGTATCGTTCCCCTGACGCATCCCTGAACAACACACACACACACCACACACACACACACCACCACAACCACACCCACCACAACACACACACACACACCACACACACACACACACCAACCCACACACACACACACACACACACACACACACACATTTGAGGTTTAATATGAGGTGCTTTCATCCTGGCAGAGAGAACATCCCATCATCTGGAAACAGCCAGAAGTGTTTCCAAAAAGAAGACTCGTCTGTCTTGGCAGAACCGAACGCAGTTTAGTTTTTTCCTGTGATCCGATCATTTCATCATTTCATCATCATTTCATCATTTCTCTCTCAGCTGCTCGGCCTGTTTGGTTGGCTCGAAAAGTTTTAGCCAAGTTTCTAATTTCTGCCTCCAGTGGATCAGCAGACAGCGGATCTGGGTGAATCAGAAGTTTCTTCACAAGATAATTAACCAACAATGTCTCGAAAAACTTCGAGGGAAACGCAAAGTTCTTTGTTTAGAAACATTTCAATGGCAAAGCAATGAGACAACACAAAACTACATCGGAGAACGAGGGCGACTGAAAGAGGAAAACGAGATTTCAAGAGTAACGGCGATGGTACGAGAACAAAGAAGAAGTTTTACGACATCGTTCTTGAAATCTCTGGGTTTCATCTCTTCAGTTTAACTGTACTCATTAAGAAGAAGCTTGTCTCTTACCTTGAGTCGGGTTGTGGCTTTCCCAGAAAACCTTCAGCAGGCTGGCGAAGCTGATCCGCTCGGGATGGAAGACGACCCTCACCACCTCCGTGTGGCCGGTTCTGCCTGCGCGATGCAAACAAATGGGTTTAGTTCCACGAAGTTCAACTTGTAAATCATGTCGCAAACATTTTCCGTGTGGTGAATGTCAAGCAGAACAGCCTCAACTCGAGGTCTTTGACTGATGACACACAACAAACCCTTCAGGTCTGAAGGTCTATCCCCAAACAAACCGAAGCTACCCCTCAGTCGTCACCTGGAAATCAAGAAACAGGAACCTTCCTCAGAAAGGTCCACGTGATGCACGCCGCTAATTGTCCCGTTAGGAAACGCTGACTCGTGCAGACGGATAGCAGCTGGTGTCGGTAATGAGTGTGACCCGTCACGCTGAACCTCGTCTTCCTCCGTCTCTGCCTCTGCCTCCGCTCCTATCTCCCTCGCTCTCTGTCCGCCTTATTACTTTTTTAATATCAGGACTTATGGATTCCTTTCGGTAGATATTGGCGAACGGAGACAAAGCGGCGGTCGATATTAAATTAATGCCTCGCCGGGCCGATCTCGCAGAATAAACTCATCTTGGACGGGACGATAAATAAAGTGGTTGGAGCCGAAATAGAAAAATAAAGCTGCAGAGATCTTCTGTCCACTTAACGTACATTTAACTGCAGTTGTCTGATTATTATTCGAAGATCTAATCTACAATGCACTGATGGATACATGTTTTTTGGACATTGAACTTGTTGTTTCCTGTCGTACTTAGAAATGACTCTGTCTCATTATTGCTTTAGTTATTCGTTCTCATTCCTCAGACTTTTACGCTGCCCTGAGTTTCAGTTTCTGAATCTCATCAGTTTCTATTTGCCTGCCAACGGAAAAAACTACACCTGTCAAAACAGATCAATATTCTAGAAGTTTTATTCTGACGTTTGCACTTTGTTAAAAAGAGAAAATGTAATGAAAGCTCAAGACTCTTCACAGAACAGGGACCGGGCGTGTAGGAAGGTTTTTGAGTTATGACTCAAAACAATGCTTTTGTCTTCTCCTCCCTTAAAGGGGTGGCTGCGTCAGGGATCTATCGGCAGAAAGGAAATATCATTATCCAAATGCTGGCAGAGCAAAAACCTGTATAACCTAAAATAATAAGACTTCCTACCCCCCCCCCCCCCCAACTTATTTTATTCAGACAATATTCCATGATTTAGTAGTCGATAGTCGATTACTATGATTAGTGCGCAGTTAAGTTACTGTTAATTAATCTGATCTTCCTTGATGACAGGTTTCATCTCATGGTTTTGAAATCATAATGTTAATAACATGTGTTGTGTGTTAATATTTAACCAACAATGAATATTCACATCCTGACGTGAAGGTGTGAGAAGCACCTGATTTTAGCCAAGCTTCCATCTTCGCGCCAAGTCACTGCGTTAATAAACAACACACGTCCGTCTTTCCACCGGCGGGTGGTTCCAGAGACTCGCTCGCTTCTTCTCACCAGAGACTTTTTCTATCAATTAATCAAGTGAACCTTTCCCCCCGGTTTGACAGACACTTGTTCCGCGAGTGTTTGGAAGAGTAAAACTAAGTTAGAGAGGGAGACAGGCGGTGGTGCAGGTCTAATGATGGATTCATTACTGGCTGGAGGAGTCACTGGGAGGTCTGGACACGCATCACACACACACACACACACACACACACACACACACACACACACACACACACACACACACACACACACACACACACACACACACACACACACACACACACACACACACACAGTCTGCTCAGAGTGGTCAGGCATCAATAGCATCCTAATCCATGCCCCACTATAATAGGGCCTGGGGGAAAATGATTCCCTGCTCTGTTTATTTGTATCTTGTTTTCCACAATCTATTGACTCTCAGTAGAAAACACAGTGTCCAGCACACAGTGTGAGGGGGTGTGTCAGCATGCGGGGGGGGGGGGGGGGGCTGGGGGGGGGGCTATACCTGTGCAGACCTCCCTGTAGGTGGGGTTAGGTGTGCATCCTGCAGAGTAGCCCACTTGGGTGGAATACACTCCTTTCTGGCTCCAGAACTTCCTCTCAGCTCCCCAGAAGCAGCCCATGCCTTCGAGAGCAAAAGGAAAAGTCAACAGAACGACGTTTCCCTGGAAACACCAATTAGCTGCAGCTAGGTCATCTCGGTTGTCTCGATAGCGACGACTCCAGTAGCAGCACACACCACTACCGCAACAGAAATGTTGTGTGAAGTTTCGGGCCAAGTCCACAGTCGCCCCCCCCGAGCCATTTGAACCGCTGGCCCAGGCGGCTGCTGCCAAGACAGCCGGGGCTGAGGCGACTGTGTTGGGCGAGCGTGGTGGTCCCGAGGGTTCGATATCTGGAGCGGTTCAAACGGTGTGAGCGTGCCCGTAGAGAGGTAGCATCATGACTAGAGAGCTAGCAGTTTAATACACTAGGTGGCGTTATGAGCCATGTTCAACCCATCAATGTGAATTTTTTAAAAGGACACTTACCAAACATGACCATCTCCGTCCCCTCTGGGAAAGGTGGAATAGTCTTGTTGCCGTTCACGTCATGTTTGGCTGCAGGAGAAAGTGAGACAGAGGCAGAGGTTATGAACACGAAGGCAGGATTCATGATCTATGACGCTTATCTTTTGAAGATTAGAGCTGTAGGTGAAGATATAACACGAGGGGAATATCGTCTTCTGATCCATTCGATCTATTTCCACATGTCACTGTGTCGCTGGGCCACAGCAGGAGAGAACAAGACGGCAGCGCCGGTCTGAAACTTCACGCACCGCTTTTTATG